>VYZM01002469.1:443448-606772 GCA_013398915.1 Dromas ardeola | reverse complement strand
TTTTTTTTTTTAAATAAATAACACAAGTTTAGGGCACTTGCATTATCAAAGAGTTTGCAATCCTGATTAGGAAATCTATTTAACCTGGTGTCAATTGGCCTCCTTGATGTGAAAATCCACCTGAATCCTGGGAGAGGGGGCAGGTAGTGCCCCAGTCAAGCTTTCTGCAGGAATAACTTGTTTTGGGAAGAAGCAGAGTAAAAACAAAGGCGTGCCAAACGGTCAAAAAAGTGAGGGGAATGTCTCAGTGGAGCATTGAAGGGAATAGATGCTCACGCCGATGATGAGATTTTGTTTTAATCAGAGTGATAAACCTTTTAATTTTGGTGCACAGCACCAGCGGCTCTAAAAATGAAATAAAGGGTTTGTGACTAGCGAGAGTCCTTGGTGTTGCTTCCAGAGCATTGCCTGGGCTGTTATTAAAGCCCTGCCAATGGTTTCAAGTGGAACAGCTAATGTTTCAAGTGTTCATAAATAATTGTTTAATGTTCCAAGCACTTTAGGAGCAGGTTTTAAAAACTAGCCTTGCACTGATTATTTCCACTGCTGTAAAAACATTCTTTTGACAGTAGCTTTGTCTGCTACTTACAGGTTTCATCGAAAAGGAGAAAAAGAAAACAACCACCATCGTCTGTGTGTTGATGTAGAGGGATGCACCTAGTGCTGGTGCAAAATATATATAAAACCCTAAAACTAGCAGATTACCCCTCCAAAACTGGCTAAAAATTTGGAATAACTTTGTGGTGTGTGAGAGCAGGGCCACATCCATGGCTGGTATTTGAGGGGTGATGGTGGCCCATGGTGGGGTGGCACTGGGTCTTGGGGAGGTTGTGGATCGCCTCAGTTTACCCATTCCCACAGGTGATGATTTAAAGCAGGGTTAGATGTGAGCTATTTTTGTTGTACCCTGTGTAAAACACAGCCTGAGCTTGGTAGCTTAAAGAAAAAATGGTGTGGTAAAACTAAAGGGCTAGAAGCCTGAGGAGTAGAGAGCTCAGGAAGAGGCGGAGGCTGCTTGCTGAGGCTCTGCACAAACCAGGGCTGCTGGATGTGGGACACATCCTGGTCCTCCTCTGCTTCCCTGGCTGGGGAGCAGCTCCTCAGGGGTTGGGAAAGGGAGCAGGATCCGGCCTCAGAGACTTGGCAGATCCGGCAGCATCCCGTTGTCACTCCTGCAATCTCCAGCGATGTCAGCAGGCTGAAATTGCAGCGGGGAGACAGTAGAATGTGCAGCTTAAAGCAATCATTTTTGGTCAAGGTTCGCACTCTTAATTAGTGATTTTGGTTCCTCAAACCAGGCTCTTTTTTATTTTTTTTTTTCTTCTTTTAAATCTATACATGGGGGAGTAAGAAACTTTTATAAGCAATCATCCCATTAAGGTAAAATAGATTTGAAGATGCACCAACTATTCCTAACTATGGTGAACATTCACAGTAGTTCAGAGAGCACCTTGCAGTTTATCTCTAACTTTCTAGGTTTTGTCTGAATACTTTTCCTTAAGATGATGCTTTAGTGCTATTTTGCTGTTGTGCAAATCATTTTCCTTTTTGATGGTTGAAATCCTATTTTAAAAAGTAATTTTTCCTTGAGAAGGTCTGTGTGAGTACATGTAAGCACACACAAATTTTAAGGAATTAGAAATTTCTATTTTAGAAAGTAGGATTAGGAAATTTTGTATGTGTATATATATTTTTATAAGTATGTTTGTGTTTATAAATATATTTAGAAACATATATGCGTGTAACCTTTCTAAGCATAGTCATAGAAGCATCAGTCCTCATGTGGATGAGCGCTTTCAAGATTGGACCTTAGCTCTTAGCCCTCCTGCGAGAATTTAACTAGCAGATCTTCCGCCGCAAAAATACGTTCCCCTTTGTTTGCTGTTATAATTTGGAGATAAAAAGCGCGACTTTATTTCTGCTGCTTATTAGAACTTAGGTCGTGTGGTAAGACTGGAAGCTTGTGCAAACACCAGTTACCGCTCCGTTTGTGGCCTTTTCTGGTTTTGGGTTGGTTTTTTTTTTTTTTTTTTCGGTTGGGTTTTTGTTGTTTGGGGTTTGTTTTTTTTTTTTCTCCTCCAGCAGACGTGTCTCTTAAATATCTCATCAGTTATCTGGGCCGTGCAGTGCCTCCGGTGCAGGTGTAGTGAGGCGGTTAAGCAAGCAGTGAGCTGCCCTGCCGGGGATGCGTTTGTCAGGAAGGAGGAGGGGGGGGAAAAGAGGGGGAGAAGAAGGGGGGAAAAAAAAAAAAAAATAAAAAAAATCTTTTGAGGCCAATTGTTTGCTCTGACAGATATCTGCAGCCAGCATCTCCGCTGGGCCGGGATTATTCTTGCTTGGCTGCCCTCTGCCGGCATCGCCGCACGGTGCAGCGCCGGCCGCGCATCCGCGGTGCAGCGCGCAACTCTGCGCGGGGAAAGGCGTGGGGGGGTGGAGGGGGACACGCGACTGGTTTAATTAAGCATGAAAAATAGCCGGCGTTTGTATGGATCAAAGAAAACAATTATGCATAATGGTTGAACAGAAAACAATTGACTGTTATTGAATGAGAGGATTGCTCTAATTAATCCAAAAGATATACCCACTGCTAAATGAGGTGAAGAAAAAGCGCAAGAATAGATTTAACTCTGGAGCGTAATATAGCTGAGGCAAGGGGGCAGTTTATGACTCAACACAGTAGAATTTCTGCTTGTAAATGTGATTGCTAACATCTTTTTTTTCAGTCACAATTTTCCTAACTTGCAAATGAATCTGAAATATGTAGAAATAATAGTGTCTGTCGTGTAAAATGAATGCATGTTTTTCTTCTTTAAGGTTTTATTTTTAACTGTCTCTAGTAAAAGTACGTTAGTCATATTTATCTCACTCATGAAAGAGCCTCTTTCTGTAACTTGCTTCGGATTTAACCCCTTTAAGGTTATCTACAGTGTCAGCACGTTGGCTGCTGTAGGACGTCAGTGTCTGTCCCTAACTATTTAGGGTAGTTTTATTGACATTTGGAAGGCCATACGGTGTTAAGGAATAAATGTAAATTCAACAAGAAACAGCAGAATGTCACCGCTGTCCTGTTTGTGGTCAAGCAATCTTACCAACCCATAGGGAAAATTAAGGCTGAGGAAGGCAGTGGTGAGGAGCGGGTGCTGCTTCCTTCCTTCTTTCTCCAGCGTTTCCTTGCCCCTCCTCACCATTTCCATTTCCTCTTATATTTCCCAGTTTAAAAGATGGATGGTCAGTACCCGTGACCCTTACATTTCTTATTCCCTGTTACATTTACATGGAGAAGATTATTAAATCTGCAGATAGAATTAGAGGTCAAACTGAATTCTTTTGTATTGATATAATCATGGGAGTTATTTTAAATGTGATGGATGTAACCTGAGAGCAGAGTACGTCCAGGATGTCTAAAAGGCAGACACTGTATGAGTATTTATGAAAAAATCTGTGTGCTCTTAAGATGTCACGCATAATCCGCACTGTGTGTCTCTTCAGTGTCACAAGCACATTTACATAGATTGTCATGAATTTCAAATTGCACCTCAAATCAATGCCAGAGTGAAATTACCTTTGAGCACAATGCAGCCTTCCTTTAAGAGTTAATCATACAGGTCTCGCTCCGTTTGGAGGTAGAGCTAGCCCTCCCGTGACACTCGCAGCTCGCTGCTCACGGACTGCCAACGTCAGGTGCCCCAACACGTTTGTAGCACCTCCATGGGACCGAACGCCACCAGCGTCTGGTGCCACCTTGTACCCTCCACGGAACACGAAGCGTGAAAACAGTGCGTTACGAATGCAGCTATCTCCTCAACTGGTGCGAGCAGTGTCTCTGAAGGGTACCGTGTACATGCTCAGGGCTCTGTTTTGACAAACCATTTGTAAACATCCCATGGAGACTTTGCTCCAACAGGTACAAGAGCTCTGAAGCAAGCATTTTCCCAATGCTGTAATATTATTGCCGTCATCTAATTGCATGTGCCTCGACTGTGGGGAATGATGCCTCGAGTGTGCTATTCTCTGGTTTGGTCTAACCATAAAAGGCTAAACACAGCCTTGCTCCAGCTCCATTGGTTGCACACACCCAAACTGGATTAAGGCTTAGTCAGCAAGACCTTTTGGTTGTGGGGAGACAAAAAGAGACAGAGATTTTACGAGGACCTGCTCAGGGTGACACTGCGGCACCTCGTAGGAACAGCTGCGTCATCTGATCCCGGGCTTCTTGCCGTGTCCTGGAGCACATTGCATCTCTCCAGAGGGTAAAAGCTTCCACTATGCCCAGAAACAGCGTTTAGCCAGGGTAATGCGTTTATTTCTGGAGAGACACAATACGGCTGAAGCAGTTTCTTGTGGCAGATTACCAGTTACAAAGTGCTGTAAATCATGGTGTGTCCGATATTTTTGCCGTGGGTCTCTCCACCAAAGGCCACTCTTCTACTCTGCAAATCCCTGTCTCCAGAAACAGGCTCCCAGCAAGCATGGTCATTCAAGCCCGAGGCTTGAATTACCACGTGAACTGGGGGCAAAAGGATCCCCGGGTGCTGCCGCCGCTTCGGTAACCGATGGGAAGGGAAGGAGGAGTGTTTGGGCCGATGGCATTGCAGTGATGAGAGACATGTAAATGCCAGCAACGCTATTTAGCATTTCTCAAGCAGGAGAATGGGCCAGCAGATATGCCGTGGATCCCCGCCAAGCATGTAGGGGGACATGTTGTTAACTTGCTGGTGGCTGCTGTAGCCAAGAAACCGAGTAGCCATGTAGGGACTGTGGCGGGCGGGAGAGAGAGAGAGAGAGCACATGTAGAAATAAGGCTTCTCACTCAACAAATTCTGCTGTTTGCCTGTAGAAAAAGAGGTATTTTTGCAAGCGGGGACTTAGGAACAAGATGAAATCTTCCCACTTTTATCAGCGAGGCAGTTAGTGACAAGCACGTGGTGAAAGGCTCAAATTCTGGTGCAAATTATCATGAAAATAACTGAACACACAGAAAATTTGGAATTGCAAATATCGGGAAGCCATGGCTCTGTGGAGTGACGAGATGGAAAAGACATTAATTCTAAGGGGTTTGTGGTGTAATTTAGCCCTCTGGGCACTATCCTCACTTCATGGATTTGCTGCAGGTTGAGACATCTCCACTAAGAGAGACAACTGGTGTTTTATGTACATAGAAAACATAATAATCCCAGGCACTTGGGACATCTAGCAAAGCATGGAAACTCTGACCAGGACCGGGGTGTGCTGTCCTGTAAATGTTCTCCTGGACATCAGCCCTCTGTGTACTTAGCTGCTCACCCGAAACTATGGAGAATTTCTTTTTCCTTTCCCATCACAGTTTAGAAGATGCAGAGAGCTGAAAGCGAGTGTTTTGTTCCATCCCTAAGGTAGCCGCAGTTCGGTGGTAGGTGAAGTAATGACTATATATAGTCACTAAAGTGCCTTCGGATAGTTTTGGAGAACAACTGCTGTATAAATTTAAGGTATTATTATTATTAGGGTATTATTATCGTAAGTTTGCCGCAAGTTGCAACGAGACTGTAAGAATTACCTTGGAGCACCTAATACTGGCACAGCTGCAGAGTTGAAAGTTCTCTTTCTGTCAATATTGTGTTAATTTTATCTGGTGCTTTTGATTAAACAAGCTAATCTGGAACAATGTCAGTAGCTGATTTTCTAAATAGAAAAGGCACTAATACATCAAGTTGCACCCCTCTGGCATCCAGAGAAAGGAAAATCCTTTATGAACAAATCAGATGTGGTCACACTGAGTCCTAAACACTGCTCAGCTACCATCATGCTGATTTAATCAATCCTCACAAGGTACAAAAGGTAGAAAGTGGAGAATAATATGCCCGATGATGAGATATTTTAATGAAATGCGTTGGGATAATTTAGTATGGAATAAAAATACTATGGCTAGAAGTGAGTCAGAAAGCATGAAAAACACCAAGCGTACCAGAACATGTGTATAATATCAAACAGTGGTTGAACATCCTCGATCTGTGCTTCACGGGTAGAGGGATGAATTGGAGGTGATTCCGCTGTGAATCAGGTGGGCTCAAGAGTTAAACGATGGCTGTAGTTTGGGAATCGATGGGAACGGGTCTTTCGGGGTTCTGTGGTTGCTGCATCTCACTGGTTCATTGGAAAGGTTGCAGGCAGAGGTCCTGGAGCGGGAAGGCGAGCAAAGATGGTGTCTTCTAAGTGTGAGCCTATATATGTATTGTTGGTGGCTGTGGAGGCTGAAGTAGGGTCCTCAGTATCTTAATAAGGACCCCTGTGGGCTGAGCTAAAATAAGTGGCTTTGCACATTGAAGGTAAAGCAGATACATCGGCCTCTGTGGACCTGCAGTGCTCTGGATAAATCATCTTTCTTCACGTATGACATTACCAGCGTGAGGAAGGCAGAAGGGTGTTGCAAATTCCTGCAGAAATATAGATGGAGGTAGGTGGTCGTGTTTTACGGTTTGGACCACAATCTGAAGGTAAAGAGAAGCTCACTCTAGCTTGTACTTTAACCTTTTGTCAGTAAGACTGATCTGAGATAGGCATTTGGAACACAAAGGCACCGCCAAGATGCACGTTCAGGTAATAAGATCTCAAGCAGAATTTAAGTAAAATCGCTGTAGCTACATGAGTCTGAGTGCTTTGGGCACTGGAAGGCACCAGGAGATGCTCCTTATACTGGCATGTAATGCTGAATGTGTGTGAACAAAATGTGGACCTGTGCTGTAATCATCTCATCCTGCCATGTATGACCAGATGTTCCATTGACAGCTGCACAATAGGAACTTGCAAAAAGAAAAAAAACCAACAAAAACCAAAACAACATCTTAGAGACAGATATAAAACATATGCATTTATATGTGCATCATTTGTGTGGGTCCAACAAATTACAAAGCAGGAAAACCACAGGACAGGTCTTGAGCTGATGTTGAGTTTCCATACCTTGATTAACCAGCTGGAGATCAGGTCCGTATTTTTTCTGAAGTAGTGCTTTTTTTCCTCAGAATGCACACAGGGA
The DNA here is from genome assembly GCA_013398915.1 of Dromas ardeola. Classification (NCBI taxonomy): domain Eukaryota; kingdom Metazoa; phylum Chordata; class Aves; order Charadriiformes; family Dromadidae; genus Dromas; species Dromas ardeola. The sequence goes on along the minus strand of VYZM01002469.1, from coordinate 599,760 downwards.
GCAGATCTTTTGAGTAGGAAGGTGCCATTTTTACACAGTCACTGTTCAGACCATAGCCACACTTGAAGCCAAAAATAGAAAATATATTTTAGAACTTGTTAAATTAAAAAAAAAAAAAAAAAAGAGAGGAAAGAAAAACCTCCAGCAGAACTTTGTATTCTCTGACTTTTCAGACTTTTAGGTCTGCTCTCCTGATTACACATTTCCTAGCTGATGACATGCCATCAGCTAAAGATGGATTTTAAACACAAGTCATGTCAAAAGTTTCATTTAACCTCTTCAATGTAACAAGCTGCTGATGGTTTACATTTCTGACAGTAGAGGTAAATTAATCTGTGATGGATGTTTGGAAGGGAGAGAGAAGATTTGCAAAGAGCGAGGAAGAAGTAAAATGGTAACTGGTGAAGGCACTGGACATCTTCTGGAGTGTAGTGAGTGGTGGGTGGGGTGTGGGTGTGGTGATATTTCTAGATCTGCATCTATAAGTATAGATATATCACACTCGCTATGCGTATGTATGTGTGGTTTTTAAATAAAAGTAGTTTTCCATTATACTGTGCGAGTCTGACATTTGATGAGGTAGAATATTTCCAGATGGGTTGGATTTTGGAGAATAGGGAGTAGGTTATGATTTGTCTAATGAAATGTTAATTTTTTGGCAGTCAGAGGGGTTTAGGGTAAATCAGTTAAACCCAAAGATGATTAAAAAGGGATTTGTGCAACTTTGGAGTAGTAATTAGTATTAATTGAGGCCATCATTATTTTATGTGATAAAGGTAGTATGCATGTGTAGATGGACAACAAAAAAAAATGCTAGGCTCATCTTCCTCCTTTCTGGGGGTTGTAAAAGTTTGGGAGGGAGCTCTTGTTAGTAAGTAATCCCAAGAGACATAACACGGTAAAACCTTGACACACGAAAATTCAGCCAGGAGACAGTTGATTTCTCAGCTGGGAGGTACTTCGGGAAGAGATGGCATCTTGCCGTCTCCACCAGGACTTGGTAATAATTCTCACTATTCATGAACAGATGTCTTTGGTTAGATTCCCTAAGTGCACTTGAATTCATTAAAGGATCTAGGGAATCAAGATATTAATTCTAAATTATTACATATTATAGATTTTATTTTCTGGAAGAATGGGAACATGGCAAAAAAAAAGAGGTTGTAGTAAAGGTGGTAAACGATGTCAAGATAGTATAATCACAGAATACTATCATGCCACTCTAGGCTATATTGTATCTTTTTTTGCTTTAACACTGGCTCTCTGAAATAGTTTGGTGAAAGAGTGAGTTTTGTATTGTGTGTGCTGTGAGACCGAAATTCTGTAGTTGGAGACATTCATAAGTGATATTTGTCCTGATATTCGACTGGCATAAAGTATTAGTGCTCTGTTGAAATCACTGTGAGGATACCGATTTACAGCAGATGAGGATCTGACCAGCTAACCTAAAGCATTCCGTAATTGCAAGCTGAGCTATTTTGTATCTCATTAGAAAGGACTGAATTAAAGGACCGATAGGCTTAGGCTATCGTATGTGAGTTATTCTCAATCATCAGTACTTTGATATTTTACCGAGACACCCAGAGGATTGATACAAACTCCCTGCAGATGGAACCTGTACTTTTTAAGAGCAGCCTGCAAGCCTTCCTTCCCCAGGTCAGCTACTTTAGGGAACTTTGGAGACAATATTTTGAAATTTAACATCCAAAAGCCTTTCAAATCTTTATGACTAAACTCTATTCCAGTACTTGGTTGCATTAACAGATGTGATTTTTGTCAATGGGAACTTGGCAGAAGAAGAAGTTTCATCAGCTAATATTTGTAAACTGCTTTGAGATCCACTGATGGAAGGAAACCTGGACTGAGAATAAAAAATGCCAACTATTGAAGTTTGTTTGCTGAATTTTCCATCTTTGAATCTATATTTATAGGATTTCTTCACATCTCTCTAATTATCGCCTTCCAATTTTATTCCTCTATCTTTCCTCCCCATTTTCTATGTACAGATGGTGCTTTAGTCATTTTTCTGTTCACCCAAGGTTTTGCTAATAGAAAGAAGGGCCAGGTCATTTCAATTGGTCTTACAGGTATGCTCAGTTTGAGTTTACTACCTCCTCTAACCTCTTATTAAAGACAATTTAATCCACTACAGCAAATACACGGGACCTTTATCCTGCTTGATATTAACATATCGATATTAAAATATTGATATTAAAATATCGAGCAGTGTCTCATTTCAGAGTCTGCCTCAAAGGAATTTTTTTTTCCCAATTGGTTTATAATTTCTCTGCTTTGGTTTTTTTCTTGTCGCTCTTCTATCTCCCTATTTGGCAATGGACTTGAACGAAGAGAATCTTCTGCAAATGGCATTGCCAGTGAGATAGCTTGGGAAAGGATGCAGATGACGGGCAGGTCAAGGCAGCTCATCTGCAGTAGTAACGCTTGTTCAAGTTGCAGCACATCTTGCAGGGACCCTTTGGTCACCCTCTTTTGATGCGTTCATCAGTTTGGTCATGACTATCAATCAGAAAAAAAAACGCAAGTGTGCATTTCTTCTACTTGCACTTGAAAAATTCCTAACTGGACGCTTTCTTACAGTTGTAAAAATAGTTAATGCAGTACAAGATTTTATTTTATTTTTTGGTAACTTCTTTGCACAGGCTCCAGAACTGCAGAATTTTTTAACGTACAAGAATTTGCCTGGACAGACATCTCCTCTGAAGTTGGTGGTTGCCTTATTTTCCCCCAGCACTAATGAAACATATGTTTCAAGCCAGTCCCGATAATGTTTTTCAGTGGTATTCGTCCGTGATATTTGTAGTGAGTTTCTTGGTGTAATTGTAATTCAGAAGTTGTCTGTAGCCCTGTGATATGTGCATAATTGTCCCTGTCCACTGTAACCACCAGCACCTCTTGTCAGCAGGATTGATGGTAATGTTTTGGTTCCCTTTTTAATAATTAATTGCTGTTCCTTCCAACAACAGGGGATTCAAGTGGAGCTTTTGTTGTTCTAAATCTGAAATCTTAAGTCTGTGGAGATGTTTCCAGGAGGTGTTTTCTCCGGTTCAACATACACTCTAACCACAGGTGTTGTATCATCAAAGAACGAACCCATATGCTAATTCAAAAATAACAGGCCTGTTTATTGTTGCAGTGCATCATCATCAAAGAAAACAACAACAACCACCTGTCTTTAGCTGTATAATTAAACTGATGGGTCTTTATTCTGTGCTAAATGATATGGTAATATATGGATATGGAGAATAAGAGGAATCATCCTTTTAAACTTCTGAGATGTTTGCCGCACGGTTGAAAACTGGTTTTTTTTTTTTAAATTAGGGTTGTTTAAAAAAAATCTGTTACTAATAAGATGCTTTTCCTGGTGTACTTATGGTTCCTTTAGCACTTTTTACCATGCTGGAAATTCATCTTTCCATAGCTTTGGATGGCCACCTGTTCTGCTATCTTTTTCTGCATGGTCTTCAGTGATTCATTCCGTTTCTTTTTTATCACTTTTTTCTTTATCGCTCTCAAATGCCCATTTTGGTTGTCTTTCTCCAAGCAAAGGCAAACTCAACACCAAAGTTGGTCCATATTGTGGCCAGATACAAGGCACATACTTCTTGCCCTCCTTTCTGTCCCACCACGGAGATCCAGCCAGCCCAGCTACTCTCGCAGGCAGTGGTGGTCCCATTCTGCACACAAAAATCTGCTGCTTCTTTTAACACCAACATGACATTGATGTTTCTTTCCACTAAACACTAGCAGATATCTCAGGCTTTGAATGTTGACTTCTTGGTAAAGGAATCAGTCATTGAACCTGTACGTATATAAGGTTCACTTAGACTCTTTGCACAGAGATACCAGCTCTGGAGTGGCTTGGTCAGACTTTCCCAGCCAAACCTTTGGCTAAATGACCAGGTTTCCTACCAAAGCCCAACTCTTAGAGAACATGTCTCCTCCTACAGTTGCTTTAATTGGAGAACAAATTATAATGTTGTTTTCACAGATCACTCTTTCTCCAGAAACTCTTTTGACACAGGAAGTTGCATAACTAGTGCTCTTAGATGAGTAATCTGAATCGTGTTTTCTTTTGAAAGGCCAATCCTAAATCCCTTTTGCTATCCACTAGACCTGTTAGCGCAGGCAGAAGATTGTGTTGGCCTTCAGGGATGTGTCATATTGAACCTGTCATATAGGAGATCGCTCACAAAGAATTTGGGGCATTAGGAATTTAAAGTCTTTGACAAACCAGTAACTTTCATTCTGAGTTTGCTCAAGAATTAATGTGTCCTACTTTTTTTATGATGCCTTTTTGCTGTGCCCTTATTTAAATATTTTACTCTGATTAAAGAGGAAAGGTATGCCAGGTCATCTGGAGGGCTCTGCACCTTTCCCTGTTCTTGTAGGGATGGAGGAGGGGGTTGCCCACCTCTCTGAAATTCCATCTTCCAGAATTCAGCCTCATCTTTTTAGGCTTATCACTTTTGCACCTTCCCATTGTCTCGGAGCTGTAAGACAAGAAAAATGTGCCTTGTTTCAAAGTGTGCCTTCTGGGTAGAGATACTGCCATGAGGTCGTGGGTTGGTATCTTCATCTTGAGAGTTGCGGGTTTATTATTCTGAAGGCAGTGGTTTGGTTTTGGGCTGAGTTGTTGAAGCAGATGTTCTTTACTGCGAGCTAGTAGAAAGATGCATTTTCTTCAACGGGCTGATGTGAAGGAGTTAATGCCAGGCAGGAGTGTTTCTTTTGTGGATGTTTTGTGGCTGAGGTTTAAAGATCCATTTATAAAGTTGGCTGTGTGAATTTTGGGTCTGTTATATCTTATTAGTTCAGGTCCTATAACTGGACAATAAAAGTGTGTGTTTTTGTGTAAAGGAGCCAATATACCTTCCACCCTCTCTGCACAGGCAGAAGAGGTGGTCTGCAGAAGCCACGCTGGTCACTACTCGTGTTTAATGAGCATTGCAGTAAACCTGACAGTCTTTTCCACACGAATGTCCAAGCCACAAATTAGCTCCACTAGCCTGCTTAGGTTTCTTTTGATCATTGATCTGAAACTGTTTTACACTGCTATCTCAAACGCTGTCCTGAAAAGTGCTTAATTTTGCAGGGCAGGTCCCCCTCCAGATTACGGTCTATACCTGATCGCACTGGCAAATCTCTCCGGTACTTTTCTCTAGGACTCTGTTCTGTAGACTTATTTCTAATCATCCATAAATAGACTCATCTGTGTTAGGTCTGTATGTCTGAGTAAGGGAAGCCACATGACAGCACGCCTCACTTGTTGGAGCAACAGCAGATCTGTGGAGAAAACTTGGCTTCATGGGAGTGGATGGAAAATTCTCATTGAATTAAACACATCCAAAAATCTCTGACAGCTTCTTCTCCAGACTCAGATTCCTTGTGTGGGACGGGGTGAGCTGTGCAGACTTGGTTTATCCTTCAAAAATATGGCTAGTAATACTCAGTTCTGTCACAGCTCTGAATCCTGGGAGAATGAGAAGCTGAAAAAAGTATTTAATTTATTTTCACTATTAACGTGTGCAGTGCAGTTTGTTTTGCCTTTTCTGGATAGTGGCTTTGGCCGTTTTATTTTATCAAATGTGCATGTTACAGGAAGTTTAGGAATAAGGCATTATGACTAATTAATCGAGGTTATTATGATGTTAAAAATGTGTTGAACAGTTTACAAGATCAGTATGTGCATTTCACTATAGAGCTGGGCTAAGAAATACATTTTCAACAAATAATTTGACAGTTTCAGCTTGTTTTTCTGCTTTATGACTTCAGTGAATGAAATATGTAACTCTGGCATTTATTGAAGATGATTAAGGGAAACACGAAATTAAAAAAAAATATTTTCCCTATTATATTTTGTCACCGAAATAATTTCTTTTCCTGATGCTTTTCCTTTTAGGAAAAATAATAATGAAAACGTTCCTGCTAGAAACTGGAATATTTCAAAATTTTCTCTTTAAAGCTTTGAGAAATCCCAAGGATTTTGTCAGAGCACAACTGATGGTGCAAAGACCTAAACCAGTGAAAACTAAAATCAGGAATCTGAAAGAACTAGTAAAGCATTACGACTAAAAGTATGTGTAATTTTTTTTCCAAGAGGACTACAATTTTTACTATATTTTTTTTAGTACTTTTAAAATATTATGCAGAATATGTTTGCAGATTGTGAGCATGCGCAGATATGATTCATGTTATGTTGCCCATTTCCCCGGGCTGCAGGTCAGGTAGTGGTCCCAAGGGGCCACCTTCCCCATCTCTCCGCCTTAAGGCAAGACCACCTGTACTGTCATATCTGGTGGGCACTTATCTAATCTATTCTTTAAGGCCTCCAATGACAGAGACTCTCCATCCTCCCCAAGCAATCTATTCTAGTGCTTTGCTAGCCTCGTTGTTCAGTAATTTTCCCTAATGTTTAACCTTAATCTTTCTTGCTGCAATTTAATCCCATTACTGCTTCTCCTCTCTGCCATGGGCAAGGAAAATAGATTCCTCCCTTCTTTGCAGCAGCTTTTTGTGTGTTTGAAGGCTGCTCTCCTATGCCTTGTCTGACTTGTCTTCTTAAAGCTAAGCCACCTCAGGTTGTTCATTCCTCAGAGGTCCTCATGGACAGCCCTGCAATGACTCTTCAGATTGCATACGGGTGGTTTGCGTCTTTCTCCAAACGCATTTCTCAAGTTTCCGTGCTGTATTGTATGTAGCTGAGGAAGCCTTGATACTACAAAGTCTTGCAGAGTGGCAGGGTATTAAAGTCAGTGGAATGAGTGGGTAAAAAGCTACACCTTTGTGCATGGCTCCGGACAGGTCCTCCCCATCACTGGAGATGTCACAAACCATTCACTCATGCCAGTTGCTCCTTGCATAAAGCGGAGAGGGTATGTTTTGCATTTTGTTCCTTTGCAAAATTGGTTTTATCTCCCGGGGGTTGCTGCAGCAGCTGTCGCAGGGCAGCCAGAGCTGGTCTCCACCTCCCCACTCCCATTGCTCCCTACCCTCCACACTCGTACCTGCCTCCCGCCATGCTGCAGCACTATTTTCTGCCCTCTTCTACAGCCTGGGCATATGGACATGAAGTAGAAGCTTACGGATATATGCAAATGTTTTAATGATGCTATTTGCATATCTGGAAGTGATTTACAAAACGCTGCACATGGAGCTGCTTAAAACTTGGCACCAAGAGTTCGTAGAGGATCATGGCTCAACACAAGAGAAACTGAATATTCAGCTGGGTTTTGCCAGCTCTCACAGAGAAGCAGTGCAGTTTTGGCGACTGTTGAAGCGAGTCTGTCAATGAGGGAAGACACTTGAGTCCTTACACAAGTTTCAGCCCTGCCCAAGGGGAAAACATCCCACGATGTACTGCTTTTCTCTGCCTTCTTGCCACATTGGGACGAGCGGCCAACTGCAGTTGGTCCTTGTGGTGAGAAATGCTCTCCTGCTGGGGGTTGGAGCAGTCCAGGGACCATTTTATGGTGAAATCTACACCATTTTTACAGGTTTGAATTTATTTATTTATTTTCCCTTCCTGGCATATGCATTTATAAGACTTGGAGATGCACTAAGTTTAAATATCTGAGTTTGGATTCTTTTCAGGAAGAGGCAGCATTTTACATTGATCTGTGCAATTTCTTTTTAGGTGGACCCTCTTTTCAGAGCCCCTGTCTTGGGAACCAAACTCACCTTTCCCAGACGTATTTGTAGGAACTAATAGTGTCAAAACTTTTACACACGCGCTCCCTATGGAAGTATTGTGTGAGGTGGGGGACCTGTGCTGGCACAAATGAGCAGCTCCTAATCCTGAACCGTCGCTCACCTATTTGACATTAGTATAGGACTATCTCAAAAGGAAAGGCGGGGAGGCCAGATGGCACTTCTTTGTGTTCACCTTTAAATTTGCCAGCTCTCTTTCCTCTATTTTGCTTTGTTTTGGCTTGAAGTTAGCTCTAATAAGAGTGAGGGCATCGGTGCTTTTGGAGAATCCATAGTAAATACATTGCTGTAATAGTCAAAAGAAAATCTGCTCTCAAACCCCTGAATGCAAATGTATGATAGGTGAATATCAAATTAATTTAACAGAAGCTGAGTTCAAACACACACACAAAAATGTAGGTTTTTTATATATAAGAAGCTCCTTGCAGAAGAATGCCTTTAATGCTATGGGTTACCATGAGTTGGGGTGAAGACTGGACAAGTTCTTGGAAGAGGAATCCACAGAGTTGTATTAAACAGAAACAGATCACATGTGACTAAGGAAAAATCAGAGATAAGAAGTGTTTAAGGGAGGAAGTTTTATATAAGCTTGACCTGTCATTACCCTCCTGCCCCGGCATCTCCTTGTGTCTGGTGGTGGAGGCAGGGCCCAGGGTGAGAAGGACCTTTCTTATGATCCCTTGACTTTCTTGCTGTCAGACGGAAAGTTTTGTGCCATCTTACAGGAAAAGGAAGGAGAAATATACCACCATTCTGAATAGCGTGTTTACATACCCAGAGGGTAAGTGAACCCTTTATGCCCATGATGAAAATATCCCTTTCCCAAATGCCCTTTGTTATGTGAGCGCAAGGGCGTAGCTGAAGGGCTCTGCATACTAAATCACAGGTTTCTCGCTTACTTATGTCAAGAAACAAGTGGTTACAGCAGATGAGAGAAGTGCAAGGAAACAGCAAGACAGGGTATCTTGCAGTGCACCAGCTTCTGAGCCATTGCCAAGCATTTTGTTGGCTTTTCAAGGAAAAAAAATTAAAAAGGATTTTAAAGAGAGAACACCCAATTCAGGGCTGAATTCCTCCAGCTGCTGAAGGCTGCTCCTCACACAAATATTTACCTGTTTCACCCTATTTACAGGCTGCGATGTACTGCTTGCAACTCTATGTCTATGGGATGCCGTGGCATGGTGGGATACTAAAGGCAGAATGTTTTCTCTAAAAGGAAACAGGAATGTCCTATTGCAAAAGACAAAATCATTCCCCCGGTTGTCCCTGCTCCAGACAATGCACAGCTAACATATCGCTAACAGCACGTTTTGTTGCCGTTCTGCTAACATTGCATGTACTTCATACTTTCTTTGCAATTGTATAAATAGCATATAGGAAGAGGGAGACTATTTAGGGAAAATACTAATTAAAATTAACAATAGAAAATAGGAGATCTTATGTTTCTAAAATTAGAGGCTGGTTATTCAGTAATAAATAGCCCTGTCATTATTAGTTTGCAGTCCCTCCTTTCTCTTGCCTGACACACACAATATCGCTGTTATCCGTGGTTTGCCTGTCTAAACATGGTTTCTTTCCAACGCTCTACATTGTTTGCTAGCCCTTGTTACAAAAGCTCCCCAGTTCTGGGCTTATCTGGCAAAAGAAAATAAGGAGAAATACTCTTTCTAAACAAAATGAATTTGATGAAGGAATAAAAAGAACGCTAACAAAGGTACTTTCATGCGCGTCTTGTTAGATATTGCTTGTTGGCCTCTGGTAATTTCAGAAACCTGGGAGCATGGACCACGTTTTTATTTCCTAATAATTAGTAAGTGTTTTGATGCCTTTGATGGATTTGTTAAGAATGTGCTTGCCTTAACTTAAAGGGAAAGTTTGATTTTCATTTTGGAGTACGCTGAGTAATTGCTCCGTGCAGGCATGGCTGCGGTCAGGTCTGTAAGAAAGACAAAAAGATTTGTGTCTGCATGAGTAGGGACCTTGATTTGTTGTGGTTCTAGCAAGTCCCCATGCCAGGCTAACGAGCAGCTTCAGGACTCTTACATCCCAAGCAAATGCACGGAGATAGGTTAGATTTTTTGTTCCTTAGCGTACATCATGGATAACAATATTTGGCTGATAGCAGGACCGCGCTGAATCACTGTCAACAGGGGTTGACAGCAGAAGTCTCCGTTTGTGGGTGCAATTAGAGCAGTTACGAATTTCCTGGGCTTCTCCTGTTGCAGAAGATCAGCTCTTCCCAGAGGACCCACCACTATGTGGTCCACAAACTTGCCCTCTCACTGGGCTTTTAAATATTCAGGAATGAGTCTTACCTGTGCCAGATCAATTGTTTCCTGTTAGTGCTGAGGTTGTATTTTTCATCACCAGATTGTTTTGGACCGGTTTGAAAGATGCTGGACTGAATGAAGTCACCTTGTGCTGTCATTACTTCATTTCTATTGTCTGGAACAAAAAACAACCTCTATGAAAGGTGAAAAGGGGATGTAGAAGGTGTAGGAATCTGTGTTGACTCAAGGGACAGTAACAGGGGAAACAGAGAAAGGAAGAGAACAAAATTCCCAGGGAAAAAAATAAATACAGAGGAGGAGCAGGAAAGAACAAGGCATGAGCAGCCATAAAAATCCAGTGCTGTCAGCTGAAAATTGGAGCGATTCTGTCACATTAATGACAGGAAACCATACTTCTATTGGCTTTCACTGTCAGAGCTGCAAGCAGCTGCTGTGGAAGGAAGGTGACTCAAGCATAAGTGAAAATATCTAAGACATTGTGCACTTATATTGTAGAGAGAGAATTTAGTGAGGATTCGTCTGTCATTATCATATCCTCTGTTGAACATGTTGCCCTTGGCAATGGGTACTCAGTAACTAATTTAGCTTTTTTGTTGTTCAGTAGCAAGATTTTCATGCTTAGTTCACCTAGTAGCTGTGATTTTCAAAGGCAAAGAACGAACAAATCCCTGAATTACAAAATAGAAATTATGAAACATATATTTTTGATTCCTGATGCCGCCCATCTCCTGGCATTTAATATATCAGTTGGAAGTAGGTTGCTTGCTAATTGCTTTACTAGATCTTCTGTTTTCAGTCATAACTACATATTAAGTGGAGGTGATGATGGTAGTCAGAGCTTTCTGTTTTACTAAATGAGTTGAAACTGGATTTGTAGAAGTTTCGTTCAAAGTGTACAGGTGGGGAGACATCGGGAGACATTGGTGCCCACTTGATTCTCGGCACAGGTCCAAGGCTGTTGTCTGCTGTACGTCAAAGTGCCAAGTGCAGGTGTGTACTAGTCCAGATAAAGGGAAACCTACAACTTTCTGCAAAATAACGTATGGCTGTGACGCCTAAAGCAAGAACACTAAAATAAATTTTTCTCTTACAAAAAAAAAAAATCGATAGGAGATTTGATGGTCTGCACAAGTTCTTTCTAAAGACTTGTGTGAAAGACCCCATGTAGTAGTTTATGTGGGGTTTAATTTATTCAAGTTGAGGGAGAAGAGCTGGTTTGACCCTGCTGAGATTCAATCCTGTGGCTCCTGGCAGCCTAGGTAGTCCTAGCCCAGTCATTCAGCCATTCCTTGCTTTGCATTTATTACTTCACCAGTGCAATATTGTAAAATAAAATGGAGAAGTTAAGATACTGTGCACAGTAGACATCAGCCCACATTTAAAGCCCTAAGTGAATGAGCAGTAAAATCTTCTAGGAGTGTAAAACTCAGACAGCTTTCACTAAACCTGTCTGTGGCGACTCCAAGGGTGAACTTGAAACAAGCAGTGCATGGTGTGATACTGAACCTTTCATGATCACGTGCTAAGTTTTATAGACTTTAAAAACTCCACAGTTTAGAAAAGAGGCACCAGTCTGAGATAAGAGTTTCTGGGAACAGACTCATCTCCCTTCACAGCACTGATTTCCAAATCCGTGCTGCTCGGAAACTATTACGTTAGGAGCAAAGTACTGATTTTGCATGAGTTTAGCTTAATTCTGTCTTGGTACAAGAGTAGATCTTTGACTTGCTATAGTGCACTGACCCAGAAAACTTTACCTTTTGCCTTCAGTGGGAGTCTACAGTGGCCCCTTTCCTAGTCTGTCCATTTGGATTACGTTGTCCTTGGGACAATGGCTGTTTCACGTCAACATCTGGGGCCCCTTTCTGCTAGACGTTGTATAGATCTCAGAGGCAATCTCCTTTAGGGACTGACTCTGGGGTGCTCAGCAATCCTGACCTCAACAGTTTTGGCTCAATGAGTGGGTGGACAGAAATAGATGTCCCCTCCTTTTTTGGCAGGAGCGGTGGCATGTCTCTGGGCAGCAGGTAGCACTGTCCCCTCTCTCTGCACAGTCGTAGACAGCCCTGAAGAAGAGAAGCAAAGCAGAGGACAGGCTCTGATGTTCTGCAGAACTGTCCTTCACCACCTCTTGGTGGTGAAGTAACTTGGCTTCTTCACTGCATTAGGTCCTTCTGAGGTTTTACTGCCTTTCCCTCCTCTTCCTGCTTGTTCTTTGTTCCCTTTGGATTCATTCCTCCTCCCTCCCCAACTAATTTAAAAAAAATAGAACATTAAAGTTATTTGGGAGGTGTGGTGGTTTTCAGAGTTAAACAACACTGAAAGAAAGTACTTTCTCTTCATTTAGTATTTTTAAAGAAGTAATAAGTAACACGGCAGGATATGATTGTAATAATATGAACAGCTCCGAGGTATCTGAAGCTTTATTCCTTTGCCTCCTGCCTCTCCTGATCACTATAAGTCATGCATGAGCTATTACTTTTACTGTACATAATTTCTAGTATCCTTTGAGATCCAATCACTCCTCTGATAAAGTGATTTTCTGACTTTTTCAGCCATGCTTACACAGCTGTTTGTGTATGTGTGGATGTAATTTATCTGTTTATTATAATTCTAGTAATGAAAAGAAAGTGAAATGCTATTATAAAGCTCAGCATGGTAATCAGTTTGTTGTTATTGCTGGTCATGACAATGATTTTAAAGTCTCCATTTTGCTAATGGCACACCTTAAATTTTTCCAAGTTGGGTGGGATTTAGCCATGACTTTAATGAAGATATGTGATGGTAGAACAGGAAAATTAGGCTGTAGTTCAACAAAGCACTTGAGTGTGTGAATAACTTCACTTACATAAGTAGATCTACAAATTTTAAGTGGACAATTCCCACGTATTTATTTAAGCACATATGTTAGTTTTTATGCTGGAGATTGTGACCTTTATGCTGTCTTATAAAAATCTAAAACCTGTGGGATCTTTGTAAATAAGGTGATTGTAACGTGGGTCAATGAGAAATAAACTTCTATCTAGAGTAGCTTTCAAAAGATAGAAAAGATGTTTTATTTTTAAATCATGCGTCCATAGCAAAGCAAATTAAACAAGAGCAACACGTAGCCAAAGGATAATGGACATGTAGCTGTTTATAGAAAATACATCCAAGAGAACCATCATAAAATTAGTTTTGTAACTTGCACAGTAAAAGCAGTGGGAACAATTCCTCAGTCAGTGGGCAAACAGGTTTTCTAACGTTGATGGATACAAGCTAGGAAAAGTATTGAATTTTTTTCTAATTAGCCTTTTTTTTCCTGCAAAATTGCCTTTTAATAATTTCCCTTCATGTCCAGTGCATAAAGGTATCTGTGTATATGAATTTAATTTATATGCCAATGATGTTTTATACATTGTCTTGTCTGCATCTCATTACTGTCATTAATAAGCACTCCAATACATCTCGTTACAAGGTTAATTGGGACAAATCTAAAATACGTCCCCTTTTATATTGTAAATATGATATCTCCTGGCAGCACATTCCTGGTGGATGGACACAAAAGTTATGGTGTCTTATTAAAGGTTTCTATATGGTATCATAGCTGCATTCAGTGACTACATTATGTTGTAAATACAGCTGCATGGAAAATTGGCTGCATACAACATAATCTAGATGAAATATACATTTTCCTGGTATTTGATGAAATACAATTGTGTACAGCAGCTCCGCTTTTTTTTTTAGCCATACTTGTGGGCCAGAGTCATTTATACTGTATGTGCGGCTCTTTTTGCTAACAACAAATTTCTGATTTTTAATGCGTATGTTTTAAAAAGTCTGTTGCTTCACAAAGCTCAGCTGTACCCAGACAATAAAAAGAAGCATTTTTCAAGTAAAAGGTGACTTCCCTGGGCAACAGATAAGAGCCCTGGTGCTTTCATATCAAAATGCATCTCATGTCAACATCTGTCAGAGTCATCTAAGATAACGCACTATAACAACTATGTGGGTCATATATATGCCTTTACTCCACAGGAACAAGGGTTAAAACTCAGGGAAAGAGGACTTTCACTGAAAAGTGCTCTCCTGTAGATGTGGCTTATGCTGCCAGACCCTCCTGTCACACAGAGCGAAAGTGCAGATACAATCTTTGCAACATGGTTGGAGAACAGGGGCTGTAGATAAGCGGGATATCCAGGCGCTGCATTCCTATCCATTTATTTTTTTTTTTTCCTGGGGCAATCGTGGAGTCTCTGTGGTGACTCACTGAACTTGGAAGGCGTGTGAAGCCTCCCGGGCCTCGGTGGCTTTACCTGAAGTCTCAAGTCTGTAACGCACAGGCATGGAGAGGATGCGCTGCTGCATAGATCAGTCTGATAAGTGCACAGTAGTTTGCGTTTGCTTGCTACCTGAAGTGTGTGCTTTGGGGCAGGATGCACTGGAATTTTACCTGGATAAACATAGGACCGGTAGTGTACAGATCTGCTAGCTGTTATTTTCCAAATCCCATATTCATGCATCTGGGCTGGGAACTCTGACGGGGAGATCTGACTTCCTCGGTGCCATTGGCTTTCTGGATGCTTCATCTGAAAAGCACAATTTTCCTAGACAGTTTTGGGACTTGAGTTTGTCCATTGACGATGTTGAGTGTGAAGGGTTAAAAGCTTCCATAGCATCTATGAGTTGTGTTTGTGGTGATCCTTACAGAGAGATTTATGTCCTATACTAGGGATGAAACTAATTCCTCTCCAAAGATCTGTGCCAAGACTAATACACCAAGTCCCTCCAAAAGAGGGCTGTACCGGCCTTTGTTTTCTCTTTTCAGAGTTGAATTTCAGTCTTTCTGTATCCCTTAGTCAGGAGATCACCCTGCAACAAATTCTTGATTATAAGCAGCACCAAATAGCAGGCAGGATCAGGAATCCTAAAGCAAGGGCTTTAGGGAATGGCCTTGCAACTCTGTAGCTCCAACCTTTCTTGTGAGTTCGGTGCCTCGATGTTGGAACACTGTGACTTCAGCTTATCTCAAGTTCAATCAAAATTTTTATTTACTCCACAAGATGCTTGAGGAAAAAAAGGAGAGAGACTCCCGTAATGCTGTTGCTATGGGAGGCACAGAAACACTATTCGCGTTCCCAGATGAAGAAGGATGCAACAGTGCAAAACACTGGAGAAGAACGTGAGTGTGGCTTATAGAAAATGGTAAATTCCAGCTACTCATTAGCACAGCAAGCCCAACCATTTTCCCTTGGCATAGACTGCAAAGTCTCACATCCCCAAGCATCAGCTAAGTAGCTTAGGAAGGCTGCATAGTTTAGCCCCAATTTAATTGATACAGTATTGTTACTTCAAACAAGCCATATTAGTGGCATGTTATCTCTACTGTTGTGTTTGTTCCAGACCCTAGGCAACAATTAATTTTTTCATGCCAACAAATATTTCATTTGATTTCTAATGTACCATTGCCATAACAACTTGGATAAATATATCCTAATAAAATCCATAGATTAGGGTTGTTTTTTTTTTTTTTAAAGGCAGCTAGTTAATAAGAATTTAGAAAAAAAAAAAAAACATCAACCAAACAAAACCAGAAAACAAAAAACCCACAACCCCACCAGCCTGCATTCTGAGGCTGCTCAGACTGGAAAGACAGTAACATAGAAATCAGTAGGTCAGTGCCAGTGAATTCTGCACTGTTCATTTGTGGTCTCAGTGATGAGTTTTGCAATGCAAAGCTGCATGTTGCAACCAAAATCCAAGTATTAAAGGGAGCTTCGCGTGTCAGGACCTCCTCTGGTCCTGGTGTAGGCTGGACCTAAACAGTGTTCTGCATTAGTGGTGCTGACTGAGGAGTAGATGACCAGCTAAATAACTTTCTTAATTATATTTTCTTTTCTACAGAGCCAAATGATACTTATGTAATTCTTATAGGAAATATCATAGGCTTTTTGTTAGAAACAGCCGGCAAGTAGCACTTTGTATTGTGAATGTTAAGTAAATGGTTTAACAGAGTAAACTCTAACAATTGTTATCGCGCTTGAAACCTCTCTAGCTTGGCAAGAGCAAAACAAATAATGGGTATCGGAGATCTCATCCTGTGGAAAATATGCCTCAAACCAACCCCCCAAAAATGTGCTTTTATCTTGTGAAATCATCCAATGTACACATGCATCTGTCAACTGTGTCCGGTGGTTAGGCACTCCATAATGTATTGAGAATAGCTTACTGATTGTTTAAATTTACACTTGCTCTGCAAGGGTCTGGAAAAATAAAGTTTGACTTTACTAATGTCTTGTGTGAGCACTGATGAAACAACATCCCTATCAGTTGCTTTACAAACACTTTTCAACTAACACCTTTTGGCACAACAAAGTCATTTGTTCCTATTACCCTAGGAAAAAACATTTTCTACGTTTTAAACATCCACCATAGTGTAAAGTCTTACACCTGATTTTTGGCATACTAAATTCTTCAGGATCTGTTATAGATACCAACGTACTTGTAGTTCTGTCTCCCAAAAGCCTTATATCTGGTTTTTTATGAATGGCTAGGATTTCCTAAAGAGTCAATACAATTATCAAACAGCCGCTGTGACACACAAATATTTAAAAAAGGGCTTGGATAAATCACCCGTAGCCCATATGTCTGTACGTGTGTACTGATGTTTTTATTGCATTTTCAGGAAGAAAACATGGAGGGAGCAGCAAAACTCAAACTATCTTCCCTATTTTTTGAAACCCCTTAAGATCAGACTAGGCTGTTGGATTGGAGGTTGGGTGTGCTGTTATTCTGACCCAAGAGATACAGGTGTCCCCATGTCCCATAGAGTTTACGTGTGCCACTGAGCGCAGTGATGGACATGCCACTTTCACTCCCACCCCACTGGGTGTGCGTCATGCTGGTGCTTCCTGAGGAGGGGCGTCCCTTATTTCTGCCTCTTGTTTCCCTCTCTACAGCTGAGCTAGTGACACTGCCACAAGTAAAGCACTGACCCAGTTTTCCTAATAATCTCTGTAGCGGCCCAAGATGTACGCTTCCATTTCCATCCTCCATTGCTGGGCCAAGAGCACTGCAGATACTCCTCAAATCTCAAGAAACATTGCAAGATGCCAGTTCAGTCCTCAATAATAGACCTTTAATTGTTTCCTGAGTCAGAAACACAAGGATGCAGCCTTTCACTCTTTCTTTTCTTCTATACCCTGAACAGAGTGGGTTACAGACAGAGCATAAACGTCTCCTGAAGGTATCTCAACATGTGGAAGGATTTGTTTTCTGGTTCTTCTGTGCAGTTTCATTCACCATCTTTGGACAGTAGTTCTTTTCTGGTTTGGTGCATGAGCAGCAAGTCCAGGGTTGCTCCCTGGACAAGTTTTGAAAAACAAAGAGAAATTCTGTTATTGTCTTTCACGTCTGCAATGGTTGGTTTGGGGAAAATATGGGAATATTCATTTGCATGAGAAGCAGGGATATTGTGAGTACTTACACAGCGAAAGCAGCAATCAAAGTGTCATCTAACTTTAGGGCTTTTCAGACATTAAAACGAGGAATCATCTCCATAAGAATAATTCATAAAGCTTCTACCATGTGTGAAGATAACAAAGCATATTTTAATAACCCTAACACAGTGGCTGCAAAGCCCATAAGTCTTCCTTTCTTTCGTGTAGTTATGAGTTCCTTCCTAAATTCCCGTTACCCTAAAATATATCTGAAGACATGGAGATAACTTAGCATGGCTCTGTCCTAGCACTCCTCCCTGACTACTGTCAAATAGAACTGTTCAAATGTGCTTCAAAAGCTGAAACAAAATGAAAAGAAAGCTAGATTTGTCTCAGAGGCACCGGCTTCTAATAGCTGAAGTGTTTGAAGTCCAAAAGGTTTCCAACGAATGTGAACCAAGGAGCTCAGCCGCATTCTCCGAGCGCCTGTTCCCCAGGCAGATGCGACACCCTTCGCATGAACGAAGGATTCTTCTCTCTTCAAAGTGAAACTTGGAGATGAATTGTTGGATGTTTCTAAATTCTCCTTGTTTGCTCACTTGTAGCCAATGACACGGTCACTTCTGTGTTTTGTAGAGTAACTTTAAGGCATTTTGGTCTCTCTGCAGACAAGTGAAGGTTACTCCACCATGAAGAGCGGCATAACAGGCAGCTGTGATGCTGTGGGCTTTATTTCAGTCTTTTTTATTGCACAGAGGGCACAGGTCTTCATTGGCACAGGAGAAATCCATAGGCTAGAGCACATGGGACCTTTCTAGTAAAATGGTGACATTTGTTAAACTCAACCTGTTGCTTTTATAAGACATGCTGTTGGAAGGGAGCAGCATGTGAGGTAGGATATGCTTTCCCGTTGTCACTAGATAGCATCCCATTCCACCTCTAGATTGCTACCCAAACAAAAACAAGCCTTGAATGCCTAATCAGCGATGGTGTTTTGATTTTTCTCTCAGCCATAAGTACCACCAGGCAATCAGCAAGGGAAAAAAAAAAAAAAAAGAGAGAGAAAGCGTGTTCTCTTAGTCTATTTTTAAATATAAGTAATTGGCATTTTCCCTTCTGCTAACGTAAGTTCCAGGTAAGCACAGCTCAAATTGACCTCATCACACAACCCTCCAGGGAGGAGAGGGTGAAAAAAAAAAGGGCCAAGCAGCTGATTTGTACTGTGACCCAGGAGAAAGCAGAGCTCAGCACCCTGCCCGCCCTGGCGCGTGTTGGCAATGCCTCAGCCCTGACGCCACCTCAAATGCTTTGCCCGCTCTGGCCTGCCCAGTGAGAGCACTGGGCCATGCTTCAGCAGAGGGACCAGGTGGACCTCCTGCCTTTGTGCCACCAGGCAAAACGTCCCTCAGCAGCTCCAATGGCAGCCCTTATCTCAGCACGTCACTGCCCCAGGGTAGCGCTGCATCCCTCCCCCGGTGCCTTGCTGGGATCTCCCAGTTTCTCGACACCCAGTAACTGCCCAAACCTTGCATCTGGGGATGAGGCCTTCACTCCTGCCTCAATAAAGTGACTTGGCAGAAAGAAAACGCCTTTACTGCAGTTCTGCAGGCTGCCAGGGCTCTGGGATGCTTTGTTTACTTTGGTGGCAGATGCTTGATGTTCTACCTGAGTCCCCAAGACGCCGCCCACAGTAGGAGAGGTGAAAATACCCATGGCAGTGTGGGACATAGGAATTGAGGCAGTAATTTTCTAGCAAATCTTTAGAAAACAAATTCTTGAAAAAGCTGGAGGGCGGGAGAGAAGACGACGGAAGCAGTGCAGGCTCTTTCCCCTGAAGGTTTGTTTTCCACCTTAGTCCCACTGCTGCAGGAATCATGACCATCATCCCACTGCCTCACCCTTACTCAAAGTGGAGGGATTTGTTAACGTGTATTTTAAATTGGCAGAGCAGCATTTTGCTGTTAGGATGAGCGCGGTGCTTTTGAAGCCAAAGGTGACCGCGTGCGCTGCAGAGCAGGTGAGAAGAGATTTTGTCCAATCAGATGAATTCTACATTATTCTTTAGAAAATAAGTCAAGCAGGTTCATTTTGCTCTAGTAAAAAGAAAACTCTGTTGCTGATGTTTCTGTCAAATTCTTCAAACTTACTTTATTTAGATACTGGAAGACTGACCCTGATCCTCCCAGTTCCCAATGCAAACTGGACGCAGCTCCCAAGCTGCTGTAGAACTGGTGGCAGTGGGAATGCAGTCAGACTGCTGCGAAAGTAGGAGGTTTTTCCTGTCATTCTCAGATGTACACTTCTGTTACTGAGGTTTCTTATCAGAAAAAGCACAATAGAACTAGACTGTATGAAAACGAGAGCTCCCACCAAATGTCAGAGTCACTGCTGATAACATGAGCTCAGGAGCAAAAAACAAGATATTATAGCATGTTTATCTTATCGTTGCATTTTAACCGTCCCTTCTGAAACACAGAGATCGAAAGAGCTGGAGTGAGACGGGCTCTGCTAGCAGCTACCGAGTAAAACACACGAGTGGGTGGGTTTGTGTTTAAGGGAAATGTGTGCACCAAGAAGTACGGGAGAGGCGGCAGCAGCCCGCCCAGGAGGAGTAAGAGATAACAGTGGGGTCTGTTGGTCTTTCCAAACACAAGCATCTTTATCTGGGGGACTCTGTTCTCTGCTCCTTTGGTGGGGCCAAATGAACGTTTTGTGCCCTGTTGCATCAGAGGCAGTTGCTACTTTGAGCATTTTGAAACCTTTTTTTTTTTTTAATCTGTTTGCAAAAGCAACCCTCATCCAAAGGCTGGCTTGGAGGGAGCTGTGCTGTTTGCCTTTGATACATGGCCAGAGGTGGGAAAAGTACCGTGTTTGGGTTAATCTGCGAGTTGCATCCAGTACCGGACTTGAGTACTCGCATCCAATGGAAACAGGAGTTTAAGGCATTATAACCCAAAAATCTTCTGCCTAGTGCAGGAGGCATAGAAAGCTGGTGGCCGTAGAGAGCGAATTTTGCCTCTGCAGATGCCAAAAGCTGACTTAGCCTTGAGGGTACAAACCATTTCCCTGTGTGCACGCAGGGTCGGTGCCACAAAGGCAGTGGGTCAGACACTGTCGGTGGCACAGTTTAGCAGTTCCTCCTTGCTAGGTATAGTTTGGAATTGCATTTGATTTATTATCATACCCGTAAGCATTTGTTTGCAAATCATTTTATAGAGTCAGTGCTTCGGTTTGCAGGAGAGCAGGGCAGTGAGTCATGCCACAAGCTGGCACTGGCAAAAGCCCTCTCTGCTAATGAGCTACAGCCCGGAAAATTCGCCTGGGGAGCTGCAGCCCAGTCATCCTCCCCTGGAGCTTGTCAGGTCCTCAACGTGGTGGCTGACGAGTGTTGAGGGAGGTGGGACGCATGGGACAGGTCACTCTTGGGCAGCGCTGACTTCCTGACCATCATCTCCAGCGCAGGGAGGCAACACCAGCATCCCTGCACCTTGTCTTGCATTTCTTAGGGGAAAAAACATGTGCTGCGCAAGAGGAACTGGTGTACCTCCGAGCAAAGGTCTGGAGGGGGAGTGCTGCTGGTGTCCCAAGCGAGTGCTTGGTCTGTGTCCCTGAAGCAGTTTTTTTGGGGGGTGACAGTGATGAGCACCTGCCCCCTCCTTGGAGGCTCATCACATTGCCACGTGCATGTGAACAACAGAAAGCGCTACTGGTTCTTTGCTCCCTTTTTGTGCTCATATGTGCAGGTTGGCTCATGATGCTCTTAAAACACAGTAAGGCTCATAATGGTCTTAAAAAAATCACTTTTCGAGGAAACAAATGTGATTTCCCGTGAACTGACTGAATGTGCATGTGTAGCAGATGTGTTTACATGAGGTGCATCTTTTCACCGCCCAGTGAATTACAATACTAAGATAAGTGGTGTTGTCTTTTAAGGCAAATGTTTTTGTGTACTAATATCTTATCAGACATTATACCGGAAAAAAAAAAAAAGTTTCTTTTTTGAGACTGGTGATATAAAGCCTTATATTCATGTCTGTCTTGAGTGTTGCTTAAGGACAGTGAAACAATGAAGGCGTTTGAAGACTATTAACACAAAATGAGCTCAGCCATTGATTTTATTTCACCTAGTGTTTTAAAATAGGTTGTATGTTTTCTCCCCCCTCTCACACGCATATTTAAGGTTCGTGAAACAAGTTTGCAAATGGTTTGGTTTGAATCTGAAGAAAATAAATACAGTCAGGATGCCATTCTGCGACAGTTGTGCTATTTTCCTGAACTGATCGAGCTGGGTTTGATGAGGGTGGGTTCCTAATGTTAACTGAAACAGCACTTCGGCTACATCAGTGAGCAAAATCCCACACTTGTCACTCAGAAAAGTAGACTGGGAAACGCAGGGTATTTTCTCTTCCATCAGTTTTAGCTACCCCTACTCACAAGTGGAAGTTGCATATAAGCATAGTTTTTGGGGGCTCGTGGGCTAAGTGGGTACTACAGTATGAAAATGTAAATCTACTGTATTTTAATTGGGAAAACAATAATTAGCATTAGAGTTAGACAAGTATTTACCAGCTTAGGTTATGCTCGTGCTGACATTTTTATAAAACACTTCAGGCATGTTTGTATGAGCACTGGTAATGTTTTTTGTACACGTGAATTAGACATATGGGTTAATACCATTATCACAAAGTACTTGTGGAAATCTATAGTAAGGCAACGGAACTGAAAACGGGCAAGCAATATTGTTAATAGCATTTCAATTTTATGCGGTAAATTTACTAACATGATGTTAAAAAAAAATATACAGCATCTAATTAGAGAAGAAAATCCTTCACTTCACATGCTTTTTATTTTATACAGCAAGGACAGTCAATCCTCCTGTGCAGTTTATGTTGGTTGAAAGCATAAATTTTACTGATATATATACAGGTTTCTGTTCCCAGTGGTGAACACTGTTACATTTAGAAAATTGACAAAATCAATGGCAATAAACCAAAGATCAATTTAAATTTCACATTTAGCTACTTGTTTTAGAGTCTCTGGGAAATTTACAGTCGCTAACATGTTTTATGTTTAGAAGAAATAGATGAATACAGATGCTGTCCATTTGTAGCAATTGTTTCCTGAATTTGTGAACTGAGGGTATGTGTGTATATAAATACATATATAGAATTACACATATGATATAGTATGCGTAACACTGTTGTTCTCTCCTACCAGACTCTGCTCTCTGCAGGTTGTTTTCTTATCTGTTGAAAGTATTAGAGCGCGATCACTAGTAAGTGTTACAGAAGTAATGAACGGTAATAGTTTTAGATACCCAAGCTTTCTAAGTTGCTAATTTATTATCCCATTCCACAATAGCTGTCATTATAAAATCAGGTCACTATAGAGGTAAGAATCTATAAATATAGTGCCTATGTCATATCCCATCATCTCCAAAAGGATCATGCTCTCTGTCTGTTTAAAGAGGTTTACATATTCCTTATGATACATGTATGATAAATTAAGCACTCTTTTCTAGGCCCCTTTAAATGGAAGGAATTGAAAACACAATAATGATATAATTAATTACAGTCTTATTCTTGTAGAAAAATTACATCTTTTTCGATTAGTGTGAAATATAAGTGTCAAATCAGTAATAAAATCCTGATCAATAAAACAATAATAACTATGTTGTTAAAAGCGGACCTAGAAAGGTGTTCATGGCAACGTATTTTAGGGGTTAGAAACCCTTTTAAAATAAACGGATTTCATCTTTACACTATGTCATCTAAATCATTACAATGTTTGTGTATACAATTATCATCAGACAATAAATTGCAGCTATTGAATGGATTAAGTTTGAACTTTTTGACCT
This sequence comes from Dromas ardeola, assembly GCA_013398915.1. Taxonomy (NCBI): domain Eukaryota; kingdom Metazoa; phylum Chordata; class Aves; order Charadriiformes; family Dromadidae; genus Dromas; species Dromas ardeola. The sequence continues at coordinate 576,466 of VYZM01002469.1, read as the reverse complement.
CATAAATCTGAGTTTGTCATAGCTTTAGCAAATGCTTGTGTAACAATCAGTTGATTACATGGCAGAGCAGATGTATGCATGTTAACTGGAAAATATGAAAGGACCAGGGTAATTCAAAGTTCATTGGAAGAAGTTTATAAATGTCTGACAATATCGTGTTAACACGTTCTTACTATACCTTTCTGGTTATAAATTGGTATCCGCTTTTATTCTATTTCCCCCCTCTATTTTAATGTGAGATTTAAAATTAATAGGAAAAAAGATAAAACTAAAAAGTAAAATCTTGAATTGATTGACAGAGAATGTAATGGAACACGGGGAGTGAAATATTTTGGTAGGGTCTAGTGAACCGTGTTCTCAAGGAATCATCAAATCTGAACAAACTAACAACCATGAGCAAATTAGCATCTTGGAAAAAGCAGAAACACATTCTTGAAGTGGAAAGATGGCATGCAAAAGCAGGAGCAATTTAAGAGAAGAGGAGCTATAGATTCCTGCAGGATTATTTTAATTTAAGGCTGAGATCTCACAGACAGGGATTACTGATTTGTGTGACGTTGTTCATCTGGAATAGATGTGGACAGAAAATGGGTGAAGACCAGGACTGTACCTCTAAATTTTTTACCTTCAGGTTGGGAAGGCCAGTCTTTTTTCAGTAGGTACTGATAACCAACAGAAGGTAATAGATAAAAATAATTAATATTGCACACAAGCACTTGTAGTTATTGGTAACGATTTTTTTATTGGACCAATTTTTCTAAAAACTGTGAATGCTTGTACGCCAAACTTCCCCATGCACACGCTAACTGCATCTCTATCTCTCTTCTTGTAAGAAAAGAAACGAAGCAACCACATCTTTGAACACTTGTTATATGTAGAATCAAGCTCATGTTACGGGGTTTTATCAACCACTTTTTTAGGCTGGGAATCGTCTACAAAATCAGTTCAAAGATTATGGAAACATATCTGGTTGATCATTGGAATCCCACTAGTACTAAAGACAGGTTGGACTGATGTTGGCCAAAATATTCTACTCTAACAAAGCAATTAAATCTCTGTGCTCATTTGGGTCTAAATTGATAAGTGATTCTGACCATTTTAACAATGTCTTAATTTTTGATATAAAAAAAAATATTTTTAAAAAAAATCTTACATAATTTTTCAAGGGCAAATTTAGCTTACTTCCATTTTAAAATGTTTTAAGAAGAATCTCATGTCTAAATCAAACCTTCCTACAGTAAAATATTTAATTAAATCACAAAGATATTTCTTTTCAGGTTTTCATTTAAGCATTAAATTATTTAGTTTTGGCTGCCGCATGAAATTTTTTTTTCCCCTTAATTTCTTAGCTGACTAATGTAACGTAAAAAAAACCCAGCTCTTTGAATAAGAAGAGACATGTTCACAGAGCACACACCCACCAAAAGGTATGTGTAGTGTAAGTGCATTCTGTGCTATCCACGTCTCTTCCTATTTTTGTTCAGAATGCCTTTGGAAAAAGGATTTTCCTCTGTGTGAGAAATGCCCTGCTTAACAAGCGTCGCTTGAAATTACTATTTTTATATGCTCCTATGAGAAATATTTGCAAGTACCGCAATCGTGCTGCTCTTTTTGAACTGGTCTGCTGTGCCCAGACTTCAGAACAGGGACTTGAAGGTTGGTGAGGGTACAGCCTTTATGTCAGAACCTGCCTTTTGTTGTGAAAACCTTCAAAATCTAGCCAGGTTATACGCTGACAGAAATTGCGGTTTGCACTCGAGCGACGGAGACTTTGATATTTAGCAGCTAAAATTTCCATATGCTCTGTCATTGTGAAGTAAAGTGGAGTCTCTGCAGAGCAGGCAGCTTCAGCAGCTCCCACCGCCAACGGCACCGGGATGCCTGTACCCCCGCTTTCCATCAGAATATATTCCCACAACCGTTCCCACATTTATTTAATTTAATATTGGAATATCAATAATAATTAAATAATAATAATAACGTAATGTTAATAATAATAATAATGTTAATATGGAAGTTTTACTGTAGGAATTTTCCTTTGTCATTTAAATATAAAGTAGGCACCTTGGATTACAGTGTTCCTACATGGCTGTCTCTTTTCTTAGTTCAAAATTTATCTGCCTTTAAGTAGTGAAGGCAGATTCTCGGTTTGGGGCAGATCCTTTGGATGTAAATGATCATTACTCCAAGGAAGACAATTAAGTGACAGTTTTCACCCCTGGAGGATCCTGCTCTTAGATAACGCTGTGCTAAGTGCAATAGGAACCGCTCTGTATGGGAAATGTCCCTGTCCTTGGTGTGGGTGGCTGTGTGAAGTACCTTGTAAAAGCACCCGGGATTAGATTGTTTGTTCGTTTAATTTTTCTTTTCAACTTGAACCACGTGGCTACGGAGGGGTTAATTTGGAAGGCATTGCAAAGTCATTTGTCTAGCTGTTGAAGTGGAAGTCTGCCTGAATTTGTGCCATTCCTTCACATTTGAAAATAAAGAAAAAAAAGCCATAAAACCTGTCATAGAGATAATGTTGTGGTATCACTTGAGTTGCCAGTGAACAATAGTCTATATCATAAGAAAAAAATATACATATTTTGCCACAAGCCTCTGATCAGTAGACACTCTGCACAGAATGAGCATAGCAACTACATTATCTTTCACCCTGAGGTTAAGGTCATTGTCAAGGATTTGAGGACAAGCTTGTATTGCAGCTGCCTGCATTTAGAGCTGTCAAAGCTTAGAAAAACCTGCCTGATGGACACATTCTTGTTTTGTATCTTTTTTTTTTTTTTTCTTCCAAGCCCTGCAATCCTATGGAAGATTTAATTAAGACTAGCCACGAAATCTCTGAGAAAAGAATAGCACCTCTAAGTACCTGCAGTTGATTTTCATTCTCATCCTGTGAACTCCTACAACTGAATTTAGGGTAAGAGAAAGCAAATGACTAATGAACGGCACCTACTCTCCAGACTAGCGACCCATTATTTGCTGATGCAGTGGCTGAAAAGGCAAGACTGGCTAAACTTCCAGCTTTGGAGGGGCTTGTTTCACGGATATTCAGATCTCAACAAAACAGCTTGCCGAAGCCCTTAACTGTATTACAATTGGCCCCTTAATGAACAGATGAACTTTTCTTTTCACCGTTTCAAGTCTGTTATCAAAGACTAAAGGGTAGCATGGCTATTTCATTTCTGACCTGCCTAACATATAATTAGAAGGTTCCTATAGGTACTTATAATTGAATTATGGGGTGTTTCATGAGCATTCTTGCTAGTAGGTAGAGATGTAAAAAGCAAAGCTCATCTGGAATGCATGCAGGGAAAGTGCATGATTTAGTAGGTCTGTATATTGCCTGAAATATTAGATTACAAGTATGAGTCAAAAATCTACTGGTTAAAATTTATTTTTATTAGGAAAATTATCCTAAGTCTATAGCACCAATTCCTGTGACAGTATAACTGGATACAGCTCGATTGATTTTCGTGAAACTCTACTCATTTATACCTAACGCAGGTTAGAGAAGGGTCCAGTGAATTAGTCCCAGTCACATATTTATCAGACATGAAACATTCAGCTAATCTCTTGGAGCCCTGTAATTGGCTAACATAAAACATTACTGGATGATTAAAATTACAGTTGACTTTCAGATTTGTTGTCAAGTAGATTTGAAATGTGGGGAAATAACTTAAAGGGTTCAATTTTGCGCTCTCTCACCAATGTTTATGGATTGATTGTCAGATGCACAGTCCTTGTAGGCTAGCAACTCACAATTGCTCTCGGCAATACGCGTCCTTCACCTCCTGTGGAAACTGCTGCTCTCCGTGCATGGACGGGATAATTTAGCTAAACGTCAGTTTGGAAAAAACAGGAATATTACCAGAGGGGAAGGACAGCACCTTTTGGATATGGCCAGCATCGTTGTCGATTTGGTTTTGACGGAAATCCCAGCTCCTCTCTTTCAAACTGCTGCAAAGCCAAAAAATCTTACGAATCTGTACTTTGACGATAGATAGCTAAATAACAGGCTATTTCATCCTGTCAAGGATGCGTTTGGAACAGAAACGGTTAGTGTTCAGACATCAAAAATACCTGCCAGATGGCCTTGGTTTGTTTAAAACAAAACAAAAAAACACAACCTATATTTTTATCAAAATATGAACTTGCCTTATCTGATACTCTTCCCCGTTAATATATGTACTATTCTGCCCAAAAGTCAAATTGGGAAAAAGACTGAACAAAACACAGAAATCAGACTGTTCCCCCTTCTGTGGCATCCTTCAGGAATGTGGAGAAGGAATGGGAGGAGGGCTGAGAAGTAAAAACATCAACCTTTTCAGCTGCAGAAGAGGCAAAATTAAGGTCTCAAGCCACCATGTGCTGCGTGATGGAATAAGGGTCAGGGAGCCATCTACCCCTGACCTATGGCAGTACCTACGGGCTGGGAGCCATTGTGATGGATATTTGTTGTCTCTCATTTAGAAACGGACTATTCTTAGTCTTTACTGTAGAATGTCGTATTTCGTGAATTTGTAAATGATAGTAAGAAAGCCTTTTTTAATCTGTGTTAAACCATTTGATAAGGGCAAAAAAATCTATTTTTATGAAGCTGATAACCCTTTCAGCTACCCCCAAGTAAAATTGCAGAGGAAGAACTGGAGGGTACTATTTTTACTGTATCTGTGGTACATTCTTCACAGCAAGCTTTGTCCCATCTTATGTTTTAAACTAAGGGCATATCGATAAACTTGGCACTCCTAGTTTACCATAGCTCAAATAAAGAGTATTTTAAAAATATCTGTCATCTTCAAGTATAATGACCTGCGAACTTTTACTAAGGATCTTCAAATAGTTTCTGATCTGTTTCCTAACAAAGCACTGAATAACATCAATGCATGCACTGTGCGGTACTCCAGCAGAATTAGGTTAATAAGTTCATTGATTGGTTAGCAATGCAAATAGAATCGGATACCCTTTCTCTGGCATCAAAAAACATAAATCTGTTTGTATTGTTCCCTTCTGGAGATCTCATTTGCTGAACGATCTTCTTGTTGACATTGACAGTTCCTCTCTCTCTGATAGAATCAATATTTTAAATGTGAAAACAAATGCAGACTGGGAGTTTTAGACGTTTCTAACTTTGTCATCATTTTTTGTAATGATTGGGTGTTACTCATTTCAGTTTGAAGGCTCTTTGACTGGTAAAAGTATAACCTTAGGTAACCAATACCCGAGTATCAGTATAGTTGTCAAGTATGTTAATGGTAGATATGCTTACTTTAAGGTTAAAAGTCATTGTATTGCTAAAAGATGTTTAGGAACAAATTGGGCCTCTCATATCTGTACAGTCCCTGACTGTAAAAGATAGATATGAGGCACAAACTTCCATCACAAACCTTCCTTTACCAAGTGGCTGCCTGTTAATGTGATCGGAGCTGCTGTTGAAGCTCTTGCCATTCAAAGAAACCACCACAGTGCTGCCCAAAGCATGAGTGGATTTTCAATTTCTAGCATAATGACTCTATACATTTTGTAACTCTGAGCGACTTCATTCTTGTTCTTTGTAATTTCTCCTTCATGCAGAGGAGGTCACTGTGCAAGAGATATCTTCCCTCTTCCCCTCTTCCTCCCCAGCTGGCCCCTAGAGTAACTCATCTGTGTTATCTAAGAACAGAAATCGTATTCACCCCTCTCTATTTTAATGTACGTATTACCTTAGCAACCTAGGTGCAAGATACATAGGCATAATTCTTCTGGACACATAAAACATGGCTGATTTCCCTCCTGTTTTTTGACCTGTATGTGGTGGCTCCAGTGGAGAGAGACTGGTTTTTAGTCATTCACCTTCGGTACTTGTCTGTGGATTACCAATATTCATGACACTTTCGGAGATCCACGCTGTCAACAGTACACTGCTGCTTTGCTCATCTTCTCTCCCTGAAATTCTACCGACACTGAAAAGCTTTCTTTTGGCATCTGAGTAAATCCACAAAATGACAATTTTAGGTTCTTATGCAAATTAGTTGTCTTCTCACTATTTCTCATTCCTTTAAATCCCTGTTAAGGAATGGATTGCTGTTTTACCATTTCCTGTTCTCATTAGAGCCTTTGTCATAAGAATAAAATATCAGAACCACAGTGGCTCAGGAATATTTAAGAGGTCTGCATCCAAACCTCTTCTGCAAAGTGGACTGAGGCGGCTTTGGTTTTGTTTTTGAATTTATTTTTTTTTTTTTGAAAGGCAAGACACTAATGCATTTTTATAGCAATCATATTAAATAGAAGATGAAATATTGCCAAGAAACTATTTTCTTATAAACCTTGTAATTCATGTCTCCTCATTCCCTCTTCAGTTCCCCTTCTTGCTGCAAACATCTGCACGTCCACAGTCAGAACATGCAAGTCTTTGCTTATGTCTTATTTCTTCAAACAGTTCAAAACGTGCACTTGTTAAAACAATTAGGGGTGCTCTGTTGGGCATTTTTCTGTTTTTCTATAGCTGCATAATATTTTGTCAGCTTTCAAAATGTATACTTCTCTTAGTTCTTGTGAAACAGCACCTTTGCCCATATGAATAACCACTAAAACAACTGATTCGCTGGGCTCCAGAATTGCTGTAGAGAGCCACTGACCACCCAAAATCGCTTTGTTGGGGGAATACATCCCAGGCAACAAGGAGGAAACCACAAGTTTTCATACAAGGCTTTCATCATAAGTATTGTACTTTGGTTTTATCTAAGTGAAGATATACAATATATGTCAAGAGTTTTGGAGATCAAGGTTGTGTTGTATGCCTCTTCTGATATTTTTAAGTATTAGTGACATCTCCATTCTACCAATCTATGAAATACTTAATTGTTACCTGTTTCTAAGACAAGGCATAAAAAAGTAATAACTTCTTCAAAAGCAGAGATTCTTGAAATCTTTCCCACTGTCAATTTTTTTTTTTTCTGAATTAAGGGTAATATTTGTGGAGTTCTCTATTGCATTTGCCATATTTAATAGAGAGTAGGTTTTAGAATTATTATTTCATCGCATTTCTGAAAGCATTATCGTGGGATGCTCATCTAAGACTCTGAAGTCCTTATTAGGTAATTGTTATCCTTGAGTAGTGCCAATAAACTTTTTATGGCCAAATATTTAAAGATGCGTGTAGTGTAGAAGGCCCTAGTGACTGCTTGAAGGTTTAATTCAGTGCACTATTATTTGAATGTTTGGTGTCTGGGTGACTGTGAACGTGTGTGCAAGAGGCGATGTTTTTATAAAGCGCCGGGGGACCCCTCATTGCGCAAGTGCGCATCTCAAGAGTTTTGGAGATGGTGTTGAGGAATTGATCATCAAGGGGTGGTTTATTGCAGCTGTATGCACTAAGAAAAGTGACGTATTTTTATTTGGCAAAGAAATTTGCAAGACCATAAGGCACCTCTCAGATGCATCAAACTGGACACCCATAATTGCAAGTTTTTAATACCCTGACTTTGATATTTGCAGCGACCCAAGCTGATGCCAGTGTCATTTCAATGTCTGCAGGAGCCATACAAAGCAGTGAAGTTGCTTCATTCATTTTACTAATTCTTTTAATTTCTACGAAAGCTCTTTTTAGCCTTGTAGACATTGGACATGCCATTCAGTCATGCTGTATGGTTTCCCTTATTCTTAATTAAGCCTGTAGTCTTTTCAATCTCTGTAATATTAGTTTACTGTTACAGTTAGTCCAGTAAGCAAACTGCATTTCCTTCTTTCTAACTGCGAGTGTTTGCTCTTCTGTATTTTTCCGGTGTTCCTGTCTCTAGCTTACATTTCTCTTTACTTCTTGCGTCTTTATTTAAGAAATTACTATCCTTTCGGTTTTCCCACTCACTGCCTTTCTCCTTATTATTTCTTTCTGGCTCAGTTCATTTACCTGCCAGCTGCTTCCCTTTGAATTTTTTCAACTTCCTTTGTATTCTTTCTCCACCCATCTACCAGTATAATAATACATCCTGTTGCAGCAAATGTGTCTGATCCCATGCACAGTAGTTAATCCATGAATTTCCGTAAGGTTTTTTCATGTACGATTTGCTCTGCACATGCCACTGTAAAATTGTGTTTTAATTTGATAAAACCTCTGATAGTTATTAATATTTATATCAAATCAATTTAAATGAATATGTTTTTCAAATCAAAGCCTGTACGTAGGAGGAGATTGTAAAGACTATCGTTGCGTCTTATTGAGGGCTCACAGAAAGTTTTCAGCCGTCTCAAAGAAAGCATCAGTATTCATTTTCAATGCTGAGCCTTATGAATCCTTATGTTTATAACACTCCTCAACTGGAATAAATCTTCCAGCTGATTATCACAGCATTTGGCACAGTGCCCCGAGCAGTTCTGGGAACAGTATTCAATCAATGTGTAAACTAGTGAAATGCCAGGAACTTTTGAAAGACCATGAAGGATGATTAGTTAGTAAAGAATAAACAATGTTCGAATGTTGAGTATAGCTACCAGCTAACGCAGGGCTGAGAAGAATTTTCCATGATTTAAAACGAATATATAACTTATAATTTAGGCAGGTATTTATATTTTGTTATCTCACACTCCAACATTTATTTAATTGAATCCAGGTATACAGGGTAAGACTTTAGAAGAAATAAACACTTTGATTGTACTGTAACATGTTTGTATTACCAACCATTAACTCACTCTTTATTTATAATTAAATAGGAAAGTAATGGAATATAAAAAATGAAAGATGAACAAAAACATTAAAAAAATCTTTAAGAATTAACATAATAAAAAATCCCTTTTAGTCTAACTGGAACATTCATGCTTTAGATTATTGCCATTTATACTAAGTTTTGGTGCTTGATTTTATTCTTATAATGAGAATGCATCCTTTCTCAGTTAATATCACTTGTAATATTGAGGAAGAGGATTTTTTCTCTCTGTGGATATTTGAAAGAATCAAGTTTTCAAGCAGTAATAGACTTCTGCATTTCCCTCAGAATTTAGTGCTCTTCTGAAACGCTCACCTAAATCCCAAATACCAAAATAATCCTCACGTCTCAGAGGACAGAGTTAGTCCTATATACTTATATGCTAAAGTTCTGATTTCCAGAGCTTCCAGCTTATGTGCAGTGATGCCTTTCATTTAGGCATGCCTGTTCCAGTGTTGATGGGATCCATGGGGGTTAATTAAGGGTAGTTTATAATCTTTAGGAGATCTTAAATTTTCCCTTAAATATAATGACCAGTCTTGTATGCAGAGCTCAACAGCTGAGATACGTAACCGCTATCTCTTAGAACAGCATTTCTAGATATAAGCTATTTTTCAGATGATGCACCAAACTTTGGCTCCCTGTTTCCTAGCCGGGCACATCAAGAGCTAGGTGGAAAATCGAAGCCCAATGTATTTTTATATTATTTGAAAGAGCTACGTTAAGTCGGCAAAGTAAGTGCTGACAGCCTCTCAGACACGCTGTGGTAGCACAGAGTCAGTCTGTTGCTGCATCCTGCCTACTGTTTGGTGCATAAAAATAATATCTGCCTTGCGTGTGACAAGACGGTGTCGGGATATTCTCTGGGTGAGGCTGGAGACCGGAGATGTCTATATGCTTCGTGCTATATCGTTACATTTATAGACAACTGTGAATATAATACATCTGAACTCTGCCATGCTACAGGAAAAAAAATATGTAGGCTTGCATTCCTCTCACAATAGCATTTAGTTCTTTAAGTCCAAAAACTGCACGAGGTCATGCACTGGGTTTATTAGATCTCATAGTTTTATACTTCTATACCCAAAAGTTCAGGTCAGCTGTGTGGCTTTTCCCATGATCTCATTATGTGTGTCAGCAATTGCCATGCATACAAAAGTGAAATCTTTGAAAAATATTTGGATAATAGAAGAGTTCAAGTTTTCTATTCTCAGACAGAATTTGTAGTCATCTTTTGAGCAGAGCTTTACAGTAGTTACACTGTATTCCAAGTGGGAATAAATACATGTTTTCGAAGGACAAGAGTAATATTATGACAGAAAACATAATAAAACATTGAATTGGCAAGATGCAACAAAATAGGGGTAAAAAGAGGACTGTTCAGTCTGGTTTGAAATCTCTAATTTAATATACGGCTCTGTGGAGATGTTACAAACATAAGAAACTAATGTAAATTATAAGTGTGCAGTGTACACAAAACCGATGCCCTCCAACAAATAAGACGTTTTGCCATGTGCATCCCTCTTTGAAACATCTGCCTTTATTATTTATACACAGAAGTGCTGTGTCTCTGTTTTTTTTTTCTTTAAACTTATTCTTGCTGCATTTTTATTGAGATGTTACAATGAGATGAGAGAATGGGGAACAGAAAAGCGATGGGGTGTGCGTACAGGCGTGAGGGACATTTGGCAGCAGGCAAAACAGACTTAGAAAAAACAACAACAATTGTATTTTAAGATGCTTTAGTGTATACCTTTAACACTAGATTTTCTTTCTAATGGATTCGACTTTTTTAATCTATGAAGAAGGTTAAAAGTGGTATCTTTGTTGAATAGCTACTGTATATCTAGTTCTTGGAGGGTTTTTTTTTCCCTCCTGATGTGGAAATGGTTTCAATCCCTTTTAATATTCATTTAATGTCAGTGCAATATATATTGCCACCTTACTTACTGCATTAGTAAAAAATGTGCTTATGTGCTATGATTCTCTTATGATAGAAACATAAAATCTCGGAAGGATCAAAGTCCACCAACATTCACCCTCCTGCAACAGCAGGAAATTGATCATGCGGGAGATGCTCACCTAATGCTAACATATTATTATTATTTATTATAGCACTAACAGTGTGCTAGGTGCATTAGATGCCAGTATGAAGATGAGGTCCTTGTCCTGGAGTGGCTTCAATCTCCGGGGTGATCTTGCAAACACTTAACTATATGACTAACTATATACGCATGAAATCTTTCTGGCTCACATATTTAAGTGATTTTTTTTTTTTCTTACGTACAAGACATTCCTGCAGGGTCCGCAGCACTAATTAAACTTAACATTTCTCCTCTGCATCAGAGAGTGTGCGCATACATAAAGGGGAAAGGATCAAACTCTTCCAGTGCCTTATGATTGTATGGAAGTTTTCTTAAAAAAACACCGCCCCTTTTCAATATGTGCCTCTTATTTCCCTACACTGTATTTCCCACTTAATATTTTACAGCCAGTAAAAGCTATATTTTGTTATGCAGTTTTATTAAAACAAAGATCTTACTGACCACAGTGAAATTCCCGAAAGGCACTGCTGTTGGACCATAGTCTACAGAGGCACTTATGTAAACCAGCTCAGAAGAAGGACATACATTATACTCTGTCATGTATATGTTAGGGTTATTCAAATGGCAAATTCTGGTCTAAATCCAAACTAAAATAAGTTTTGCCCAGACCTCCCTAAGACCTTACTCTTTTAACCCTTCTGTGTTTGTGTGCTTGCTTCCAATGTATCAAGGAGATCTTGCAGGGAGTCACCAGCATTTCTGGCTGTGATGCTGAGGTCTAGCAGGGCAGAAGCTGGCATCTTGTTATCTGTAGTGAAATTATCAGAAGATATCAGCAGAAAACTCCACTCCTCAGTAAAATTATTCAGCAGATTTCAGTACGAGTGTGGCAGTTCTGTTAATTTGCATTGCCTAAAAACGTATGGTTTTGTTGCATGTTGTTGGATGTCGTAATAGCTTCCGTTTGTGAAACGTCTTTTTTTCAGAAGTCCCAAAGATGCTAGCAAATGTGAATAACTTAAATCTCTCAGTTTTGGACATATGAAGCTTAGAGATTGCCAATCCCTTTTCAGATGCTGATGAGAGAGGGATGTAAATCACTGTTTTTCATTAATTTTTGGTTTAGCTTTGGATGCATCTCTTGCTGGGTTTTCACTCGGTTATTTATAATGCAGCCCAGTCGATAGGTCGATGCCGTGGAACTGATGGACTGGGACAGCTTTCCTGATTCCCAGCCACCGCTCGGTTTCTCACATATCTGATCCAGGCTTTTTATCCTGATGGCAGCTTGACTACAGAGCCCTGGCTGTGGGCATCAGGGCTCTGAAATGGACTTCTACTTCCCATGTGATTCGCAATCAAAAACCTCTTGTCGCCCATCCTATATGTAAAAATGAAAAAAATAGGAAAACACAACAAACATGCAAAGTATATTGATAATGAGAACAAGTTTATAATTACTAAAAGCCGAGGGAGAAATCAAAGCTGTGTTTTTCAAACAGGATATTATTTTGTAATTAAAAAGAACTTCAAAAGAAAAAAACTAAAGACATGATCATTATAATGTGCATTAAGTGCAGTTGAAACACCAATTGAGTAAAATAACGCTTGGTAGCAGGGAGGAGAATTTAGAGGGAAGGAAAAATTAAAACAATTCAGAGCTAAAAGAACCAAGTCCAATTATATTTGGAGAATTACGTTGTCTTAATATCAGTGTTATGAAATTATTCTCTGCATTATTTATTCAACCAGTCTTAATTGATAAATATTAGGTGACTGATTCTTGCAAAAGAACAAGCGCTTGGTGGAACATATTCTGAGTCGGTTTGGTTTGTACTTATCATAAAAATGAAAACTACTGGAGCATAAAGAACTTACAAAAAGGAGGCATTACTGTGGATTTAGTACAGTTGGTGTGTGATACACTGAGTTGTATTCATCACATATACTGTGTCAAGACATTGCTTACAATGCATTGCATCATATTACAAGCCATAAGCGAGCACGATATTTAAATTGAAAGATGCATTTGGTATCATTCTGAGTTAATTCTTATATAATAAAGTATAAAAAAAGCAAGTAGCATCCATTTACACATAATCTCTCTTTAAACTTATCTGTATTTAACTGTATTTTTCTCGTCAGCTTAAAAAAAGCAAGTATAACTGAGAAGACACCAAATTTAAAAAGGGTATTACAAAGATATTTAGTGAGGACATGCTATTTATTTGCTTTTTGATGGCTATAACATTTAAGCACATCACAAACACAAATGGGCTTATTTCACAGCTTCCTTGAGACCAGGAAGCATTAGTAACATTCCCATTTGCAGACAGCGACCGAAGAAATACGGTGCTATCTGGTGACATACCTGTACCATGGGGGGGATCTGTGGTGCAGCTGAAAACAGACTGAGATTTCTTTTACTGTTTTAACTGCCATTCTTAAAATTTTTAATTGGTTTTGGCCCACTGCTAAGGGACATCTCTTTCCCTGTTAAACCTATCTATCCATCTAGACCTTGTGAGTGCCAATGTACAAACTCAGACTCCTCTTGGCTATTTAAAAGGTGCCAAGGGAGACATAACTGCTGATGGAGCTCTGGGATTAGCAGAGCTGTGTTGTGCCTGTCGGAGGGTCCCCCAGCCCCACTGCACACAACAGGAGCTTTGTTGCTCCTAGCTAGGACCATTGCTTTACCCTCCTTGTGCGTGCCATAGCCCACCTTCATGGGGTCACCCGACCAGCACGCAGAGGTAGGTTACTTGGAACATGTCCTGTACTTTCCCTGAGCAGGCAAAGTACGTTTTGATTTGTTCTGCAGGATGACTAGTTCCCAGAAAAACGTTTTTATTAAATGTTCCATAGGTAAAATAAGAACCCATGTATAGTTTAAGCTGTTGGTCGCCAGCCCCCTGCAGATACATACCTCTTCTGCTTGAAAGAATGACCTAAAATATCTCTCTTTTTTTCAAAGTTTTATCAGTATGTATCCTCATTAAAGGGTTCTTTTGTCAAGAATTCTGATTTCTTTTTTCCCCCCATGCCTTTATGTAGATGATATTCTCCTAAATCACTAACAGGGACTTCAGTAACTTGCTAGAGGTTGAGGTATGGAAAGAACAAATGAAGGAGATGCAATTAAGTACATTTGAAATTTTGGCCGAAGTTTACTTCCCCCCCCACACGCTTCAAAACACCAATAGGCTGTCCTCGGTTTCGGAGCTTCTAGTTTTCAAGGCTCTCACCTTGCAAATCTCTACGTATGTGCTTTATTTCTTAAGTGCATACAGACCACAGTCAAAGCATGGGCATATGTGTGCGTAGGACTGGGATGTCGTCTGGCAGATGGTGTCATGGTACCTAGTTTTCTTCAGAAGGCAACTGAAGCCTTCCATAATTTCATGGAGATAAATAGGAAAGCAATTTCTGAATGCATTATAAAGTGTTATTCACTCAGAATCGCTTAGAGGGAATAACCAATGCAGCATATAGAAAACTGTGGCTAACCTACACGCTCTGTTGCTATGTATGTGAAAGTTGAATGCCAGAGTTTGTCTCTTTATTTAACATTTTGCCTGCCAAAGAACAAGGAATTATACCAGCAAACCAAATATCTTCCACAAAAGGAAAACGCATACATCAAAACCATGGAGAATAGCCTTGAGTCTTGAATCTTGATATAACCGTTAGCTCATTAACATGAAACTTGGCCGGTTTTGCGTGCCCCAAAATGTCCTTATCTCTGCAGAGCTTTGTGCTGATTGCTGAAGGTGATTTTGAGACAAAACACTTGCATAACGGTACGACACAATTTGTCTTTGTGTCGGAGGGAACTGTTCAAATGACTGGAGGTAAGGCAGCGGCATAGTATAAGCACATGTTTGCCCACAGTCTTACCTGAAGATATAGTTGAGCTTGTATTACAAAGAATTCAGCTGTATAAATACCTCGTGCCATCTGTGTATGGCAGGGGAATTGAGCCAGTAGAAGCTCAAGACCTGTGTCAGTGTTCTCACAGAAGGACTGTTTATGAACAGATGTTATGTGGTGTTTTTCACAGAAAATGGGCTCTGGAGAGAGAAAATGTCTATCAATTACTGAGGTATTATGTATAACAGCAATTTTTAACCTTGAGAATGGTACTTTAAAGTTCTCTGTGAAATATTCAGCACCGTGACCACTTCCTTTGTGCAAAGTAACATACGCCCTTGCATATTGCACAAATTCTCTTTAATATTGCATTTTAAGTTCTTTTGGAGAAAATACATTACATATGGAAGAACTCATTATTCCCCTGGAAAAAAAAAAAAACAACAACAAAACAAAACATGTCATGACTGGAAAACTTTTTCTATTTGCTGTTCTCAAAATCAAGCTGGGGTTTCAAGATTGGGTGCTTGTATGTTATATTTTGTGTTTCCCAGACCTACCTAATGAATACATGGATTCAAAAACTGTAATTTACTAAGCAAACTTTAAACATTAAATAAATGGGAAAAAATACATATTCCGGGCTAGCGTCTGTCCAAACCTTGGTAATTAACATTAATTTCAGTAGGGCGTTTGGAAGACTGAGGTCTTAATCTTAGTGAATAAAGATAAATTTATCTGTAAAAAAACTGTAAAGAACTGTAAAATCAGGTGATATTCTGTAAAATTCAGTAATTATTATATAAATGTATTTATTTAGTAGATTGCCAATGCGAGTTCTATTAGACTAGTCATATCTTATTCTCCATTTTTATCCCTTCCGTAAAACTCTCAACTTCAGAGGGCCTTTGAACTTGACCTTTCCACTGTACAATGTTAAAAACGGAGCCCCCAGTTACTGCTAACAATTACAGCTATCAGTGTTGTCCTGCCTTTTACCAATCTGCTCTTGCTTCAGGAGACTAACTCTGTTTTGCAAAAATGCACTGTTATTAAACATTCTCACATGGGATGTCTATGCGTTGGAAGACACTTACGTGACCTGTGGACAGACACCGTGTTTTGCATAATATATATACTTTCATTTTCCTCTGGCTTTCTTATTATTTATTCAATAAATCCTTTTTTTCTTGCTGACAGCAGTTGTATTTATAAAGCTAAATCCAACACAGCAAAATGTTCATCACTTTATAAACTAAACGCTGATGTTTTATTTATGTGCAATGAACAGAGAAAAAAGAACTGAATTGATGTTTACCTAACAAGCTGCAAAAAAGTGCAGTAACATAATAGTGAAGTTCATAAGCATTCTGGCTTGTAATTTTTGGTGTCAACATTTGAATTGCAGAAAGAGCTTATGCAGACATAGCACGTATACAAGTGCAGTTTAGATCTACATCTATAAAAATAACATCTGTTTAAGCATACATTACATTTAAAAATAACTGTACAGTGATCAGCTGGTTAAGTACAGTTAACCAGATGCCGTTTTAAAGTGCCAGATGGAACAATGAAACTAAGATTGAAAATTAAAAAATACTGTGAAAGGTCAAATCAATTAAGCAACCTGTTTTGTTGGCATGTAACAGTTAAAAGTAAGTTTAAACTACTTAAGGAGTGAGCAATGTGAAGATGAAGCAGTTAATTTTTAACTCGCTATTTAGAACAGGGAAAGATAAAATGCCTGCTGTAGTTCCAGGGTCCCTTGGCAAGTCTAGGGGGATATCGGGAAAATAGACACGGTTAAGTAATGTTTGCTTTGTTTTGCTTTCAATTTAAAATAAATAGTATCTTTCAGGCTTTTAAGAAACGTCTTTTATGGCAGTCTGAGATCATGCAACACACATGCAAAAATCTCTTTCTATGACTAGTGGGGGGACTCCTTGTCCAAATCAGCTCCCTGAGCTTGCTCTTTAGCGGTGGGGATGGTGACCAAAGGGGACGGGGATGGGCTTGGGCACCCAGGGATGGGCTTGGGCACCCGGGGATGCCATGGGAAACAGCCGTCCTTGCACCTGGGCGCCATAAGCACCCTTTATTTCTGGGAACTAAACCCACCTGCATCAGGAACAACATGCAATAAGAGGTGTAGTAACATGCAGTTTTAGAAACAGGCGTGCCGCCGTGCTTCTGTGAATAAGTGGCAAACATTTGTTAAAAGTGCACCCAATAATAAGCCACTTGAAAGGCAGATATGGGGAAAAAGAGATCTTATCATCCTAACCTCTTTTAAGCATGAGGGGAATAATAACATTTTTGAAATATCAGTGAGGCAATGCGTTTTTTCTTCAGTGCCAACCAGCGTAAAATTCACAATCTGAATTTAAATGTTGGGCAATGGGACAGTGGTATCCTTGCTTTGATCAGAAAGGTGTAATGATACCTGCAGGTCTGTTGGCAAGCAAGGCAGCACTCATGGCCAATGAGAGAAAAAGTGTTGATTTTCCCATGGAGATGACTGCTGCTACTTTTTGTTAATTTTTTTTTTTTTATTTTTTTTTTTCTAGCAGTAACCGATTCTCAAATTGCTGCAGAATCCCTGTAACACAAGTATATTTCTGGATCATCCTCCAGCAACAGTGACATCAGGAATTGTTTTGGAAAGAGGGTTTAGGCACTGAATCTGGGGGAGCCGCGGGGCTGCGGGTGGGAGGGAGATGCTCAGCCGCCTTGGGGAAGAAGAGCTCCCGCAGCAACAGCGGTGCCATCCATCAATGATCCGAGCACGGCCGCCAACTAGAAAGGGAATTTTTCCTGAATGAGCGGAGGGCTATTTTCAACCTAGGAACTTGCTGTTGTTCCTTTGTTTTAGTAACTTTGTTTATATCTGGTTGGCGAGGGGAGGAGGGCAGAGCCCCGGGGCACATTGCTCCTTCCCGACACCTCCTCTCTTGCTCCCACAGCTCCCAGTAAAAGAGCAGCTGTACCTCTCTCGCGTGCACAGCCAACTGTTTAGACCAAGAACACAATGAAAAGATTCTGCGGCTGTTAAAATAAATAGCTTCCCGGTAGGGGGTGGAATAGTATGGCCGTGCCTCGGAACTTTGTGTACCCTGTTTTCAGAAAGTACTGGATAGGACGCGCTATGGGGAGAGAGGAAATAAGCCTGGCTCCTGGACTTGGCTCACTTTTCCTCCTCACACTGAGAATAGTTACCCTACAGATCGCTGGTCCTGTTGGATTCCCTTTCATGGAAATATTTTGCGTTCCTGCTGGTTCGGTGGCTGATGTTCAATTATTTTTATTTTTTTTTTTTTCCAAACAGTTTCTCTTCGTTGACAGCATAAAGCAAACATTTGGCCTTGCCGTAAATAGAGAACATACCAGACCAGCGGCAGGTAGCTTGTGATTTTTAAGTGGGTTGCCAAACGAAGTTTGTAAATCTGGGAAATCGAATCATTATATTTAACAGACAAATGTGTATAATATAAAATCAGTGAAAAGATAACATAATAAGTACTTTGACTATTATCTGGGGGCCTAATTAGACTGGTGGAATCACTGTAGTCAGTGAAATTAGAGTTATACAACTGGGGGGAAGGGAAATCCAGCCCTTTAGCTGAATGAACGTTAATGGAGCCCCGTTGACATTTGCTGTCCCAGGTATTCAGCAGCTGTTCCTTTCCTTTGCAGAAAACAGGGCTTCACTCTTGCCAGACCATATTTTCCTTAATTTAACCCCCTGGCAAAGGAAGCAGTGGAGAGGGGCTAAGCCCTGCTTGAAGCCCAGACGGTTTCACTAAGCATCCTCCCATCCTCATTGCTGCTTCCCTCTGGTGTCCTGCCGTGGGACCCTGGAGCAGGACGGAGCTTTGTGTTAAAAAGGGAAACACACAGCTCTGCCCAACCCTGTGCTCTGCTCACATGAGCAGGTGCTGGGAGACCACTAAGCTTCAAGAAAGCCAAGGCCGTGCTCCCCACTTTGCTCACCCCATCACCCCGGGCACTGAGAGATGCTGCCCCAGCAAGCAGAGGCTCCGGAGCAATGCTGCTGCCATGGGACTGCGGGTCCCAACAGCCAAACCATGGGTAAGATGGCAGGGGGATGTGTGGACTAGGAGTGGTGGTCTGAAGGACCACGGTGGAAAGGCTGGAGGGTATGGGAGTGAGCAGAGAACAGCAGCATAAATTTTATCAGGATGTATTGGGCTGGTGGCTCTTTTTGGGATGTGAGTCATTTAGCCTGAGCAAACGGTTTCCCTGATGAAGGAAATAATTTTCAAGGAAGACCTTTGGATTGAATTTTGCCATCACGCATAGGTGCAGATGCGATGTCTGTGCTTGCAAGGCACAGTGCACCATTAGCTGAGTGAATTCACATTGGTAGAAGAATATTTTGGCAGCTGAAAGTATGACTGGGGCACTTCTTCCTCTGGGACCCAGAAGAGCCAGAAAGCTGGAGCCTGTGGAGGGTGAGACAGGAGATCTACCTGGCTGTGGGCTGCTTGCTTGTGTTTCTATTTCCCTCTACACACCCAGTGCCTGGTCAGCCTTCCTCATTACTCCTCTCCTCAGCGCTCTCCTAACCTGTAGCTAAATCACCCTTGGCAAGTTTTCTTTCCCTTGTAAAGACGGTAACTCCCCTGTCAAGTTCTTGAGCGTTTGTTTGTGCAGTGAAATCTGTGATGCTCTAAATCTCAATGTGCATCAGCTGGCATGCTCTGACATTTGGAGCGCCTCGTGTTCGTTGTGTGCCAGACACACGATGAGAGGCCCCAGCACAGATGTAGCTGGACCCCAGGTTCATCTCCGAAGGTAGGGAGGGATGTGCTGTGGGTCAGCGAGTGACCCGGAGGCTTTTGGTGGGGGAGGGAGGACTGGAAGGGAGCAAGGGATAGCCAGCTGGCTGATTGCGCCGAAACCAGGACAAACAGTTGAATATCATTTTCTTCTGAATTCCTAAAGTACTGGGACATCTGGCTACCTGAAATACATCAACAAATAGGTCAGCTAAGATTGCAGAAACATGCCTCACACCGCAGCGCCGCTATGAGAGCAAGAGGGGACCCTGCCAAGAAAAGTCTTCCTTTTTGCAGTAACATTTTCTTCTAAAATTCTCTGTAGGCTTTTTAACTAAGATCACTGGAAAATGTGTTAGTCTGGGAATCTTTAATTAAAAAAAAAAAAAAAACACCGCAAGATATTCAGGGGAGGCGTATTTCTGGGGTGGAAGCAGGAGATCGGCAGCGCAGGCAGGTCTCTGGCGCTCCCACCCTCGGGTTTTCTGGGCACCTGCATCTCGGTGTCCCACCATCGCGGCTCCTGGTCCACCATCACGTGGGGAGGGACCTCCTCCCCCGTTTTCCCATGCTTTCCCTTACGCCAGCGCAAATGAGTAGGAAATGCTGCTGTCCTTATTTGGGAGCGTTCTGCAGTATTTGCGTAGTCCCAATGCTGACGAGAGCTAGAAGGCAGGAGGGAACTGGCCCCACAAAACCATTCGGTTGTTTCTTATTTCTACGTGTGGACAGTCCCTTATAGAAGACCCCAAAATTGCCAAGGGCAATGCATGGGGTTCATTTCTCCTTAAGCACAAGTATAAATCCTCAGAGGATAGGATTTTTCCTTATGACAAGAAGCACCCAAAATGACCCTCTAAATATCCCTATTTTAAAATGCAGTAACCCTTCTAAGCCTGTTTTACCCCAAATTATATTTGCAGATGTATTGCAGATCCTCTCCCTGATTAGGGTAATGTATAGGAGCTGAGGTAAATGATGCCACTATTTGTCCACTGTTCTAGAGACTTTTAAAAAAATTACTTTTAGAACCTGAGACGTCTTTATATAAATTTTTTCCCCTCTCAAGCTGCAGAGGAACCAGTTGATCACCATAAATAAAATCTTTATTCTCAAAGTAAAATATGGAATACGAAACCAAATCAAAGTCATACTGTTATTGTTTATGCCGTATGAATTCTGGGGCACTGGGTTATGCCTTTTTTTTTTTTCAGTCTTTCTTTTGCTAAATCAACATTAGCTAGCAACACACCTAAACTTGACTGAACTGTGTTATTTCCTGCCTCCCTGCCTTTCCTGCCTAAATCTCACTCTCTGCTGAAGCAGCTAAATTTGCTGCAAATGAGGAATATTTTGGGACACGAATTTTCTTACAAAACATGGGTAGAAATCTAATGCTGTAAGCAAACAGCACTCTAATTAATGCAAATCCAGGCTATTGAAAGCATTTGTAGGTTACTGTTATCAAAAAAAGAGATCAAGAAATTGATGATGAACCCTGTGCTGGCATGTATAACAAATACTGGCCACAAACATTTTTGGGAACGCTACCGGAGCAGACGCGAGTTCAGAAATTCTGGACCTGGAACATATGGGTTTTAATAAACAGACTTCTGTTCCAGCTCCTCAGTTGCTTTTTCTTTTTTTCCTTTTTTTTTTTTTTTGTCTGTACTTGCTTCATTTTATGTGGCTGTGTACGATTCCATTATTAATTAATCTACAAGTATTTGGCATTGCTTCATCTTCGAGGTTTTCTTTAATTTGCAAATGTGCTGGTTTAGTTTGAGCAGGACTTGTGTAGCTAATGTTAGAAAGGAAACGTATTTAACCCTCTGCTTCATTTGATTCCTATCGTCTCCTTTTCTCCTTCGCAGAGAAGTAGCTGACTTTATGTGTGTGTGCACGTGCACACGTGCGTGTGTGTATTATTAGCTGTGCTGTCATTTTTAATCCTTTTCTTTCAATCATCATTTTTCCTCAGACATGAAATATTTCAGTCTAACGCGCCGTACAGACTGTTCACGGTGAAACACTAGTAGCATTTTCGAAGTCTAAAACAGAGGAGTACCATGAGGATAGAACAAAAGAAATTAAAACACTAGATATGCCACAGTTGTCTTATGCAGCTGTTAGAAATTTAATTATTTTATCTCATAGAATAATGTGCCCTTCAGAAATCATTTTGGACTAGATGTTTCAAACCAATGATCTGTAGTTAATTATCTTTAATAACTGTTGCACATTATGGTTAGATCTATGTTTTTGCTAAACCAATTAATAATATCTTCATTAGTATAAAGACAAGGTAGCTGGATCCTTTCATTTTTCACATTGAAAGAGTAGATATTTTAAACACTGTAATTTACTTTAGCCATACATTCCCGATGATATGACTAATTAATGAAACTTCAAAGACATATAACTTCCAAAAGCTACTTATTTAAAGTCATTGTTGAGCACTTAATGACATTATGTTGGGGCATTGCAGAAACCATCACTGCCTGAGTGTTGAATTTGCTAAACCTTTTTATGCTGCCGCACCGAAGGAAGCTTGAGTTATATTGAAAAGCAAATTGAGCCAATATTTCTTCATGTTCAAAAAAACCCCATCCCCAAACCTGTTGATTACAAGAGGATCTATCAAAAGTTGATGACCTCCTTTCTGCTTACAAGTTGCAGCTGTCAGTTTGACTTATTCATGCAAGTCTGCGTGGAAAACGCTAGAAAAAGAGCAAAGCAAATAGTCTATATTTTGTGGGTTGGCTGGTATTAATTTTGTTCAGAATCATTAGTTTTCCAAATATTCTTTTTATATCTGATTTTTTATCTCTTTTTCACATCCATAACTCACTTTTGGAGCTGGCTAATAACCGCCTCGTCGTTTTAGTCTGTTACCTGACAAAAAATCGACCTTGAGTACAGTATTAAATACACAAGTGATTGCCGTGGTATTAACAGTGCTACTGATTGAACAGAGAATAAAGTTGGAAGTTATGGGGCCAAATTTTTTAGGTCTCCTGTTTAGGCATGTGAGCTGATGAAAAGATTCTCCAGAAGAGAATCTTCTGCAAAATTTCCCTGATCCTCGAGGTAAACTGAATGTAAAAAAAGGTGCATGCTGGTTTTCATCTTGTATGTATTTTCATACAATCTTCAAATATCATGCTGCCATCAGGGAAGGCTTTCTGAATCTTAAAAGAGCATTGTATATACAACCCTCCAAGAACCGGTATTTCCCACCATGGAGAACAGTACACCAGGAATCAACTAAAAAAAAAAGAAAATTACATCTAACAGAATAAAACAGTGCAGTCAACTGTACACAGGGCTGGAAGGCCAGGAGAGAAGTGTTAACAGCCAGTTGTGACAGCTACGAAATAATTATCCAAGCAGTGAGCACCTGGTCCTTCAGCTGCTGAGTTTCCCACAGGAGTCATCTCCAGTCGTGGTGCAGATAGGAACGCGGGTGAATACATTTGGTCGGGATTATACTTAACTGGTAGCAGTGATGGGGTTCATGGTCCATGTCTGTGCTGGGCTTCTGCTGGCGGAGCCTGGGGCTGCTGATCCCATTTCTCATGTAAATGCTGTTTCTATCAAGAAGGTGAAAGTTGCGGATTCTCTTAACCCAGATCTGGTAGCCTCGGTGGGGTTTGGAGTTTGTAGAAATCCACCACCTAAGAGCAAAGGAAGGAGGGAGCTTTGTAATGAGTTAACTGTAATATTTTTGTGGCGTTAGCCATGCAATTTGTTGACTGATGTTTCAAGTACAGGTTAACCTCCTGCAATGTAATCAATCACTCAGGTTAACCTGAGTGATTGATATTTAATGATAATATTAATACACAATAAAAGGAAAAAGAGCAAGAGGTTTAACCAAAAAAAAGCTTTTCACACTCTATTTCTTTTTTCTCTGTATGCCTACTGAATTAAAAAACTGTGTTTGAGACTCTGCAGGGGCAAAGTCTATAGTGGCTTTCTTGAAATGACCAGTTCAAACCAACTTGTGGGAACTTGGCAGGCAAACCATCAAAAAGATCATTTTCTAAGAGGAACTGTGTTTTGACAACTTGTAAAATCAGATACTGCTGGAAAGCAATGTCATTTTTCTCAGATGCCAGCACTTCTGCAAACTTGTTTTCCCCCCTTAAACCATGCCATCTTAAAATTACTGTGTATTTGTGGCAGACTGATTGAAGCTCTTGTTATTAATACTTCGGGAAAATGAATTTCCTTTAAATTATCATTTTTAAATTTTGCATGGTTATTTTTCTTCAGTTAGTCTGAAACTACTGAAACAGGGAAACATTAAGCTGTTTGTAAATTATACATGTAATTGAGGAAAAAATTAACAGTAAAATTGCATTTCTGGCACTGAACTTAATGGAATATTTTAGACTTAAAATTTTGCCTGCGTTTTCATCTTGACTTTGTTATAGACTATTATTTTTTTAACGAGGCAATGGACACAAAACATTGTGTTTGGATGCCCCTCTAAAAAAATCTAGATTATTTAGTTTCTTATGCTTTTATTAAAGCACATAATCTTTCTGATAATCTTTAATATTGGTCTGTTAATGGGTATTTTGAGGTGTAAGAAAAATAGGTGGTTATATGTGAGTTATACCTATTCTCTAAATACAACCTATTCTTAAACTCACTGTAAGAAAATAATGCCATTGTTCATTTTCATTCCCTAAGGTTTATTCTTTGATGTCCTACATACCTAATCAATCTTTAAACCAATGCCAAGTTTGATTAAAGATTGTCAGATGAGGCTGGGACTTGTTACTTAATATTTTCGCTGCAAGGAAGGAGTACACAGATGAAGAAGTTTCGTGTTTGGATGCAGTGAAACCATCTTAGTACCTACAGTTGTGAGCTGAATAACCCTGTGTGTAAGAAATCTTGCTGTAGAAATGGGTGGTGGTTCTGGAGAAAGGATCATGGTGTTTTCCTTTTTCACCTGTGCAGTACATACGTGTTGGAGTATGATTGGAGGCGTTTTGGGATTGCCTCTGCTGTGAGTGTGGGTTGATTTGTTGTTTGAGTTTTCACCCAACAAATATATGTATATTTTTTCTAGCATACAGCTGCATGCTATTGGATTTCAGTGATTCGTTATATATCTTTTGGGAGCTCTAACCTCTCTTATTTTGGGCTGACGTAGTAATTCAAGCTCTTTCCTCTTCCTTTTAAAGTTTGGGCAGCCAAAAAATCCAAACATTTACAATATTCTGTGTCTTGAAAGCAAGTTACCAGGAACTGGGAGAGGCACTGTACGAATTAGGTTACAGATGGAAATCGTTATTCCGTTTGATGAAAGTTTCAATAATATTCTCCAATCTTGAGGTGAAGAAGGCTTACTTGTATGGCTCTGTGGCACAGCATCGCGTTTCCAGTGTGAAAGTAAATGAAACTCTACAGTTTCCATTGACTTAGGCTTTGCACTGGGGGTTAGTTTGCACGTGAAATCGGTATCGTATGTAAGCCAGTAATGAATTTGAGCAAATCTCAGTTGTATAAGCTGATGTTAGTGAAATTATTGAAAATTTACCACCTGAGAACTTCTGGTAATTAAAGATTGCTTCTTGAGGTTCCCCGGCTTTTTAGGAATAACCTTGTGAAGTGTTCGTCTAAGGGCTATTCATAACCTGCCTTTCTTAGAGTCACTCTTCACTGCTATGAAACTAGGGACTGAGTATGAAGAACAAGCATTTTTATGCTGAGTCTGTGTTTGGTTGGTAAGCCCTCAAGGAAGAAACATATAATATAGGGAATTTGATCTCTAATTTGGATATCATATTTGTAACACCTTAAAATTATGATAATGTGATACTGTTACTGGAGGACTAATTGGGAAACCACAAAAACTTGGAATGCATAAGCCAGTCCTGCATTAATGTTACTTAATGCAAATGTATTGGGTTTGGGGTTGGGAATATTTTATAATTCAAGTAAGCCGTTTAAGTTATGTGGTTATAACTTAAACAAAATGTATTGTGCATGGGGGTGATAATTCAGAAGCCTTGTGGCCACTTAGCCAGCTACTTATCCCATGAGAATAACACATGTTGTGAAAAATCTTGAATGAACCAGCAGTGGTTAAGAACATATATATATATAAAAACACTTCTCTAGCTCCCAAGAAAATGAGTGATTGAAAATGTTAAATGTTGCTGCTGCCGTATTTATGAAGAGGAATGAAAGCTCTCGGGGGCTATAAAACCTTCATTTTCTGGTTGTAGCCCAACTCATCTGGCCAAAAGATATCCCTTAGAAATGAGCTAGATGAGGCTTGGGCCCAAACTAAGGCAAATGTCTTGCAAGGTATTTTCAGTAATCAGTATAAAATGGTCATATAACTTTTGTCTGTAGAACTGGGAACAGGGATTTCAGGTAAACTAAAGATCAAATAGGATATTGGTAAAAACATTGTCTGAAGCCAAAACTTGCCAGAGACTGACAAATACCCATACGTATTTCCTTTTTGCATTATAAAGGAAACTATTTCTTAAAAGCAAGTTCATATTCATCCGCCCGTTCCGATTGTAGCTGGGTCAGGGAAAAAACAGTGTACTGCGAGAGGCAATTGCTAAGCTAACCCAAACTAGAGAAGATTAGGGAGCTGACATGAAAACCTGCTCAGGTTAAGCACGCACAGTGTCCTAGGACAAAAGAGGAGCACGGAGCACTGTTGAGGAATGAAGCTACTGAATTTTCCCTGCTGTTTTTCTTGTTGATGTTTTGAATTTTTTTGGTGATAGCAACCGGAAACACGATTTCCTGAGAAAATAAAAAAGACCTCTGAAACTGCGTGGCTGGAAAAAAATCTGGTTCTCGTAGCTGTGAGAATTAGTGTGCCACCCTGCCCTAAGTCAGGATTACATCCGGAATTAAATCCAGCTTTCCTTTGCCTTTGTTTTATTTATTATCTGCAGAATTGCTTTGTACAAATGTTAGGAAAGAGCCCTGCATTGGGGAGTTTTTTTGTAAATGAGCCATTAGCTTGAGTAAACAGGATTTTGGTCGGAGTTTGAAGCCTCCACAAGGCGGCACTAACGCATCTCGCATCCCCCAGCTACCTCCGCCTGTTGGGTGCTCATTCTCCAAACATTTAGAAAATTATATTTGCATGCGTTTTATCAAAAAAACCTGTTCTGCTTCTAAATTTTCCTGTTACCCTGCAAAGTGGCGGGTTAACAAAATAGGAGCTAACCTTGATAGGAGCCGTAAGTTATTTCCTATACAATAGATATTATGCGTTCTGGGAGCTTTAAAGCAATGATAATGTAAATTGCCTATTTGCAGTGACAAACAATATTCTTTTAGTACTTTTCCAGTAATTCAGCGACTTGCAAGTTTTGTGATAGATACCTAGGTGCTACTTTATGCTTTCTTTCCCAGTCTTTGTTTTGTGTTTTAAAAGTTGCAGAAACTGGTTTTATTTGATTTCTTTGGGTTAACAAATAGACGCAACACTTGTGTGCACCACTCTTTTTTCCCCCCGCTGATCACAGCTGGGGAGTGAGATGAAGCTACTTCTTGTCTTGCAAACTCAAGCCCAGCTAGCTGAGATCTAGGTCCGACTGCCTTTTCTCTGCTTATATACATGCTAAACTCCATCCATAAACAGCAACACGGGAGAGGAGAGAAGCAGCCACAGAAAAACAAAGTGGTTTTCTTAATGACAAGTACTCCCATTAGCATGAACAGAGTTGCTGCTATCAGTAAGGAGGGCGAGTTTCCCCATTTTGTCTACTCATGTAGTAAAATGTAACAGGAGAAACGAAGTGTAATAGAAGCAAATGCGCACTCTGCCCCTCTGTCAACAAAGGCCAGCTGAGGGGGTTGCACTCTGCAAGCCAGGCAGGTCCTGCTGCCATGTGTCCCTATTCCCAGGGCTATTTTAGTGGGAAATTTTAGTTTAGAGGGGTTTGAAAGAGATCTTATTAAACTTCAGAATGGGATCTATACAATGTCTTTTTCTGTTGCTGACGCTACTTGTCACGATCGTTTTGAAACCCAGAAATGTAGACTGTACCTACCATCCTTTGGGCCAACCGAATAGCTTCAAATATTGTAATTACTGTATTTTAACCAAAATTTCCTACTTAGCAGTGTGAAAACAGATCAGAAGAAAGAAACATAGGAAAGCTCTCGCTCCTAAAACCTTGCTGGCTCTTCTCCCTTGTTCTGTGGTCAAAAGTTAAATAGGATGTTCTGATTATCACCACTCCCAAAACAGATCAGTGGGGTTTTTGTTCAAAATAATTCCTCCTCCTCTTGCAGCTAGTCTGTGCCAGTAAGTTCAAAATATGGGAAGCTTGACCTTAGCTACAGTCCTTGCCCGTGTGCCACACATCCTGCGCTGCCCAAGGAGCACGGATAGCTCCTGGTGGACAATCTGGTGGAGACTTCTGAGTTCTGCCCTTTCCACCAAAGCACTGCCAATACCAGGGGAAGAAAAGCCCACGTGGAATCTGATGCAAAGTTACTTGAAGATAACAGGATCCACAGGTTTCATGGCAATTTTGGAGTAGGACCCAAATGCCTAATAAATTGGCAAGGAAAAACTTCCTGCTGTATATGTGGCAGAAAGGAGTCCTCATCTCCCGAGTGCTAAGAGTGAAAGTCAAAACCTCCTTCGAACCCTGCTGCATTCACCAGTGTATAGTGAAAGAAAACATTCCTCCCTGATCCCGATGCTGGCGATCGTCCAGAGCCCAGAGCACCCTGGGAAATACCACTTTCCGAACCCCGCTGTGCTACCTAATCACACAATGGGCTACATATGCCATCCAAGAAAATAAACACAGGTCTGGGAAACTGTTTGTCCTGCAGAGCTAGGAATGCTCTTCCTAACTTGGCAGGGCAGCGTAATCCTCTCTGAAAGGGGAGAGCTGCTTGAACTCAAACTGATTAATGAGATTGAAGAAAAGCCCATCAGAAGCTGGCACAGCCCTTCCCTTGCCCTGCCAACGCGCTGCCAGAGGACATGGTGCCGGGTACGCTCACTGTGGCTTGTGCCTGTGTCATGATTGAAGGTAGACCATGGACCTAGAACCCAACAAGGGCCCAAATGTTGCTGAGCGGCAGGTTGTAGCCCAGAGCTCGCGGTTTATAGGGGAGGTTGCTAGCTCTTCTGGGCCTCCGGGCAAAATCTCGTTGAGCGAGTTGCATGTTTCAGGATAGAGAATGGGCTGCACTCCCTGGCAGCTTCAGTAGTGACTGACATTTTCTTCAACTGCAGATGCCTTTGGAGTGTCTTGTGGTCCATATTGGCTCTTGGCTGAGATCCTGGGATCTCAGCGAAGAGAGGTGGAGAGAGGTGGTAGAGGACAGGAGAAGTAGTGGCGTGTAGGTTGCCAGCTGGTCAGCAGCGATTGCAAACTGCACCAGCTTTCCTGAGACCCCGTCTTGTGCTTTTCTCCATTTGGCTCTTGAGATCAAAACCAAATTCCACTGAGAATGAGACTTGCATTGATTACAGTAGAAATTGGATCTGGATTTTAAATCACGTTATTAGTTCTTCTAGCAAGATGAACTGAGCGATACAATTTGATTAAAAATTGCAAAGACCTCCCCTTCCACCTCCCTCCCTTGGTTTTGGAGCAAATGTGTGCTTCATGGTAACTGGAAATGAAAGTGTTCCACAAGGGCTTTTTTAATTACTGCATTAATAAAATGCACTCTGTTACTCTAGAAATGTACAGATTTGTTGCTTTAAACACATCATATTGCTGTCTGAAACACTCGAAACTCTCAGAAGTTTTTAAGAGTGTGTGTTTAGGTTAAGGTTAAGTTGCCCTTGACAGCATTTTTTTAAAAGATTTGAATTGTTGAATAACCACCTTTCACCCATCCCTAATTGTAATTTAAATGACAATATGCTCCCAATCAATAGCTCTTTGTCACACTTTGAAGATCAAGGATGAGATTTCACCCCATGAGTTTACATGGCAAAAGCTTCTTTTTCATAATGCTAAAAATGTTGCATCCTGCTGTTAAAGAAGTATAAGAATACCTGCTCTCAAATAATTAGTTTTGAATAAAAGCATTTAAGTCATACTTTATAGCCATTAATTTGAAACAATTCAAAGCCCTTCATTTCTGCACTTTGTTCCCAGCTAAATATTACAATAGCTATTTTAGCCAATTGGAAAAAAAAAAATCAGTTACAGCAAGGTAATTTGTGCAACTTAAGTTAGGTGATATTGTGAGAGGTGAGTTTTGAATAACCGTAGCTTTATTTTTGCATCACTTTCGTTTCTACATAGGACCATCTTTGCATGTGGGAAATTGAAAAGCTTTTAATGGTGATCATTGTGTGTATGTGACTTTGCATTACTGTGTGCTTGTCTAATAGGTACGTATGGGGGCATGTTGCTGTTTCTCCAGTTCTACATGTAAAGACAGAGATTTCTTACGCACCTGATCTATTTTTTAAAATTTTTTACTTTATTTTATTTTATTTTATTTTATTTTATTTTATTTTATTTTATTTTATTTCTATTGCTGGGAGTTCTAGGTAAGGGCCAGCACTCTCCTGTGCTTGATGTTATGAAATGCCAAACAGAATGATGGTCTTTGTCCCAAAGTGCTTACAATTCTTGTTTTTAGTTGGAGCAGCAAAATGTTTTAAGAAGGATAAAGTCTGGTCTGTTTCTATGTTGTCCTTGGTAAACCCAATCTAGTCTGGTCTCAAAAACGGAGCAATTCTGCTCGTTGCCAGGGAGAATACATAGGTATCCAATGAGTCATGGTCAAACATACGGCCATTATTAGACCACAAACACAGGAGGAGAAAAAAGATTTCATTTGGACCTGTTGTCACTGCCGAGCTGGTGAAGAGGAATAACAAATAACCGAGAGGAGGAGGTTGCTCTTTAGGTATTTATGAGGAGCTTCTCTCCCTGTGGGGATAGACTGGGGAAAAGCAGAAATATGCGTGTTGGAAAATTTAACTAGAGCAAAGGAGGCTGCGTCATGGTCTTACTGAGAGCATTTAGTAGATTTTTAATGGCAAACTAGAGACAATGGGAAAAAGAAGCTACAGCTGCAAAGGGCTTTATTGAATACAAACAACTTTTAGTTTGGAAGAGAAGGGGCAATCAGAAGGAAGAAATAAAGAAGAGAAGTGATTAAGTGTTGTGTTAGAGCAATGATCTCTGTGGCAGTATCGCAAATGAGTAAAAGCGTGTTCATCCAGGCCAAGAAAAAGGATGCTGAAGAAACAGGACACAGGGTGCTGAGCATCACAGTGCATGGTTGTGTTTTTGTGGCTTAGCGGAAAAGGTCATGTCTCAGAATTGTTATGCAGTAATGTTTTGCAAGACTGGGCCCATATGCAAAGATTTAGAGAAAAATATCAATTAAAGGTGGAGTACAAGTTCTTATTTTCAACTGTGGACTTGCACAAATACGGAGTAAAAAACAACCCATGGAGAAAAGGAAAAAATATATATTTTTTGAAGCCTTCTTTAAACTGCAAATCCGTAAAATAAAGGCTTTGTACTTGGGCAAGTCCTTTCCTCCCAAGTTATCATTTGGTGTAAGATTAGGGAACTGTCTGTTTTTACTCAGACTTTTGCCTGGACCAGCATGGGAGAATCTCACTTCACGACGTTAAAGGGCTCCTGCCTGGGTTGCTAGCAGAAGATTTGGAGAGCATCAGGTTGTGGTCAGTGCCCTGCTGAATTGAGCCATGCACAAATACATAGCAACAGATATTGCCCTGGCATTGCACTTTATACGTAGCAATCTGAACACAAGGGTATGTGTCTGTCTCTGGGTAATCACAAAGCCTTTCTGTGTTCCAAGTTTTCCTACGTATAAAACGGAGCTAATAATATTTCCAGCTCTGACACTAGTGGTTAGGGGGTTGATACTTTTGAACATTCATTTGTGAAAAACTAAATTGGTACTAAGTATTGTTTCTGTTCACATTGTTTCAGGTTATTCACGCTATCGGTCATTGTATCAGTATACTCAATACACAGGATTTATTGATAGCTTTTATTTCCTATATGTGTCATATAAATGCCTTAACAGATGAACAGGGTAGTGAAAATGATAGGGTACTTCAGAACGGCTCAAAGTCACTGCTTCTTTAATAAAGATTTGGTTTTTATGCCTGGAGAGATGGAATTCACACCCCAACCTATGCACAGCTGCAAGCCCTATTAAGTGAAACCCCTCCTAAATATAGATCCAATGGCCTCATCCCTGGCCAGCTTCCAAAGACCATAGAGGCCTGTTTCACTCCTTCCACATCCCCCTTCTAACACACAATGAGCATCGAGTCATCGAACTTTCTTCTCGGTAGCTGGGAAACACGGGTGCAGAGTTCGGAGGGTCTGAAAGGCGTAGAGCAGGCTTCCTGCAAGGAGGGTAATTTTCTTGTGTGCAATCAGTTAAGTAAAAAGAACACTACAATCACTGTAGCTATTCATAAGCTATATATTCATTTTCCTGTGTATTGTCACTTTAAATAAAAAGGGCCTTTTTTTTTTTACATTCAAGTAGCCCTCAAGACAGCATTCATGAGATGAGCAAGTCTGAGCCGTGCTCAGACAAAACATTTTAACGATCAGGAGAGCCCTGATGCTTGGCAGTCGCTAAAGATTGCATGTTAAGACTAAGCCAAATCATCAAAATGCAGCTTGAGTAGGTCCAGTGATGGTGTATTATATTGCTACAATTGTGGCTGCTAGAGTTAAGGTTGAGTGGGCATTTCTATTACAAACCCCAGCCGGTAGGTTTGAGTATTTTGACCACACCAGATAATGTCAAGTGAAACTTCTCGTATGAATTGACACCCAAATATGTGTAACCTCCCTTACAAAACCGGATCAAGCTCTTCCTCCTCCACCTAGCCCTCTTCCCAGCCTACGCCTGATTCTGTACCTGGGTTGTTCTCTTCAAACACCAATGAATAACAAAGTTGTAGATATTTAGTTTAAAGAAATCAAGACAGACAGTGCCCAACTGTTCGTGTGGGTTTTTCTTTTGGTGGCTGTCATACTGTTTGGTGTCACTTCCATGCGGTGGTCTGCCAGCATTGCAGACCAACCCACGCCACCCACACCATAGTGTCACCTGGAAGTACATTCAAAAAAGAGTTCAGCAAACTTTGAAAGGAGCCCTTAATTTCTTTATTTTAGTGGAATAAGAATCACAGAATCACAGAATGGATTCTTCCGAAGACCGTAGAGGCCTGTTTCACTCCTTCCACATCCCCCTTCCAACACACAAAGAGCATCGAGTCATCAAACTGTCTTCTCGGTAGCTGGGAAATGCGGGTGCAGGGTTCGGAGGGTCTGAAGGGCATAACGCAGGCTTCCTGCGAATCAAGTACGATGTGATCTGTAGGGGTTTCAGTGACAGCATTAGTGTAGTTATATCATGGCAATGACACTATTTCACCAGAGCACCCTTTTTCCCTGGGAGGGGCTATAGTAAACTCCACTGGTTGGCAGTACATTTTGCATCCACAGGCAGAAAGCTTTGCCAGTATGTTTTGCCGAAGTGCGAACGCATGGCCAACGCGCCGCAGATCTGCAGAGCTCCTTGCAACCAGCAGGGATTAGTGGGGCCAAGGACGTAACCGGATTAAAGAAAAAGTTGAACTTGGATAAAACTTAATGAAAACATCCTATGTTACGTTGCTAAAGTTTACAACACAGTTTTCTGGAAGGGACAGAAGCCTTCATTGCTACAGGGCTAACATTAACTAGTAAAGATTAGGAATGGATTTTCTTCGTAGGAGAGCGACTCTTAACTTTATTCAGGAGAGAAAGGATGCTCCAGTGGTGAGGGTGCAGCTGGGAAATCAAACCCCAGAGCGCCATGCTGTTTCTTTGTGGTCTTGAGGAGGTTGAGCAAGCTTAGATCTTCACAGGTATTTAGCGCTTTACCCCCCAGCAGTGTCTGGGGACCTTAAATTAGTGAACGTTTCCGAATACAGGGC
The DNA here is from genome assembly GCA_013398915.1 of Dromas ardeola. NCBI lineage: Eukaryota > Metazoa > Chordata > Aves > Charadriiformes > Dromadidae > Dromas > Dromas ardeola. The sequence continues at coordinate 543,090 of VYZM01002469.1, read as the reverse complement.
CTTAGTCTATGCTGCCCATGTCTCCATCTAGAATATTATGAGCCTAACATTTACCTGTCCTCTGCAGCGCTGGGGTGGACGAGCCTGTTAAAGACAGAACAGAGGTGAATGAGTCAGGGGTTGAGTAGGAACAGAGGGAGGGGAAAATCCTCCCACTGGTAGATTACAAACACGGCTCTGCAGAAGATTTAAGATACTCGATGGTATCATGATAATTTTTTGTGTGTCAGAATTGCTAAACATTCAAATCACTGTTTTTTGCCAAACCCAATGTGTAAAAGCAGATGAGAGAATCTTTTGCAAACTTTTAAAATCACCTACAGTGCTTAAGATGAAGAAGGTAGATTAGATAAGACTAGCAAAGTTATTTGAACATAAACATTTATTTAAAAAATATCCTCTGCATTGCTGAGCCCACAAACATTGTATAAATAATACACAGTTCATGAATAGGAATGAACAGACTTCTACCCCTCACCGGTATAGATTTGTATTCTGCGCCTGCCAGGACTTTAATAACTCTCCTGAAAACAGTAGTTTCTTTGCAGAGAGATCTAAAAGAAGTTGTTCTTGAGAATATGCCCCCAAAGCTTAAACTTTAGTTATTAATGGATAGATTTCAAAATGTATTTAGGCAATTAAAAATGAGAACACATGACTAGTCATATTTACAAAAGCTAAACAAGTTAGCTTCCGAGCTGCTGGTCTGGTCTCTGTTAATGCCCTTGGTACGTTCATGCGTTTTTAGGGTCATAAGCACTTTGTCAATCATATTCTTATTCTGCAAACAATGCTACGTGTGCTTAGCTTTATGCATGCAAACAGCACTCAGTGGGAGTGCTCACACAAGTAAAGTATTTACATATCTGTAGGAGCTGGTCTGAAATGATAAACATTACAGAATAGGTCTAAACTACCATCTTTGGGTCTATGATTTTAAACATGGCCAAACTTCAGAGGTGGCTGGTTTTAAACTGGTGGTGCAAAAAGTTTACAGAAAAATCCTGCTTAGAATTTGGTCTGAGCTTGCAGTTTGAATCTATCTTTCAAAATAGTGCTTCCTTTTATTTCTTTTCTTTTTCTTTGCAATCTCACCTGTGTACTCCTGAGGCTCTGTCTCAACACTGGTGGCTACAAAGCCTTCTGCTAAAATGAAAGACCCAAAATAATGGACTGAATTTCCTGTGCAGTTGGCGAGTTAAAAGAAAAGAAACCTGGGTAGGAACAGCTGTTCTGGAATTTGTTCAGAGTGCTTTTCTGTATCTGTGTCATCTAGTTTGATTAAAAAACAAATAATGAAAACTCCAAAACCCAACCCCTCGGCTAATAAGTCAGCAGGAGTCTCAGACAGACGGAAGGGAGGAAAGTTTTGGAATCGTTTATGTACTAAAGTGCAGTGCACATTCCACAAAACATTGAATATTTAAAGCTTGTTGTTAATGACCCTGTGTCTTTTGTTTGGGCAAATACCTAATGAGTCTATTATGAGCACATACATCATCATTTGTAAGGTATTTACTGTATTATATGTTTTAAAATGGAAAGAAGTTATTAGCTTTCAAGTGCCTTTTAATCTTGATATTATTAACAATGAGAGATACATTTGTCTCTATACATTAATAATCTGAGGGTTAATACTCTGTTAGATCAAAGGGAACATTAAAATGATCTCGTAACATCTCAAAATACAACCTGCTTGTGCAGCGAGGGTGACGGGTTAGAGCATCGTGGCTGACCAGTTCCCCATCGACTTGATTGCAGGATCGGGGACGAAATCACAGTAACACAGCTATAGTTATCAGATGACTTGGGAACTCCTGCAGATGAGAGAACATTATTAAATGTGTCAGAAAATAACAACACTGGTGCATTTTTGTTTCTATAAGTGCATTTTAGTATGCTTTTCATATGCTAGGTGATAAACAGCTAAGAAGTGCTCCAAAAAAACTTCCAGTCCAGAAAGACAAAACATTTGGATAGAGAGATGTGACTGATATGGTGGATGTGGAAAACAAGTTAGTTGATGGGTTTGGTTGTAGTTTTGTTATGGCCAACACGCATATGTGTGGATCATGGCAAATCGTGTTGGAAATGAGCATGCCTGGGACCGGCAATAAATCAGGTATCTCCTGCAGATGTCCAAGTTCCACCAGGGTTTTGCGAATGTATCTGAGAACTTCACTTTCAGTTGACTTAAACTACAGAAAGCTGTGACTGCTCTTGGTAATGCAATTCCCCAGAGGCAAGGACCGTTTATACCTATTGCCCAAAGCAGGCGCAGTCGATGAGCCCATGCAGAGCGCTGGGCTGTCGTTACTCAAACCGGATTGTTCCACATTAGCTCACTGAACACTACAGTTTTTCAGGGAAGGCATCCTCATGGTTGCAGGCTGAGTTATGCGTTCAGTCTTGTAAATGCCTTGTACTACCATGAAGAGACAGCACATCCCCTCCATCGCTGTTTATATGGCACAGGTACTTGTTGTTCCTTTTTTCAACCATTATGCAATGCTCCTGTTTGCATGTTACAACGGATTTGTTTTTTACCATGCAAATAGCTGCATTTCAGTGATGGTAAGACTGCTACCTCAACAGATGTAGTGTTTGCAGAAAGCACCACCCTGGAAAACGTGGAATAGCCCGATTCAGCTCATGTTCAGAGGTGACACCAAAACGGGCATCTGGTCTGTCCACAAGGATTGCAAGGGACTGCTCTATCTCTCTCTCTTCCATACCCTTTGGTTTTTTAGCACAGTTGCTCATGCTGCTCTTCGTTAGCTCACAGCCACTCAACAGCAGCTAAACTGAGCGGATCCAGTGGAGATGCTCCATTAGACCCTGGGGAGCTCTGGGGGATGCAGCAGTAGGAGTAAGGGACAACAAGGAAAGGATTACTAATACATTAACCACTAAACTCGCGTTAAGGAAAGTGTTTCTGCTTTATTTTTTTTTATATGGGTTAGCCGAGGTGCCTGAATAGTGGTGTCACTTTTGAAGTAGAAGTGACCTGACAGGTGATGTTCAGAGGAGAGCTCATAGAGATTCTTTGTACCAAACTGGTCAATAACATCATTCTAAAGCAATCTCTCCCCTGTAACATAACAAGTATGGCATATTTTGATTGAAATATTTCATCCTGTTACCATAATAGCATCAGAACTACTGTTCATTGCTGTGTGAAACGTTCCCATAACCTAGCCGGCGTCTTGGACGTAGTCAGGCTCTAAGGGTCAGAAAAATCCCTGCAAACAAGCCCACATTAAGGATCGTTTGTACGGTTAACAAAATGCACGAAGCCAACAGATCCCACTAACTCCCTGAAGTGGGGTGGCCACCCTGGGGAGGGAATGAGAAGGACTCCGGGAAGCTCTCCCAGATGTCAAAGCAATGCACAGGGGTGATTCAGGCTGAGGGTGCGGAGGCTGCCCCACGTCCCTCCCATCAGGCAGGTTGCGTTTTGTCCGCCCCCCATGGGGAAAGGCACTTCAGACCATGCGGAAACTCAGTATGAATGAAATTCTCTTGCTTTTTGCATAGCTCTCCAAATTATCCCTGTATGAAATCAGATGCACGACTCAGCCATGGTATATTTAATGCTGCGTCTCTTTTTCTGCCTTACTCTCCCCGTGCCTTATTTCTCGTGCCAGACTTATTCTCCCTTTGTTTTTATGGGTTTTGCAGCAGTAAAATTGGCTGCTGTTTAGCAAGGAGAGCTGTAGCTTGATTCAAACCTTAGTTACAGACTGTTTCTTTTTGTTGTTAGCCACTACCCGCCTCATACTCTACCTGGCCAAACCTGCCAAGTTTTGGATTTCCTAGAGGAGGCTTTTTATTCTGTCTTCTTGTCTGCACATGTACACACAACCTCCAATTATATAATAGGTGAACTCACTGTTGTGCTATTGTGCATTTTCCTCTTTTTACAAGCTAACTGCACTGACACTTTTTTGTGTTTTCAAGTCTATTGTTACCTCGTGCTGGGGCTGCAGCCCTGAGATTTCCTCGAATCCTCACTTTTCCCACACCTAATCAAGAGCTTATTTTTAGCACGTTTTTTTTTCCCTTCCACTTTTTAAGTTTCAAACCTTTAAAATACTAAAAATGGCCTGGGCAATGTAACCTCTCTAAACATTGAAGCGTTGTGTAATCTTTGGGCACGTTATCAGCCTACCTAGGATGGCAGAAGAGCCTCATCAGTGGTAAAAGAGCTCAATGTGTTTTAAAAAAAAATGAGGAAAAGGTGATTCCCCTGGTGCTGCTTTCAGGCTCAGCTTTCTGAACGGCTTCAGAGGAAGCTCCTGGAGGGAGCACCATGTTGTCATCAAAGCCGCCAGCGTGCAATTTATATCTGACAGCGAGGAGGAGGACGGGGTTCCCCTTCCAGCCACACATGTTGCGTGGGCACAAGTCTTCCCAGAGACGGGCTCTCAGCTGGTACACATCTGCCTCGGCGCAGCTCTCCTCCTTTCCAGCAGATAAGAAGCCATGAGTGTGCAGGGCTGGTTGCAAACTGGCCCTTTGTCGAGAGCAGTTTCTTGGAAAAGTGGCCACATATTTCTGATCGAAGGAGCGGAAAGATGCAATCTTTGCCTCTGACTAGCTGCTAGATCATCCTTCTCTGCAGACCACATATGAGGAGGAAGGGGGAAAACAATTGCAAACAAACAAAAATGGAGTGAGGTGGCTGAGCCCAAATTAGATTAATTAGCCTCAGGCTGTTTTGTATGTTTATATTTAATTTAGGTTTAGCTACTTCAAAGTTCACATAGTTCTAGTTAATAACTTTACTATAACTTATTATTTTCAGATGTTGGCAGGTAGACAAGTTGTGAGTCACCTGGAATATGAGGCTAAATAAGTAATACGCACTGGCAGGGTTTTGACCATGACTGATTACACTTCTCTGTCTTCTGTGTTAGAAAAATACAGCTTCAGAAGGAAAAAAGTCTACTTTTCTCACTTCTAGTGCCATTTTATATTGAAATGTCCATGGGGTGGGTTAGATTTCATACATGGCTGTCTAGCGTTCAAAAACTTCCAATCTTTAATCTGCTGCTTAATGGTTAGTACATCCTGTAGCATACCAGATCTTTATTATTTCATTTGACCTCTTTTCTGAACCTAAGAAGGTCCACAAAACCTGTTTGTTTATGGGCAGTACGGTCTAGAGGTTAGTAGTCTTAAATCACAGAGGAGAAAATGAATGGGTATCTCTTTACTTGGGATAATAAAATTGTTGTCACTCCAACTATAGATTTTTGTAGGTTGTTACATTAGTTAAATAAAATACTGCCTCATCAATGCAAATTCCAGTTCCGGCTAGTCCTGTTGTTGGCTACAGAAGCAGGAATTCGTTCATATTGCTGGCAGTAAAAAGAAAGAAAATTGTGTTTGACAGGAGCGGAAAGTTAAGATCATAACTTTTCAGAACCAATAAGGGTTCATGGAAAAATATATACTTGGGAAGAACAAAACCCTAATCACAGACATTGCTTACTGGAGGTCTACAGCTGTGACAAATGGTGTGATACTCATGAATATGCAAAGTTCTTTTCAGCCTGCAATTATAAGAATCATATGGATTTCATAGGAAGCCTCAGTTGCATAAAGCAGCAGATGTATTTTGGTGACAACAATCAATAGTAAGAGAGAAACTCATCATAATCCCGGGAGCTCAGCGTGGACCTGACAGGCTGTTTTTCCTCTAGATTTCCAACCCCTTCTGTGAATTTGCCCCACTGGATTAGTGCGTGTTTCTCTCTACTCTCAGAATAAGTCTGCTCTCCTTGACACCCACCCAGCTGCACCAGCTCTCCTCCTTTACCTTCTCTCCCTTTATCCTGTATCCACCTAGGAGAGAGAGAAGAAAAGCACTGCTTTCTCCACGCCCTTCTTCTTCCAAGCACAGATGTGTTTCACCCCGAAGCAGCACCAGCTATTTGAGGGGCAACAGCCATTGGGTTATTTTGCTTGATTTTTCTGTTGGCATGTTGGAAGTCCTGCTTCCATCTGGAGATGTAATACCCTCAGAATCTATCATTTACCACCTCCTTCTTACTGGTGTGTTTTGCAGGGGAAGTCCTGGCTGCACCACAGTCAGCAGCAGTGGCTGAAGACACAACGTCACGTGTGAAGATCGAAGCTGAGTGCAGGTAGGGTTAAACTCGAGCTGCAGCTGGCAGAGCTGGGACTTGGGCTCTGTCTCCAGGTACTGCTTCTTCCTTATGTCAGGGGATCGCTGATGGATGGAGGAGATGGTGAGGGATGTGGCTGTTAAAGATTTCCCTTTCGCCGTTGAAAAAACTGAGGAAAGTCTAAATTCAAGAGTTATGCAACAGATCTTAGAACTTAGCCTTCTTAGCCCAAATGAAATAATCTCCAAAACCAAAAAGATGAAAAAGAAAAAAGGCAACCCTGATAAATTCAGGATCAAGTGAGACATAGGAGCGAGGTAAGTTAGACACCTATAGCAGCTTATCATGGAGGAAGATTATTATTACTGTGTTATGTGTACCTGGGGACAGAGACAGCTGTTTGCATTTTCTAAATATCGCGCTGGGACTAACATCTCCCCATACCAATGTAAGCACATATTTTACGAATTGAAATACCTGTGTATCAGCAATAGTAAAGTATCTGTGTTTGTCGGGCTTATTTTGGCAGTAAATTATGTTGCCTGTGTTGGTCTTGATGAAAAGTGTTGAGATGTATTCTGTGTTAGGGAGGGTCACCTCAGTACTTTGCACCTTGTTCTCACTGCTCCCATGTCCACTTTCAAAAGATCTCTCCATACCATGTAGAAAGCTCTTTGGAAAATACTGGGCTTGTGCCTATATGGTCAGTTCCAGGCTATGAAGGTGACCCGTCAAAATTTCTACAGGTTGTTTGGAGTTAACTGGAAATATCTGGAAGAAATACACATCTTCTGCCCTTCAGAAAATCACGTGGAAAGCATAAACAGGTTATCATGGCAATTATTGCTGTATGGTGTAAGACTGTTTAGGAAATAGTTCTTTTTAGGAAAAGGGCAATAAAATTGATGTATTTCAGAACATTAGGATATTTAAAATATTGGGAAAACCCTACTGTATGAAGAGAAATCACTGCCTTTCTAGAAGCTACATTGTATGTGTTCAGGGTTGCTTGGCTCTTTGTTCTTAGTGTAAATGAGACAAAATGCTTGTTCTTAGACAGCAGCATACATAATTTCTACTGAAATACCTGTGGGTTTTGGCATAGCCAGCCTGGGTCAGGGGCAGTACGATCACTGTAGCAAGCAAGATGTCCGGAACCACAGGTTTACCAACTGTAAATCATCAACTTTTTTCTTCTCAAAAGATTGGGGTATAACCCTCAGTATAAACCTCCCCAGGGAAGGAAGGGCCACCTTACATCGCCTTTACGTGGGCAATAGCAGAGGCAAAGAGACCAGACCCCATGTCAGAACTGCCATTATTTATCCCTGGGCTGGAGGAAATACTGACCCCAACCATCTGCACAAACCGTGCCAGGACAGGGGGAAGGAGTAATCAGAAGGGACTTTGCGATGTTTACATGTGGGGAGAAACTAGGTGACAAACTCATTTAGAGCCAGTAACCAATTATTTTAGGTTTATGGCATTACAGCTGTGCATCAGTCCTTGCTCAGGACTCATGGCATTTTAGCGCCTTTAAGCTGTTTACTTTTTGCATGCCAAAGTCAGACGGAGAGGTGTACATCTTCACGGCTAGATGGATGTGGTACGCATGAAAAAATGGCCCCAAAATACAAATGAGTGACCTGTGGTGTAGCAGAAGGGGATCTTGTCATGCTGAGTGCTGTGCAATCTGTTGAAAGCAAGCCTTCATATTGATTAACTACCTTCTTTCTACTGCCATAACGTAACTGAAATCCAATATGTTACATAAATAAAAATCTTTCTGGTTATTAAGGGGTCATTTATTTGGGGAAAATGTCCACATGAGTGTATAGTCCTTATTCATCCTGGATGGAAATGATAAATAATTGGGTTTTATGTGGAAAACACACAGGGGGTAAAAGCCTGCAGGGGTGGAAGGCTCCTTCCACAAGCAGGGTCAGGGTGCAGTACTCGGTGTCACCGATTTTCACCCTGGCAGCACCTTCTGCCTCCCAGATTTCTGCTCCCCGCTGGGACCCCCAGGCCAGGGCAAGAGCCGGCCACCTCCAGCGATGGGCGTTGGGCACAATTTGGGTAGGTCGAGGCAAAACTCTTGAGACCAACACCCACAGCTGATTTTTTAAGTATGAACTCTGCCAGTGGAAAAAATGTCTTTGCCCACAGGCCTCAAAAAGCAACGAAAAAAAGGCAGAATATTGCCTCGACTACAGAATTGCTGCCTGGCACGTTTGTACATTTCAATTTCCAATAAGCCACATTCTCTAATCACAAGACTTCTAATCTTCTACCACCGAGTCACAGATTTTGAATTCAAATTTCCTTCTTTTTGTCTGTATTTTAAAAATAATAATAATCATTTTCCATCTATTACAAATAACAATACAGATCCACAGACTGAATGCTGAAGTTGTAATTCAATCTCGGGCTTTGGCTGCCATTCATTGATACCTCGAGCTGTGCTCTTATTATTTATGACATCAGCAGAAACTCTCGATTGAATTGCAGCCTTATATTTAATTAGGGACTATGTATTATTTTGTATGCAATATCCAGAATTAAAAATAGCCCCTTTCCAGAGTATAATGGGGAAAAGGCAGCAAAGTTTGAATATATACTCTAATTGATATTTCTTGTACTTATTCTAAAAGTAATCAAAACGTATGTTAAATATTAATTATAATATTTTTACTGCATTGTGCACCCTGATTTATTGCTGCCTCTTTTGGTTCACTTTTTAATTACTGTACATTATAAGAAAACTAAGGGGTTTTTAAATAGAAGAGTTATTTAGCATTGAAATTAATGTATAATTCAATATCAATCCTCATAGCGAATGTTATATTAAACGTAATGAACAAAAGGTGTATTTAACACAGTTTGCAAGTTTTTTTTTTTTACTTTTTTATTTTCTCTCCTCTCGCAACATGCCTCTCAACTCTCTCCACATTTAAAAGTCAGGGACAAAGCTCATAAAGGAACAAAAGACTAAAATCAGGGATGGTCTTTTTTTAAAAGAGGTACAGTTTCAAAGCCTGGAGGAAAAAAAAAGATAGAAATCAAAGTGCTCTTGAATACAGAGAACATTTTAAAGGAAATATTGAACTGTTTGCTTAAAAATCTTACATTATTGCCTTCTTTTTTAACTCAATTCCTTTTTGAAGGAGAACACCAGATAGGGACAAAGAGAATATTTTCATGCAAAAATCAGGCACAGGTACAGAGGCACAGCCAGACATCATTTCAAGTGGGCACAGGAATTTAATTCAAGTTATTCTCTCCTTTATTCCACATTTAACAAAGTTGAAGGATTTATCCACCTCTCTGACACTAGTGCAGACTTCACTAGGTAACATTTGTATCCAGTGGCAAGTAAATATTGGGCTGGATTTTTATGTCCACCTGAAATGGATTCTGGTTATAAACCTCAGCAGTTGTAGAAAATAAGTTTTGCATCACTGCCGAGCTCTGCGCAAAGATTTGTTAAGCTGTTCTCAGTAAGAACAAAGGGATTACCCTTGTTTACCCACCCGGGTCTAATTCAAAGGCAGCGCAACCCATTTTTTGCAGGGTTAAATTCGCCTGATTCTGGGGGGCAGCAAGATCTGTGAGTATTGGGAAAATGGTATGCTGGCCAAAAGTGTTGCCGTGCTTTAGCAGTGGGCGCTTTAGGAATGCCCAGGCAGAGGGAGGTGATGCAGTGGACCCTTTGGTCTGTCATCATGGGAGAGCGGAGAAAGAACAAGGTTCTTGTTCTCCTGCCCCAGGGTTAAGGTGGCTTGACTGGCTCAGCCTGTGGATGCCGGGCATTTCTGGGGATGGCTAAGCTGTTCGAAACAATATTTACAGATGTGTTATCATTAGCCTGAGAACCTCCTTGTCTAAGCTACATGACCTGGTTTCCTGAAAGGAGAGAAATGAAAAAAACATGTTTGTTTTTAAATAAATAACAGATCCCTCACTAAATCATCTAACATACTGTCTATTTATATTTCATAAGGACAAATGTTTCTGACAACTCTCATAATAGGTCTGTACAAGTATGCCATGTTCTTCCCAAGGAGGCTTCTTTGAGTGACATAAATTGCCATTAATGAAAATTTTAACAATTCAGGCTAAATAATTTTTTAACTTTTAATGTGCAGAGATGCAACATAACATGGCAGGCCTTGCGAGAGAAGACATTTGTTTTGGAAAGAAGTTGCAGAGTATATTTATTCATAGACCAAAATAAAAGCAGCATGAACATTATTTTTTAATAGCTCTGCTTGTTGGGTGGCTGTACAGAAACACTGATGTATTCCTTCAGTAAATACTGAAATATACAGCACTGTAGTGCCTTGAGGAAATCTCAAGTACCCAAATGTTAAAAGTACAGATCTTACAGCATTAAACAATGATGTCGACCAAGAGGTCGCCTGAGACGGTGGGACTCCATGTGAAATCACGCCACAGCTCAATTGTCTGGTCTTTAATGACACAAACAGCCACTGAAAAACCAGCATCAAGAAAAAAACTTATCATTATTATTCCTTCAGAAATCCCTTACCAGCAAAATCATAATATTGCAACGCTAAAACACAGGTAACGGAGACATCACCCAAGGGAGCAGGGAGGGGAACTTTCTTGTCGCTCCTATCACTCCTTTCCTCATCAAGCTGTGTCTGGGTCCACTAATCCATTTGAAATTCCCGTATCACTGTCATTTACCCTCCTCCCTGCCCAGCGACCACTGATGTTGGCATTGACAGGCGCCTGTCACTTCTGATGAATTCTGGATCTGGTCCACTGGACTTCTAGAAGGCAGGCAGGGATCGTTAGGATTTCGCAGCGCGAGTCCCAGCTTCCCTCTTATATAAGAGCAGTACCACTTGAAAGTCACAAAATACAGTTTCAATAAATGGCTTTCAGATCAGATAAATGTTTCAGCTTTGCTTTGCAGTTTACAAGACCTGACAGCCGTCTATTTTAAGTGTACAACGGACTTCCAAACGTTGTTGTTTAAATATCTAATAACTCTTACATAAGAACTTGGCACTAACAATGCCATCATGCATTCATTTGAAGGAGCAGTAAACTTATCCCATGGAAAAGAAAATGTGGATATTGCCACTTAACAGCGTATTGGGCAGGCATCCTTATCGATTCAATCACAGTAGATTTATTTTTTAATATTTGCCAGTCGAAACAAAAAAGTTTCCATGCAAATTAAGCATGCATTTTCTGAAGCCAAGTTGGTGCTGCAGTGAAAATGCAGTCTATTGCTATAATGTAGGATCCTTTCGGTGTTATAAGTATAGAAGTGACTCTAATAACTGTATATATCAAAATCATGCTGAATTTGTAAAATAGAAGTATGCAGCTCTGCTGTCTCTATATCCTTCTGAAAGACTTTAGTTCAGCAAAGCAGTTTTATTAGTATTTACTGCTCCCACTGAAGTTAGCATACCTAATTGCAGACAATAAAACAACTGAGATTCTTCAAATTAAGCACAGCTTTAATTGCTTTGCTAAAATTGAACAGTAATATCATTATGTTAACAAACACTCATGCTCATCTGGAAGAGGATGATGTAATCAAACATAAGAAAGAGTCAGGATGAAAAACCGGTGTCTTTATCCTTAACTGGCCTGGTGTGCAGAGCCCTTCCAGAAGACGTAGAAAGAAGGCATGATGGAAGCGAAACGCAATCCAGTGGGGGGAAAAATATGGGGTGAATAAAATAGACACATTGCAGAGTTAGTTCTTAATTAGAATTAAAACTGACAAAACAAATCCTGCAGGTAGGCATCCATTAGTGCCACAAGGCATAAGAACATGGAAATTTATTTTAGTGCGGCAGTTCCAGCTTTGTGTGTTTCCTCTACCAATAGATGTTGAATTACTTGTAGTCTTCAGCATAAGCAGTGATCAAGGGAGGCAAAGGGAGAAAATGGTTAGGGCTGATTCTAAGAGGGAGGAAACCTTATTAATTGTAACGGAGCTGGACTAAGCCCTTACTCAGTTTCCCTGAAGGCGAATGGCATGTGGGGAATTTTGTGTAGGAAGGAAGTTGAAGTTTCCATGCAGCCATCGATTTTTGGTGAAACGCATGTCACTCATGTTCTTAAACTGCCTGTACATATCAGGTTATTGTTACTGAATGGAATCAATTATTCTGGCTCTAATCCATACTTGGGTAAGACAGAGGATGTAACATTTCTTGCAAGCCGGTAAAGGGGTCTGAGAAGGAACATATCTACAGATTGCACTGTCGTACATTTTGATCTTGAGTTAATAGTTTAACTTCTGTATATCACTTTGTGTGTGTGTGTTAAATGAGAATGATATGTATTTGCCTGATTTTTAAAAGCACTGGAATGTGGGGAAGAAAGCAGTATGACTAATGTTGTTTATCATAGTGTGGTTTCTATCTCATTTTCTTTATAATGCACACACTAGTGCAATCCTGCTCTATCTTGTGAACCGCAGAAGCAGCTGCAAGTATCTAGATATCCTGTTTCGGTATAAGGGAAAAAAAGTCCAAAGACGGTTTGACTGTGCCACGCACCAAATTACTGGTTTGTTTTTGTAATTGTTTTAAGCTATTCATATTTCCAGCTTAAGCACTACAACAAGTCTTTCCTGGGGCTCTTCTGCCCATCTTCCATAGTGGCTGCAAACAGAGATATACCTGTTGATTGAAAAGTTGGGCTATTAGAGGGATCGCAGGTAATATTTATCTGTTAAATAGACAGATAAATAAGCTAAAACCAGATACTACCTCTATTAGGGTGGAATGCCCTATGCTTTCAGGTTAATAAGGTCAGAAAAAATCTTTATTTCCTGTCTGTATGCGGCAGCTAATAACTGAAACTGAAGAGGGACAGTGCTTCTTGCGTAGGGATGTGGAAGAGAGCAGAGCAGGACTGGGGCAGCCGAGGCATGGGTGCATCTCCAGGCACATCCCCACTGCACATACACCACATGCTGTGGTACAAATCTCAGCTTTGGCTGGATGGAGAAAAAAAACCACCATCTGTACAGAGCCCATTTTCTTGAGTGATTAGATCAGGCTTCAGCCAGAAAACATGTCTTTTGGTGACTATATATTTGTGTTCAGACTTCAGGTCCAAGGACACCAAAATACTCGTCTGCCTATTTATGGCTGCAATGGAGAACAGCACAACTTCCCACCACGTTGCCTGTACTACTGTTGGTAGATAGTAAGCAGCAGTGCTTATTGGGGAAATAATTAACTGATGCCAGAGGAAGACCTTGCCCAAGCCAACAGCCCTAGAGCTGTTTTTTTCCTTTCAGAAACTTCAGAAATAAGGGCATTGATGCTCCATGCAAAATGGCCTCGTTGTCCGCCTCCTGGCCTTGCTGTCTGGGGCCATTCAGGTGAGGAGTGGTTGGAAAGTGCCCACTTACTGCAGGGATGGGGAGAGGAGCTCCCGCGCCAAACTGGCCTCTCACTGCCTCCTTGTTCTGCTCTTACAGCTGAAATGAGATGCAAGGATGTCTCGCCTGGGAAGTTGTCCAGATCCGCTCTCAAAAAGGTGTAATGCTTCACACTGCCTACATTAATATCATCCACACACTCTGTCCCCATGCCCAGTCTCACTAGCAGTGCTGAATATGGCTTTTGAACATACTGGGACCTGGATGGGGAGGAACGCACATGAGCCCACATTTGGCTCATGTGGGGCTGAAATAGGTTGCGTTTGGCTTAGGCTCTAACCAGCCGGAGCCTTCAGCAGCTCCCGCAATGGAGCTTTTTGTCTCTGTCAACTCAGATGCAGGCTCAGCATCTGCAAGTATTTTTTTTCTTGTAGGCTAAATGACCTTAAGAGATCCCTCAGTCCATGGCCCTGCCCAAGCCAGGGTCAGCTTGCCTTCCTCCTGCCAGCCATACCCACAAACGTCAAACATTTCTTGTCTTGGTGTCACCTTCCCCTTAGCAGTTGCTTTACAGCAATGTATGGTGACACAGAAAGACATCTCATGGTGCTTCTGTAGCAAGGGGTCTCAGGGATCTCCCTATCGTTACTGTGAATATGTTAGTCAATATTTTACCGATCTTTCTCTTTTTCCCCTGACTCCTTCAGGGCCTATCTTTAAGTTCAGCACTCACCGTTGTGTAAGACTCTTCCTGTTCTGCATGTTCCTCCTTTATTCTTTTGCCTTCCTCCTGAACTTCCCAGTGGCCTCAAAGAGCAAATCAAGTGGGAAAAGAGTCTTGTAAACAAGCCACTTCATTTCTCCTAGGTGGGAAAATGTCATTGTAGTGGTGATTACCATAGAGTTTTACTCATCTGGAGTTGCTCGGATCAGCTAGCTGAGTCCTTGCAGGATTTTCCCTCACACAAGAGAGGAGATGCTCATGGATATCTTCGTAGAATTAGGGACTTGAGGACACAATTTATTTGCTCACTTTTCAAAACATTTTGTTCTCCTCCTCTTTTGCTGTCCCCCCAAATGTAGCATCGTTCTTAGCTTGTTCTTCAAATTGTCTACTCCAGCTCTAAGGAGCTTTGTGCACCTGTGAGTTCATTAAATCAAAATGTACAGGGTAGCTTCCCCGGCTCACTTTAGACTAATTAAATGGTTGTTTTCATCAGTTCTTGCCATTTATTTTACTATAGATAACGGGAGAATATATCAGCCTTGGAATTGTATTAAATATTTCCCTCATAACATATTGTCAACAAAAGTCCTGCTGAATTAATGACTTGTGTGCCTGTTTGAAAGTGGGATTGTACTTGTCTAATTGTGGCATCAGTTGTCATAGTGACTATCAGGCAATCCAGCAGCAAACACCCTTCCTTGGCAGGGTTTAGGTAAAGCAGCCTTTGTGCAGTTGTCAGCCCGAGATTTATGATGGTAAAAACTATATTTGGCAGCCAAATCAATGCGCTGACCACTCTTTGTGCTCCTGCCCTTATTTTAACTTAAACACTTGATATTCAACCTGAATATTAAGAGACCATATGTCTCTGGAGCTGTTTTGTTATTAATAGATCACTTTTTATAAACTGTGTGTAGGATGACTAGTTATTTGTATATATGTCCAACAAATGCAGTTGCTGGTATTTTCTGAACACGTAACTTCAAATGTCAGATCTTGCAAGCAAGTGGATATTAGAGGGTACCTTTTTATGCCTGCTATTAAAACATGCCGAGTGATCTATAAATTACCCTGTTGAGATAAACAGTGGATTAAAATAAGGCACTCCCATTCTGTCATCACTGTAATATTAATCATTGGAGTTTTGGTCTTCAATGTTAAAATGTACCTTTTAGCAGTATATGTGACTCCATATTAGATTACATGTTGACTGACAGATTTTTTAATCAAAACTTGCATTCTGATTTTTGTTTTCTTTGTAATGTCACAACAAGGTAAGAAATAATTTTGCTGTTGTCTATGACTTTTTTTAACACTTGGTGTTTTATTTTTGATTGTAGGATTTGTTTTTCTTGGTTTTCTTAAGTTTAAGTCTGACTTGTTTGTTTCACTTGAGCCTGTGCAAATGCTTACATTTTTCTTATTGTATCAATTGGTGAAGGAAAGGAATCAGAAATTTCATTCAAAAGATTAAAACTATGCAGAATTTAAACATAAGAAATCATTAAAATTTTATTATGTCAGCTAATAGAGGGAAACTTTTGTATGGCCACAAGTATGTCACTTGACTGGGTCTATATAAAAACCAAATGTTTTCTTGACTGGATCTATTTTTTACCATCATTTCAAGTGGAGTTATGCTAGTGGGATTAACAGCATAGGTTTACTTTCTTAAAATCATTGGACAATAACAGGGCCATGTGTGTAAATGTTTTTCTAATCCAAATATGCAGCTTTGAGACTGCCTATTTTCTTTCACAGGGGAAGTGAGCTACAGCTCTTCTTGTAAAACTATAAAACTAATCATTCAGGACAAGAAATCACAACATTTTTGGGTTTGGTTCTGTGTTATGTCTCCAGAACATTGAAGGCCAAGTTCTCTGTTGCCGTATGTGGGTACTACTGCTCCAGAATTCACATCAAAGAGCTCATTACATTTAAAGTAATGTAATACTACATGACAACGGGTGCAATAACAATTTTACTGGTAAACAGCCCGAAACATCCACGTCTGTTGACATTCCGTATTTTTATAGCATCAAAAAACTCACTCCTTACTGGAATATGTATTTTGTGTCCTTGTCCTCCAAAGTAATCAAAACACAAATTTAGTTTGAGACGTTTCCAGGTGTATTCTGACTTCCAGCATCTCAACACATTGGAAATGTTTTCCTTTTGTTAAGGTGATTTGACTTTGCGGTCTACCATTTTAGGGCTGTTTCTGTGCATGACTTCTTCATTTCTCTGGGCTCTGGAAGAATTTTTGTAGCCATGCATTTGTCATCTCTCCTTCCCCCTCCCCTGTCATTATGATGAAGATGACAGAAAGTGTCCTGATGGGGAACCACCAGCCAGAAGCAGCCCTCGTACCTCTGTTGCACCATGAGGGCTGTTCATCTGCTGCAGCTGAGCGTGAGGTCAGGAGCCAGGAGGGAAAATCTGAGGAAGGAAAAGGGGAGTCTGAGCTCATGAGAGATGCTCACAGCAGAAAGCTGAGCTTGGCAACAAAGAGGAGAACCTCCAAGCCAAGAGAAAGCTTTGTATCTCAGACTGAACCCAGTACCGAAGCGAAGAAGACTTGTTCTGGCAGGAGATGACAAAGTTATGAGTACAGACCAAAGAGGAAGAAAGGCAAAATTCAGTAGCAGGTAGAGTAGGTTCAGAGATAGTGATGGTTGGGGTGAATCAGTGAGTCCTGTCGGCTGTGGGGGATCTGTGGGGACAAAACATGGCTGAATTGGGAGAGGGAGTACTGAAGGGAAATTCTAGAAATGGACAAACTGGAAAAGCTGCTATCCTAGATACAAAGAGCGATCCTGGCAAGGAAACGTTTAGATGTTACCAGTTAAAGGTTATCTCGCACTGCTTGTGCTGGGTGCGTTCTGAAAGCTGGGGCTGTAAAAAGGGAAACATTTCTCTCAAACGTTTTTGTAATGCTTTATCAGTTTGTTAACATTTGGTCTAAATGTTCCTGCATGCCTCTCCCCCATCCCCCCGCCTCAAATCCCAGGCGTCAAAGCTCCTTTCACAACATATTGATAATAACCAACACAGTTGTCCGTCTTGGAAATAATAAAAGCTATAGACCGTAATAGATTTTTAAAGTTACATTTCGAGTTTAATGCTTGTAACTATATCACTGGGAGCAGGTACTTGGCACAAATGTCTCCATTGGAGCATAAACACCTTGGCCTATAGCCTCTGAGAGTTTATCAGTGCCATGGGAGATATTTCCTGCTATGTACATGCTCCTCTACAATGAATGAACAGCTTGCAACTACATATTAATCTACTTGATGACCTAGATCAAGAACAAGGAAAATAATGTTGATAAGTCAGTCACTTTTCCTTTTTGGTATATCCCTGACTATTAGCACTGGTAGATAGGCAAACAGATGAATGCAGACTTTGCTTTCTCACTGGGGTCAATGTCGTTAAGAAAACTTTTTTTTAATTATTTCTGGGCTAGACTGAACCAGTGGCTAGGTGGTTAGTGGGCTGTGGGAGGTGAGTTTAGTTCTGCTGGGATTGATCTAAGAGCTGCAGTGTTTAGCAGTATTACAGCACTGGGCTGGATGGTTGAAATACGTGGAGTTTCTGTGAATATACGTGTTGTTGCAGTGATTTACAGCAGCCAGGATCTGGACTGTCATGCCTGATTCTGTAAGAAAGTTCTCTGTGCAGGCTATTTTGTTCTGTGTGGCATCGCCCCATTAACCTCTGATCATTGTGTCCTGGCTCTAAGCAGAGAGTTCAAATCAAGGCAAATAAACTCACGCGTTGTCTGATACAGGATTATGCAGCCCTGCAGTCATTCAGCTGCAACCTCTACAGTAACCTTCGTGTACACCCTGTATCCTTCCTGTTTATGTTCATCTTTTTCCTAGCACCTCTTTAAATTGCACACCTGCAGAGGCACTGATCACTGCGGTGTAGCCATAAAGGAAAGACATTGCTTCTTTGCCCTCCTAAATACCTTGGAACAGCGTTGATTAATTTTTCACTCAAAATAGTCCACCCTGAATGGATCAAGAGGAATTTATCACTGATATTCTGTAGTCCATTGCGTGTGGATGGCATCCCTCTTCCTCAGCTCTGACCACTGGGTATTCCAGCCCCAAACCCCTCTTTTCTGCCACCCAAACTACTATGCTTTTTATCCTTTGTTCTTGCCAAGCTTAGAGAAAAATAAGAACTTTTCCCAGTTAAATAGAAGTCTCACAATAAGAAAAAAGTTTGAAGTAAGAAAAATATAACTGTTGCTGTTTTCAACAGAAACTGCTCCCCAATGATCCATATATTCAATATGTATGGGAAATTAATACCTTAACACATATATTAGTATGTCAAAATGGCATGCCTACTTACCCATTTACCAGGTTAAAGAAGGAGACTGGTGTGACTTTAGATAGTCATTTCATTTCTTTGTGCCTCAGTTCTGTCATTTAAAAACAGGAATATGGATAATAAACAATAGCAGAATGTTATTGAGTCATTCACATTTATAAAGCCCTTTGATATTGTCTATGCCTCAGTTTTCTCATTTGTAAAACAAGTGTAATAATTCATGTATTTATAGCTTTAAAGGATGGATAATCTAATTCGACATCCTGCAGAGCAAAATCCCTAGCATTTCATTTAGCTGTTCCTTCACCGATCTCAGTAACTCGTGGCCTAAAGAAAGCACGCTTTTAGAAAGACATGAGATCTTAATTTTAAACATGTCATGTGACTGATAACCTTCCACAACTCTCGGCAAACTGTGCCCTTCATTAATTATCCAAACTATTAAAACTATGCACCTTATTCACAGTGTGATATTGATCATAATTCCTAACTTTCTAGCCTGTTTTGAGATGCCTTATAAGTAATTTATTTTATTGGACAATTTGTACAATGTATTCTTTTCCATCTAGCACTCCAATTATTCCGAGATCTGCAGGTGGCCCGCGCTTTATGACATCTTTCTCCAATATCCTCTTCTTTTTTTTCAAGTCTGAGTCATACTGGCTGAGAGATGCCCGATAGATGCTTGTAAAACAGCACTGGCAAGGATAAAGATGCGTCATTAGTGATGACCTGCCAGTGATTTTTCTCAAGTGGGCAGAGGAGCATTGACCAAACCACCAGTAAGAGGCTGCTAAGTGGAGCTCAGCACCGTGTCTGACTTTCCACTCGTCTCCCCTCCCCGGTCTGCAGCGCTCTGTTATTTCAGGAGTCGCTGGAGTGCACGGAAAGGAGCATTCCAAGTGGTGGAACCATCTGCTTTGGAGGGTGTTGCTGGCAGCTCGTTTCCTAGCTGCGTCTTAGTCAGGATTGAGAATTTCCTAATTTGATGCAATGACTAAAATCTCCTCATTGATCGTGTGTGTCATCCTCAGCAAATTTCCGGTGTTCTGGTTATGGTGCAGGAAGACAGCTGGATGCAAATACAGATGAAGTCAAGTCCAACGGAAAAGATGGGAGGTTGTGCTCACACAAGCACACACATGCAAGCACATGCGTGCCAAAGTGCCGCCGTGATTGCAAAATAGACCATTCCAAATCTTTCAAATTATAATTCTATATTTTCCTGACAATATGTGTTTTGGATTGCTCTCAGTGAAGAAAAAAAGAAATCAACTTACTGTGAAATCCAGTGTGTCTGTTAGAGAAATATAATTTACCATTTCAAATTTCAGTCGTGGGTAACTTGTTGATTGGGAATTTGTTTGATTTTCAAGGCGACAAATCCAAGCAGTTGTCTCTGAGTGGATTCTTGGCTACTCTGTACAAAACAATTCATTTTTGTCCTTTTCAAAGCTCTCCTTTGGGCCTATCATGAATGGACCGGTTTCCTTGGAACTTGGATAAAATATTATGCTTTTACATATATAACAAACCAGCGGAACTGTAAAAATAACATTGGTATAAGCTTGCCAAGGGGATTTGGTTGAACCATTAGGTAAGGTCTGCCAGATATATATAGTTTCAGCTGTTAAAATTACATATTCATATGTTTTCCATATATCTATTGGCCTCTCTCTTGGAGTGCTTTGGAATATTTTTTATTAGACTACAATTAAACAACAGCAATTGAGACAGGGTATTCCCCAGAAATCACAAGATGAGGAGTGTGTGGTGGCCACTTGCAGAGTTGGTCATTAATCTTAAGGAAGTTCAGTGAGCACAGGCTTGGTATGGAGAAATGAGGTAGGGGGGGATGGAATTAAAACACGATCTTTCTGTATATGCGTTTTGCAGATTTAAGTTTTGTACAAGGAATGTAATTGAAATAATTCTCTACAGTCCAGTCAATCTATATTTTTCAATATTATTCCCCCTTGCCCCCTAGAAATTCACTTGAGCTGGTGCCACGTGACCCGGTGCCATGCGAGCCTGTATCTCTGGGAAAAATTCACTCCTATGCTAGCCTAGGTTTTTGCTGATTTCCCTGGCATATAACTCCAGCTTTCTGTATTTGTAAAGCAGTGAGTCAGGATCTCTGCTTTTTTCAATGAAACGTAACGTTGAGTAGCTGCTGGGATGTTTGTGTTGGTGTAGCTTGTCTTTCCTGAAAGACCTTCTGCCTTATCAGAGGTACCTAGTTGGTAGGACTTACAATGTTGTCTTGATGTAGCAAGCAGTTATTAATTAGAAGAATATTCTTTTTTGCCATATGCATGGGTAATTATCATTTTGCAGATCCCTATCCTGAATCAGGTTGGATCGTGAGCGTGAAGCCTGTTTCTGGATTGCGATGAGTACTATTTGAGAGCTATGCGATCTAAATTGAGAGGTCGTGTTTTTGGTATAGATGAGTCTGTACACCGCTAAATTAGGCAGGATGGTAGGGAAGTCATTCAAAGTGCTCACTATGGCTTACACATTGTCACCCACCCACCTCCAAAGTATTTATGTGACCTACAAAAGCTTCTGTTTCTTCACTCACTTGGGTTAAGCCTTGACACAATTGTCTTAGGAGACCTGTGCTTCAGATGCAAGCTGCGCGTACCGTTTGATGATCAGAGCAGAAAAAGGACTCAGCCAGGCTTTCTGAAATAGCCCAGCATGGAAATCCACACAGGTGTAGATTCTCTTTTATGAGATGGTGGGTGCCTAGGCCGTGTCCTCTACCACTCTGTACCATGGTCCTACCATACTCACGTCACCCTGCCGTGTCTCTGATTTTACAATCACTGCAGGTTATTTTGCAGTTTTTCTCACATCAGAGCCATGCCAATAGTCCAACAGTAAGTATTTAAAAGCATTTAAGCATAATATGATAGTGAAACCAAACATAACCTTTAAGTTACGCTAAACCCTGAAGTTTAAAGAAAGCACAGTAAATGGGCTTTTTACATAGAGCCTATTTTGTGATGGGTTGGGATCTTGTATGTATGCCACTGTCCTTTTGTTCTGTAAGAACTTTAAGAATGTTAATCTGGAGCCTTCTGGACAAGACTATGTATCTACCTATACTTATATTTTTAATGTCTTTTGTTCTAGCTTTGAGGAGTGAGGTTTCTGACCAGTCTTGGACAGCTGTGATAATTGTTTTTGGTTTTGGAAAATTGGTGTTCTGATTTCCCAGTCTATAGTGACTGTACTGGTGTTGACTAGTTTAGAGAAGGTCTATGTTTCTGGGCAAGAAAGTTCTGATGTGTCAAGTATACAAGCATTGATGGGGAAATATTCAAAATTTTTCCTGCTATAAGAAAAAAACATTGCCAGGACCTAATTTTTTCCCCCTTCTTTTTTTTTTTTTTTCTTCTTTTATGCCAGTGGTCTACAAACATTTATTCAGAGAAGCTTATTGGCTGTGCAAATGTTTGTACTGTTGTAACACAAATGTCTCTTGTCTTGATATCTTGTGAGAAGTTGGTCGTAAACTCCTGTCATGCCTATTTTCTTAGTCTCTTATTTCTTGGGTATAATGTAAGGTAGACACCACTTACAAGCTCAGAATATCAGTTTCCCGAAGCTGTATATATACCAAACTGTAAATCTCAAAGCAACTGAGCTTTAATTCCCTGGATTAAGCATTCAAATAATGAAGAGAGGGGGAAAGAAAAAAAGGAAAAAAGAAGAATTTACTCATTCTTCCCTAAATTGGATGGATAAACGAGAAGCACCGTGTTTCCTTTGCATCTTTATCCGAGGGCATACTCGGAGTGTAAGTTATGCATGAAGTAGAAAACTGCAAAATACTGGAATTATTTTACAAACCCTTCGCACATCTGAGCCACGGTGTGTTGTGGCCAGTGCACCCGAAGCAGCTTTATTCTGCATAGTATACTTTTTGAATATCAGTACCCCCATTCACAGCAGGGAAAAGCAGTGCGCAGAAAAGCTAAATGCTAAATGTCCCACCGGAGGTTCTTGGCGAAACTCGGAGCAGCGCTCTGATAGTCTGGCTCCTGTTGCAATATCTTAATTACATAATTAGCCTTGCTCAAATCAGGTCATGTGGCATTCAATCTGACTTCCTTTGCTGTCGTGCTATCTGTGCTATGTAATTCTCATGCCAAGATAGTGTACGGAGCCTTAAATAATCCAAGATATTCTAGTAAGTCATGGTAAAATGTTAATTCAAAAAAAAAAAAATCACATAAACATATATATAAGGAAATTAACACTGTTACAGATTAACATAATCAAACAAAATATGGTTCATTACAACTGTATATATTACCATGCATTTAAATGAATGCTGATTGAAGGAAAACCGTATTTTCTCTGCACTCAAACGAAACACAAGAGCAAAACAAGTGAGCTTCTTTTAAGAATCTGTAACTAAGAAATTTATTTCATAGGTAACAAATGGTAAATGGACAGGAATAGTTATTTCTGTTAAAGGAATAAATCTGCTGAAATACTGTGTAACATTTTCTGTGCAGCAAGCCACAATATATACAATAATGCAGTAAAATCCTCCACCAAATATCTGTTAAAGGAATAAACCTGTCAAAAGAATTAATTTTCTGTGCAACAAGGTTATTCATTCAACAGGCTTCCACCATATGTAATTTATGAAGCAAATTATACTATTCCAAAAAGGAAAGGGAAACTCATACAATGCAGTTTAAACTACAGCAAGATTGGCTAGAAAAATGCAGTCTTAAAAGTCAGGAAATCGCCTAGTAGAGCCAACCGTCTGCACCTTCGGTAAGCAATGACGTTTGCAGTATATACCAAACGCTTTACTGTGACCGTTTGGACAAAAAAAAGACCACACTCCTCATCATATATGAAGCAAACCCGGTGTTGTAGTAGGCAGGGGAACTGTTGGCATTTCAGATGGCTATTCAAGAACGTACTTTCCTGGTGTATTCCACATTTACGGGTAAACAGGAGATGTAGTCCAGTCCTAGCAGAATTACCTGTCCAGTGAATCAAAAGGTACTGAAAGTATTACTGTTCAGTGAGTTGATCCTGTGGTATGCAAGAATATCTGGTGATGCTTCCTTTATTGCTACTTTCATCCTTATGCTATTTTTTATTTTGGTGCTATGGAGTTTAACTGTAAGAGGCGAAGGAACTCATCAGCACACGGGAAATGTAGTTATCCCTTCCACTTACTGCAGTCCTTCTGTACCAAATAGCATCAAAAAGTGGAACACAAAAGTGTGTTGTGTTTTACCTGCGGCTATACCTTTAGTGTCTGAGCCAAATTCATCAAAACAATCAAACTTTGCTGCGTGCCAGATCTATACATTGAAAATTCCTTTGTAATTTTTTTTCCCTTGGATATCTGTCCGGGGGCCACTGTAACTTTCTGTTGAAGTCTTGCAATCCAGCCTGAAGTGTCATCCTCAGTGTCAAGTTTAAAGCTTCTGAAATACTTTATTTACAAATCTTTATTTTCATCCAACAATCTTGCAGTCCTGGGCAGATTAATTTGCACTGTGAGTTCCAATCTTATTATTTTAAAAACTTTTCGCTAACCTCTAAGCAAGTAGAATGTTATTCTTAGAGCAATGCTGAAGTTTCCTTAATAAAACCTGCAACAGGGTGAAAGTTGCCTTCTTGCAGCTTTTGTTACAAATCAAGAGCTTAAGGTCAGGTTCAGTGAGGTTCATGGACCTTTTGGCAAATGTGGGCTGCGCGTCAAGTGATGTCAGGCCAAGTATGAACAAATATGGACTGATTTATAATTTTGGTGGAAACCAAGTGAAACCAGGAGAAATGTGGCGGAGTAACTAGGTCACCATTTACTTTTTTAGAGTATTACTAATCCAAAGCTAATAGAGGAATTCAAGGTATTGGATTCCCTTGACAGGTCATTCCATACAAAGATCACTTCCATGGCTAAGGGTTTTTGTAAAGACTGGAGAAATTGCAGAAATCATATCTGATAATTGGAGAAATCACAAAAAATTCCGCAGCCACATTTCCATTTTGAGGCATATGAAAACAGTTGGTTTCTTTAAACGGCAGCTGTAGTCACCTGGAGTAGTACTCGGGAGAGAAACAAGCATGAGCAATAATTCACATCCAGTTAACAGATAGCCTCCAGTGGGGAAGCTCAGACAAAGATTACATAAAAGAGATTTAGACTTCCAGTGATTGTCCATTCCTGGTCTATTTATTTACATAAATTTGTCAAAGCAGAATTAAAAGCTGCAGTAAAGATCCAGAAGCCCGTATCTGCAATTGAGCTAGATGTGTTATTTGAAAATATGTACCTATCAAATTGCAGTATCACTTTATTTTTTTCCTGCAGGCAAGCTAAAGAATAAATCATCTCCCATGCAAATCCACTCATCTGGTTTTTGTTGGGCGCTTTTTTTTTTCCCCATTTTGTCATTTTGTTTTATCATTCAGTGATTGAAATCTGATCTCAAAAAATGTAGGCAGATGTACAGAAGACGTATTTTTCCCTTGGCACGCTGTTTAAAAACTTATAAATTAACTCCCCCTCTTTTAAATCAGTCTTTTTGAGGCATCCTCACTGGCTGCCAGGCATCCTCACTGGCTGCCACATCCTAAATTCTTCGGGATTTGCTGTTGGCCTGAAATGATTGCGCAATGTGAGCTCATCATCTAAGAAATGGATATTAAAAATATCCGTGACTTCAGATGTGATTCATATACCCAGTGGCATTTGAGTAAACAGCAACATCACTGACTCAGGCCCCAGTTTTGCTCTATGACATACACTAAGTGGCAAAAGCAACACCATTTTAGGGAAGAATAGAACTCGAAGACTATTTTGTATATTTTATTGACTGGGAGGGAGATCTGGCCTCCTAAGCAAGTGTATAAAAAGATTGAGGAAACAGAGGCCAGAAAAATAAATCGCTGTTGAAATAAAATTTTAAAAGTTTCCTGCTCCTGAACTCCTCAAGAAAGGTCTCATTTTTCCTTCCTCTTATATTTTGAGTGTTGCAGAGGACTGTCAGCCATGAAGTGCTTTCTCGGTGATGGATTTTGCTGACGCTATAGCCCAAACTCTGCCGCCGAGGAGTTTTTGTTTACCACGTGTGATCACCAGTTTAGTTGTGGTTGTTGTGTTTAACTGTTTAAATTGCTTATAAGGATTTCTCAAATCAGAGAATGTCCTGAGTGGTCTAAAATATTGAAATGCAAGCCATTAGTTGAGATTGACAATAAAGTCTGATTCATAGTTTGATTTTTAAAACAATTACATAAAAATATTGTTTGAAATCATTCATTTTAAACAGTTGACACTTTAATGCATAAATATAATTACAGACTCTTTAAGACGGGCTTAATTTTTGCCTTGATATATATGCTAGCAATTGTGTATTTGAAATAGAATCATAAAATGTAAAACTTTTACATTTAATCACTAGTGTCAAAAATTATTAGGTAATAACCACTGCAGGAGAGAATGTGGTAAAAGATACAAAGGCCCATATTTAAAACATAATTTTTCTAATACTTACTATGATTTTAAGATGTCATGTCGTCATATGAAGGTGAACGGGTCAGATGCAAAATTGACTTTTTCTTTTTTTTAATGTTAAGTGATCAATTTACACCCATAGAGGGGTTAAGCTTACTGGAAGCTGAAGTCCTCTTTGACCACACTCTAGGTACATCACCGACTGCTGGGACAACAGCAGCTTACCAGTCTGCTTTTTGCAAGTGGCATAGGTTAAGTAAATCAGCCTGGCATCTTAATCCAACGCCGTGCTTCTGTACAGTGCCGACGGGAAACATGGAGCTGTAGGAAGTTGTAAAAAGAAATTTGTCATCTCAGAAAATGCTGTTTAATAAGCTCACACCTTGTTGTTTCCCACGAGGAACCAGCGTTTTCCCATTCCGTTACTTAACATCTTTCTGCAGTACCAACCTAAGTGCTTTCACGATAGAGGGAAAGGGACTTTCACAGCTCTAGTGGAGGCTATAAAAGTGTACAGCGGAGGAGCACACATCTAGTGTGTGCTCTTACTGTGTTTAAGACCCTTTTTACTCAGTAGAGATGGCTAGAGTTGTACTTTGCTGTTTGTCTCAGCGATCTTTTTTCAGATAAACAATAACTACTACAAAAAATACATCTGCTATTTCCAGTCTGTTTGTGACCATCAAAAGACCTACAGCTTTTAAGTCACAGCCACGCACAAATAATACCGTACAACTTGCAGAGCAGAAGTCTAATATATTAGCATTATTCTTTATTGCAGTAACATATTTACCATTGGGATAGTACTCAAGAGTTTGCAAGCCTTGCAGAAAGGGGTCCCTGTCCTGAACACCCTGCAAAAGTGCTCTACAATTCGATCTCTCTCCTTTCCTAAAGGAGCCCATCGGATCAGGCCCAACAACGGCAGAATAGGAGAGAGAAGTGATGCCTGTGTGGCGGGATAATGGGCCTGAAATTTCTGCTATTACCCTGTAGTGCCTTTGAGTGACCAGTTTTAAGCAGAGAATCCGGGTTTGTAGAGTACTTTACTGTCATTTTTACCTTCCTATTTTTATTCTGGCTTTGCAGGGCTTTGCTCAAATAAAAACTGCTTTTGAAGTGCTCTCCTCTTTGTCTGCCTGCCCAGGAGAGAGAAAGGGTACAGTAGTAATTGGGGTCCCACACTTCCAGTGGCCAATGGGCCTCAAAACCTTGTAGCTCTTGAGCATCTACTGGAGCCATCCAGGGGATCATCTGTGCATCCATACATGCTCGATCTTCTGTGGCTAGAAAGGGAATAGAGGAGGAAATCCCTTTTTTAAGGCTCCAGGTACTCCGGGGCTGCTGCCAGACTGGAAATAAGATTTTTGCTTCCCATAATAAGTGCAATTCAGAAGTGCAGAGGAAATTAAAATAAATTCACAGACAAAATTAAAATTTAGATTAGGACAGCAAGCATTATTGGTTTTTATCTAGAAGGCAGATGATGCTACATAGCAAACCAGGCAATGTTTTAAATGGTATGTGTTATCATTTAATATAAGTTACCGAGAGTAATTTGAAAAGAAAGTAGACAAAGTGAAAGAGGTAGTTCAAGACAATGTTTAGTTCGGCAAGGGCACACGGCAAGATGTCTAATTAAAAGAAAAACATTTATTTCTTAGTCCCAGAAGCATCACAGAAAAGCTGTTCCTGGTAACACTTCTACGTTTTGCTGCAGTTCATGGCAGGAGCATCCCAGGGAGGCACAATGTGGATGTCCCGTTCAGGCACACTTCCCCAGAGCCTCTGCTCTTGGCCCTGGCAACAAGATACCAGGCTACAAAGACCTCTGCTACCACCTTGTAGGGCCTTTCTGAAGTTCTTACTTAAGAAGGGTCTGGGTTTGCCAGTTTTAAATTATTTCATTTAAATTTTAATTTTAAACGTTCATTATTAAATTATTTTATTAATTTTATTTTATTATTAATTTTCAAAATATTAAATTTAATTGTAAACTTAAAATTATTCTGTATGCCCTTTAATGTCAGCTGCTTGAATGTCACTTACCAGGAGCCATGATTAGAAGCAATCGCCAAAATTTTGGTCTTGAGATAGTGCCGATGAGATAGCACACAGAGCGCCATAGGGGGTTTAGTGATTTGGTCCAAAGATGCTCCAGTGACTTCTCTAAACCAGCTGAGGATCACTAGACATGACGGTTATTTCCATTCTCATGCAGAGTTGTGTAGCAGCCAAGCTACAAAACCGTGTTTCTTGCCTTATTTCCTGTCAAGAAATATGTGAGCACTCTCCGGCTCTGTTTGCCCTATAGGGGAAATAATTTCAACTTTGCTGCTCATTGGTATCAATGTTTACTAATGGTTTAGCTGATGAGAGTAGTAGATGTATTGCTAACAATCTTGTCTCTCAGCCCCTACTGGAAGCATCTCCACCCTTACCTTTGCAACCCACACGAGTCAGCTGAATTCAGTCCGAACTGATCTACTCAAAATCAAAGAGGACATGTTGGTACTCTTCCTTTTCATCACCAGACTTATCTTCTCCACTTAGAGTAGGTTATTAGTTCAGGAAGATCTATGAAGTTTGGAAAGTAGCCAACATAATGCCATTTTCAAATACGGCACCTAGGAACACCAGGAAAATCGGTGTAACTTTGTGTCTAGTATCTTATCTGCACTGACCGTCTGAAAATAATTATATGCATGTATGTGTGTGTGTATATATATATATACACGTATGGGGGAAAGAGTTTTGGTAATCAGACTAAATATATCCAGAGTCTGGTAAGCTCCTCACTCATACATTGTGATGTGTGAGGGGTTGCTTGTTTGTTTGGGGTTTGCGCTTGTTTTTCCTTGTATATTGTTACTAGAGCAGATGGGCTTATCTTTCCAGAAGGGCTTTTAGCAAAGTGCTTTATCAGATCACCCTTCTGATGTGCGGCACAAACCCAGCTTCTTTGTCTTCATAGTGGCGATGTATGGGAAAATCTCCCTCCCGGTTTCACATGTGTCCTTGCTGCATTTTTTGTTTGATGCTGTTGCCTTCATCGTGATTGGTGTGACAAGAGTTTACAGCAGAGAGGAGTAAGCAAAGCACTCTGATGATAAAATCTTCTGGTTTGTTGACGCTATGGCCAGTTCTTTGTAATTCATGAGTTTGTTCACAGTGGGTGATTGTAGCCTGTATATTGACAGGAATTTTTAATCTCTGTAGTATCTCTGGGATGATGCAAGCAGAAGGCAGCTGTTTATGTCTTTCACAAGCATCCTTCATCCCTACTGTGTTGGCTTTAGATGTGTGTTTAATATAAGGGTAGTTATCTCTTGCTGATCTCTACTTGGCAATGGCCACAGAAAATAAATCTATGTTGATTTTATTAGATCTGTCAACAGTCCTTGATGTTATTGACAATGAGGTTTTGTTGACTTGCCTGCAGAGCCTTGTGGAAATGGAAGGAGACCTTCCTCAAGTTTAATATTTTCTTAGCATCCCATGAAGTGCATCCAAAATAATATTTCCAGCAATAGGTTGGTTTATAGTGAAGTGGCCAGCCCTGATTATTTTAGGAAAAATAATAGTTTGATAGGTCCATACGGCAGAGTTAAAACAGGGAAGGGTGATACAAAGAAAGAAGGAGGAGTGCTCTTTAGCATGATTGAAAGCCCCCAATTTCATGGTATTCTCTGAGCTATTATTGCAAATACTGTACAGCATCATGACTTAGAGGTCTGTGAACCTCTCGGTTGCTCTGTAGCAGCGTTATGCCAGATAAAGAGGAAGCAGTTTTATGCTTTGAGAATAATCTTTGTTAATACATTTTCCAGCAGGGGAAAAAATAATCCTAATTAAGAAGTTACTTTATGCCTTAACAAAATGGAAGGGCAAAAGGTTACTTGTTCCAGGGAAAGAATGGGGGAGTAAGATCTGAGAGCTGACGGTGGGATTGGCTTGGATCCACCTCTCTCTAAGCTTAGTTTTTGCAAGCTCTCTGCCAGTTTGGAGCACAATGGACCTCTTTCCGTACCTAATGGCATGCTGGATGTCAGCCCTGGCCTCAAGAAATCTCAACTGCACAAACAGAAAATTAGGTGTGTTTCTGTGCAACAAAACCAACATCCTTCTCAACAGCAATAATTTTCGTGCCATTCTGAAGGCAGCTTATTTGTGATCCATTCAAGTCCATACGTAAAAGACTTGCACTGAAAACACAAAGGTAAAGCAAGCTGTAGTAGCATATAAACACGTGCAATAGGGTTGGATTTCAGAGCTATATCTGTATTTATGTCTGGAATATTCACGCCTTGATCTAATCCTCTTCTTCTTAAAGGGGAATTTTTCAAAAGTTCTTAAGGACCCGTCATTGGAGCTACATCTTGAAAAGGGCACGTCTTTCTCTCACACACCTCAAACAAGGTGGCCTGATGTTTCAAAAGCTGCTCAGAATTCAAACGCTTCCTTCAGGTGGCTAAGTGGAAGAGCATCTCTTTTGAAACTTTGGCCACTTGTGGAGGTGTTTAAATGGGAAGACTTGGTGCTAAGTTGGGCGTGTAAAAAGTTTTCCCTTGAAATATTTCCTTAGGGAAAATTGGGTTTTGACTACTGAAATGTTATTTCACAAAAAAGCATGCCTTCTGTGATAATAAGGGGTTTCAATAAAAGAAAAATGACCACTTGAAGAACAAAGAAGATTCCTGTTATAAACTTAAATTTAAAGCATTTTCAATTTAAAAGTTAGCATTTGCCCTTCGGAAGCTTCATTGAATTTTGTTTTGTAACGGTATTTTCCTCAAAGAGGAGGCTGGGCAAGAAGAACAATTCTTTCCAGCTCTAACGTAAAATTTTAAAGTGAAACAAGTGGCAAGACTCAAACAAACAGAAGAAAAATGAACCTATCTTTAAAAACATCCCTGGAAACAGCTGAAGATCTGTGTTCATTCTTTTTTGTCACTAAAAACTGAAGTTTTCAGACAGCTATCAAGAAGCGATGGGGTATGTGTGCAGAAATCTGTAACTGAAGGTAGATTAAGAATTGGAGCATAAACTTCACTTACCTCTTGAGTAGACTTTGAGCTCCAAGGCCCTTAAAGGTTAACAATAAAATCTCAAATTGAATCCTCATTTTCAATATGAGACAATTTAAGTTATAAAACAATGAAGTGACATGAGCCTAGCGAGGCCAACGAGGACACTTAAACCGGGGTTGTCAGAATGCCCATGCTTTATCACCCATGAAAGGATGTAACTCTCCATGACATTTAGGATGCAGGGTTTGATGGAGTGTCACAGTTAGTTGACACCAGAATCATCCGAAATCGTAGACTCCCTGTCATATCCTGCCACTGCAGAATAGAAACTAATGATTGTGCTGCTACACCATCGCAGGCACGCTGAGGTGCTGGTGGTTAGTAAATTATTACAGAGCAGTAAGAGTTGCCGACGGAAGTAGACTTCTAGAGCTAATAGCTAGGTAAAAAATGGGAAACTGTAAATGCAGGCTGTTTTGCTCAAATAGAGTAAGCTGCTGTTCTGAGTGTCTGATGGGACAAGTGGTTTGGGGTAGACACGAAGTCGTGCTGGGCCATTGCACGAGCTGGAAATCTCTACTTTTCTGTAGATGTTTTGTGAAAGGGATATTTATATAAGAAAATGTGAAGATTCACTTTTGGTCATGGAAAATGTTTTTCCAAAGACTGATAGATTCAAAACACCCATGCTTAGCTCTTTATACAAATATACATGTATAAAATAGAGGAATGTCCTATTTCGAAAAATAAATTAGCAGAAAAATAAGGAAAATATTATTTTTAAAAAGTCATTCTGAATCTTTCATAGACTCCAGAAGTTTGTAAATAACAGAAATTTTAAACATATTTTGAGCCCAGATGCAACGGGCATGACAGTCTGGTGGAAAATAATTTGACTTTAGATTGATAGCTTTTTATAATTTTCTTCAAAGTATCAGTATCAAAAATCAATGTGTAAGAAATACAGAGGACAGATGCCCAGGATGCAGCTGAGCACAGAAATGGAAGTCTTATGGGTGCAAATTGATGGTATTTAAGCATAACAAGCTACCCAATTACACAGAGGAAAAACTGACTGATTTGGGGTCATCACCAATCACAACCTGGCCAGGAGTCAGGGGTGGCATCCTGCTGTGATAAAGGTAGCTGTAGTGTTCAAACAGACCTATCGTCCATGGGACGTGGGAAGTAATCCCTTCTCTCAGCACTGCCGCAGAGCCCGGCTGGAGCACTTTTTCCTAGGTTAGGTTCCTTATTTCAAAAAAAGATGTCGCTTGTTTGGAGAAGAGGCCAAATGCAAACTCTAGAAACTCCGACCTAGCAGGACAGATTGGATGAACGAGGTTGTTTAGCCTAAACAATAAGTGCTTGAGAGGGGACATGAAAGTAATTACAGAAGAAACAGCGGCAGGGAAGACAGAAACAATCTGTGCATAATAGAAAGGACATGACATAATGGGCTTAAATTACAGCAAAGAATTCCGGTTAGACATCAGGAAACTTTCATAACAATCAGGATAATAAAGCACTAAGGTAGACTGCCTGCGGAGGTTGTGGGATCTCCACCATTGGAGGCCTTCCAGAGCAGGGCAGACAGACTTCTGAAAGGAAAGACAGGAGGATAATTGATCCCGCCTTAGGGCAGAGGGATGCACCAGGTGACCTCTCAAGAACCCGTGACTCTCTTGGTTTGAACTGTGAATACCCTTCATCCCCATCCTTCTTAAAACTTGTTTCTCGGTCTTATGTCTCTGTTTTCTGCTGGTTCATCTATCTCAAATCTATTTCTGATTTTCTTTTGGAGGCTTGGCCTTATCCACTTTCATCTGAAAACACAACTTTAACTACTACCTCTATGGTGATGATTCACTGGTCTATCCATCTTCCCACTTCAGACCTGGCTAACGCTCTTCAAAATAAAAGCTCGGCCTGTTTTCCTGATGTATCGTTGCAGATGTTTTCCTCTCCACCAAGTTCAGCACAGCTAAAAAAGTCTCATTGTAATCAATTCCCTCTGCTTTTCCTTTGATCACATTGAATAACACTGTCAGCTCTAGAACCTGGAACTCATTTCACCTGGGACCTCACCTGGCTCCCCATCCCAGACTATATTGGTATTTTATGGGGGAAAGGGAATATTGGCCCTGCAAAATGACTCAAAAATATGGCCTCTCAGTCTCTTCATCTTATTTTCTAGCCTTGCAAACGCAGGCTTTCTCACCTATCCATTCTCAATACCACCGTAGGCTGCATTGCTGTTTTACCTGCTGCTTTGACCCTGCCAGGCAGGAGAACGGCAGCTCGGCAGAGCGAGCGCCAGGCTTTGCAGGTAGCACACCGTACCCAAACATGTGTTCCTGTCTTGTTACACCACTAACAATTTGTTGTTCAGCAGTGAAAACATGCTGAATAATGAAAGGTGCCTGGAGAAAGGAACTCGGCGCGTACATGTACCTGCAGCCTGTTGTTTCTGTTTGTGTACACAACCCTGATGAGAGACGAGGGAGTGTCAGGCTTGCCCGGTGGATAAGCACCGCTTCCTCTGCCAAATGAAACTCCGTGGCTGCAGACACAGTGTCCGCATTTGCTTTCCAGAAGGTAAATACACCCACTGAATTCCCGCCGTGCGGCCCCGCAGCATGGCCAACACCTCTGGCTGCGACGGACGGGGAGGGTGCAGGACCTCAGGCCTCGGGACCCAACTCTCTGCTAAACCAAACTGGCCTTGACTGGAAATCAAAGGGATGCTAAGGGAGTGCCCAGGTACGTCCATGTACCCGAGCGGAGATGTACTTGGACTATAAGGTTTTTAGGACAAAGATTGGTTTTGCTTTTTGTTGGTGTTTGTGCAGGTGCCTAGTGCAGCTCCAAGACTAAGCTCCCTGGCAATCCCACAGTACATGAAAGTAGAATAAGTCAAAGCTGCTTTCCAGTGGAGAATAAATGGACAAAACCTTCCAACCTTCCTACCTTCCTCCTGAGAATGTGCTGTGGTGCGGTGTAACATGGGTAGACATTGCTGTGTCTTTAGGCTTAGCTTGTCACCATGAGCTTTGGTCGCCCTCTGGAAAGAGCTAGTATTAGCGAAAGAAGCATAAGAAGGTTGTGTTTAGACCGTGGATTGTCTTGACCAACTGCTTGTGGAGTGGCTGTGAACTAGAGTAGATGAAAGCCACACACGGTCAAATCAGGGGAGTAACGAGGTCTGGGACTGGGAAGCCAAGGAGGGACAACGGGCCAACAAAGTGGGACTGTGCCACAAGCCTCTGAAGTCTTTAAGTAGTTTCGTTATGTCAGCAGCAAACAAGGGAATAGCTTTGCAAAAATTCAGATTCCAAATACCATTATAATTAGCATTATTTCAAGATTAAAGAAACCACCACTTCCGTGTAACAAATTATCTCCAATTTAAAAGCAAAAATAATGTATTTTTTGTTCATAAAAAATGCTCAAGCGGAAGCATTCTCACATTAATTATTTCAGTCTATTCGGAAAGCATATCCCTGCTTGCTTTTTATTATGCCTTCCAGCTCCTTCTTTGAAAAATATGTTAAGAAGCTGCAAGCTATTTTCCAAAAAAATGAAAAATAAATAATCTTTGAAGCAATTAGAGCTGAACGACAGAATGTATAAATATTTTTTTTACTTATTCTCCCCCTAGATTCAAATCCTCCATTTTCTGCCACCTCCCATCTTGGCAGCTGCAATTCAAGTATCTTTGCTTGAACTTTGGAGGCAGGCAAGTGTTTCTCTTTCCTCCCCTAGAGTTGAATCAAATCGTGTTCTGTAGATTTGACTGGCAAGAGCTTTTATAACTGAGCTGAGGGTTACTCCTGGAGGCTAAATGCATTATTTCTATAATGCATTTGTCTTCACTCTCCGAGGAGTCTAAATACTTCTGAACCTTTCCTTACAAAAGTAATAATTAGTGGACATGTTACAAAAAAAAACTTTGCTTACATAAGAAAAATCGCAAAATTGAATAATAGGAGCTATGGTGGGTAGTGTGGAATTATCTGGAATGTATTTTATTGTAAGAACAAAGAGCACTTTGAATGTCATGTAAATATCATTATAGAGCTGCTTTTTATTTTAATGAAGGCTTTGCACTGGTTCAGCATTGGGCAGAACCACTCAGCATTAGCAGAACTCTAAGTCAACCCGCGTTGCAGCGAGGCCGGCAGCTACGTGTGATTTTCAAAAGCACCTTCAGCCTCAGAAAGTTGAATTTAAAATGTAATTAAGGAGCATTCATCTATTTTCATTGCCACAATCAAATCAATATGTAGCCCAATTAAACAAGAACAGTGAACTGTACAGTACTATCAGCTACACTAATAAAAGGTACCTGTTTTCAATTCTCTGTAATATACTTTCTCCTTTTCTTTCTTTGCTTTTTGCCATAGGAACAGGAGAAAGCATCTAAACAGTTTCCTATTTCTCTGGCGCCAGCTGGAAGTAGTCACGAGTTGCAGGGAGATAATACATTAATATGAAACTAGCCAGGAGACAAAAAAAAGCTTACGCAGCAGTTTTCATAGGTAAGATGATTAAAAGTGTTATATACGATATTAGGGCGTGGGGCCACATCCTCATTCGTTTGCTTTCCCAAGAGGTGGATGGGAGGGTGTGCAGGGATCCTTCCTGGAGATGGTAAGGAGGATATTCCCCAAGGATATTCTCCGTGGGGTAGGAGAGTTTGGGATCAGTGGAGGAATTTTCCTATCTAGGAAAAACTCTGAGATCTTTCTGAGTGTGAGAACATCCTGGGCAGTGAAAGTGCCCAGTGCCAGTGAGAGCAGAACAAGGTGCCCACGTGCAGAAGGGTAAGACTGACGCCAGAATAGCGTCACTGTGCGACATTTGCTGACTCTGGGGGCAGTTACCCACCACAGCTGACTTTATGTGGGTTGCTGTGATAGCCCGTGGTCTTTTAATGGGATTCTTGCAAGTCACAAATGCTCAGGATCAT
Source organism: Dromas ardeola (assembly GCA_013398915.1). NCBI lineage: Eukaryota > Metazoa > Chordata > Aves > Charadriiformes > Dromadidae > Dromas > Dromas ardeola. Next base: position 506,989 of record VYZM01002469.1, on the reverse strand, counting down.
CAGTGAGATATGGAGATGCTGGAGAGTAAATCAGAGGTAAGGGCAGAGGGGGACCAACGCGACCATCCACTGGGACCTCCTGTGCAACCTAGGCCCCAAAAGGCCAGAAACTGGAACAAATTTTTAGGGCAGTTTCAGTTTTGAAATCCCAGTTTAAAAACTTCTAGCGACAGAGGATCCACTGCAACGCAAGATACGGCTGGCAAGTGGTCTGGCTCTCAGGGAACTTTCCAGCTTCTTTCTTTCAGAGCACCTGTTTAATTCCTACAGACTGTGATAAAGTTGCTCTGTGATCCCCTCAGAGTTAGACTAAATGAGCTTTTCCATGATACAGCATCTTTTTCAATATCTTTAATGTTTCCTATGACTTTCTACTATAATTGCCTAATTTTTCAACCTACTTTTCGAAGTGTGGATCCAGAACTCAACGCAGTATTCTCACAGAGGTAACAGCAGGCTGAAATACAGAAGTGCGCCTGCTAAGTATAGTCCTATTTAAGCATCTTAGGATGAGTTTGTTCTTTAGTTCACAGCTTAACACTTGGATATAATGTTGAATGAATCATACCCATGTCTTCTTCAGAACTAAAGAGGTCTCACATTTATAGAGTGGGGTCTTCGTGTTGTAGTTACTAGATATGTAACTTCATACAAAGTCACTTCTCTAACTCAGATTTTTGCCTTCAGGTGGTTTATGGTCCGTCTTGTTCAGTTTCAGTAACCCTTTCTCAAATTTGTTTACCACTCTTACAAACTTTTTATCACTTGTGAGCTTTCCAGCAGTAACCAGTTTTCTCTCAACGTGTGCTAATGTTACGTAGTACAAAGCCAAGAACTATTCCCTACAAGACTGCACGAAATGCTGCCATATTTTTTTTCTGGTTTATTAATCAAAATGTCTTGGAGTAATAAAACGAAAGCCAATGACTTTAAAAGTCTACTGACCAATGGCACATTTACTCTGCAGCACGAAGTACAGACGTCTGTGAGCTTTCTGTAACCTACTAGATAAGTTTCCGGCTGCAGCAGGATGGAGCTTAGAGCAGTTCATTCAGTTTGTTTTCCTAAGTTTGTTTGTATCCTGTGATTCTGTAGCTACCACGAGGGTTTTCGTGCTGTACCTTTGACTAGTATTTACTTGTCTGAGAACTGAATGTCCTGCCTTTCCCCTCCTGCGTCTGCACTCTTAATAATAAATTAAGGTTGCTAAATTTTTTCTTGATCAAAACCAAAACCAAATGGCATTGTGTCTCCTTTCAGCTAATAGGGTTATTTTTTTTGTCTATTTTTCCAAACCTTTTATGTCTAAGACATATCAGCTGTGTACTTTTCTTGTCCTTTTTCGGACAAATCTTTGGAGGTCTTAAATGCTGAGAGCGTTTCTTACTTGACAAGGAGAGGTGGCATCAAGTTTTATATCTGCAAGCACTCTGTTACTTGAAATGTAAAGAAACCGGCTCAAGCGTGGTCCATGACAAGCAAGGAGGGACGAGGCATCTTAAAATCAACCGCCAGTCCCTTCATGTCATGGAAGTTCCTGGGCAAAGGAACAGTTGTATTAGAGGTAAAGAAAGGCACGTTTTCTTTGGGGATCAGTAGCGTAGGAGCAACACATATTTGCCCATCTGGCTGTATAGCCTAACTAGCTGTTTGTTATATTATTTACTAGGTTTCTGTAATCTAACCTTTTTATGTGCATGGCTTTTCTGTAGAGTGCAGAGACAAATCTGCTCCCCAAAGACACGTTAGAGAGCGCTAGCTGAAATGTTGAGTAACGATAAATTCCTTTGAATTCCTTGTGCGCATTCTAATCCACCATGATGAAACTTTCATGTTTTGTCAGCTATTGTAATTTTGCTTTCAGAAATGAAATACAAATTCTTCCTGGGTAAGTGACTTGCACATTTAGCAGTGTCTTTCAGAAGAGTATCGCTATTGTTGTGTTATAAATGGCATGTGTTTCAGTAGCACTCAAACATACAGGCTTCTTGCTGGTATATATTCGAAACCCAATTGTTTTTACTCAGCTGAAGCCAAGCTTACTTTTTTTTATTTCTTTCAGTAATTACCTTACGTTTTATTGCCTGCAGGGAGAGACCCTAAATTGAAGCAAAGTTAAGGATGCGTAGTTGAAAACAAAGATCATGAAAAGATAAAGGTCCTGGTTCTATGATCTTGGATTATTACAAGTCATGAAAAAAACATGATTTGGCTCTTCTTGTCAGTAAGAATCTGTCCATATCATGTTTCAGTTTTGTTTGTTTTGGAGCTATAGGATTTTTATAAAAAAAAAACCCTCATCGGTATGAAACATCTTGGGGGAGGAAAAGGAAAGCTACAGGAGGAAACAACCTGAGAGAGCATACAAAAGTTTTATTTCTTTCTGCCTTTTCCTCCCAAACCATAGCTTAGTAAGATACCAAAGATGGAGAATTTTGAGCCAGAGTTCAAATGGTTTCATAATAATAGAAAAACAGTCTCCATCTCAACTACAGGAGTCGCTCTGCTATAACAAAATCCAATAGGATGTATAAATGCAATATATTGCATATCATATGTTCAATAACAACAGAAAAGCCAGCCTGGCTAAAAATAATTATGAAGCTCAGCAGCTGTAATTAAAATAATTTGATGGGAGATAGGAAACGTTTATGCATCTTGGCAGAAAAAGACATTTTGAGGGTTTTGATTGATGTCTTTTATGTTTGTTCTATGTATTGTACAATAGTAGGTTTGGGCACTGCACTAGTGTGTTAACTCGACATAATGCTGTGTGTCTTACTAGGGTAGATGAGAGGTCAAACTGAGGAAAAGTGAGTTTGCTGGTAATTTCCATTTTCCACCAACACCATCAAGGTAGATGCTGCAAGTCTTTCATGGGTGTGTCCTTATAGACTCAAAAAAATCCAGCTGAATTCATTTGCATGAGGTCTACTTACACGAATTGGCATTCACCGCAGTGGCTAAATGTGGGCCAGTGTAGTTCACTGAGAAGAACAAAAACTAGTATCAGAAGTCATTTTAGCGAGAAATATTAACCCCTGCATTAAGGTTTTCAGCACTTCACCTGGTGCTTGGAAAACATCATAGCAAACAACTGATCTCACAAAGCCAGTCTGCTCCCAACAGTTTCCTGTTGATAGTTTAATTTTTTTCTTCTGTTAAGATAAAGAATGGGCCAGGTTTTTATCAGGGTGCTGACTTCAGTGTTTCCAGTGAAGCTGAGTGGATGTTGTCTGCACTAGTGTAATCATACCTTACAAAAACAAGGAGCTATCTTCACATCTCAATTTACATTATTGATGCAGTATGAAATAAGTCCCGTAGTAGATGAGCACTCTGGGGATTCTCTTGTTTGTCTCAGCATGTTAAATGACTGCAAGGCATTACACATCAGAGATAGAACTGCTTAAGTGCATAATTCTTCCTCGTGGCTTTGCTAGGAGCTAAACGAACCTTCTTAAACTAATAATAAAATAATCTAAGATATAAAAATATGTTTCTTTTGGACAAATCTGACATGTTACAATGACAGAGTGTTTATGACTCACAATCACCACCTCCGCCACCAGCACTGCTGTATTTAGAAGCAGCAGACAGTAGAGCGAAATAGGCAGCCCTGAAGTTTCACATCAGGATAAAAGTAGCTAAATTCTTACTAAATGGGGATTAGATATTAATGAAGAAAAAAGATGGTGGATTTCCAGGACTGTGGCTCAAGGGAACACTCTCCTTTTTCACTGCGCCTTGTAGTGGTGTCTAAGTTCAGATTGCAGTTTAGATATAAACAGATGAAGACTTTAGGGATGAAATATAAACATTCCCAAGTTCTTACAGTTCTAAATGAGGTGCAGTTCCAAGAACATGGGTTTTGGTCCTAGTGCTGTTTATATTTGATTTTTATGTGTCAAGGAGTACTTATTCAAAGGTGGAAAAAACTAAACCAGGAAGGCTTGTCTCGTTAAATCTGTACATTGGAGTTGCCTCACAGCATGCAATGATTAATTGGTTCTTAGAGGAGAAATTTCTACTCCCCCAAATGGAAAACTTTGAAAAGGTCACAAACGTACTTTTCTGCATACAGAAAGGATGAACAGGATATAGTCGGCTTTCAGTGTCCTGCAAGATTTCTAGAAAAATGTAGCATAGCAAATCTGCGTTATTATTGAAGTAAGGTGAAGTAGAGGAAATGTCATTTATAAATCTCAGAAAAGACTATCAAAACCACTATTTACAAGTTCCTTTTTGGTCATAGCCATGTAAAACCTTCAGCGTCACCTTAGATTAGCCCTTTTAACCTTTTTCCTATGCTCTCTCTTATGTTAACTCCTAATTCTCTTGCCAAAATTCCTGCAGTCACATGTTAGCTATTGAGCTAAGTTAATAAGGAGGAAATCTGCAGCCACAGAAAATTCTGGTAGCAGGAATTGCTCAGCATCCCAGGCAAGTCAGGAACCAGGGAGGCGTCAAGGGGACCAGAGCCCTTCCCAGGGCAGGGGGTGAAGGTGGGTTTTGAGCCCACTGACAGGTAGATATGGATCTGCAAAGCGTCCCTCCCTGAAGCTGAAGCCCAAGGACTGCAGGGCGCTGTCACACACGCAGCCTCGTCACAATCTCGCCAACCTTCAGGAGAGGCAGGGAGGGCGAATTGATCCCTGCGGGATGCGCAGGCTCCATCTCCACCTGAGAGCAACAAATAGTTTTGCGGTTTGATTGATGCAATCAAAGCAAGAGACCTACAGGAACTGCGGAGGGGGCAGTTGCCTTCTCTGTGTCCAGTGTCTTGATTAAAAATCAGAAGTAATGAACTGGACAAGCATACAAAATTCAATATGCCTGTCCAATGAATGCGTAAGCCTTTGTAAAAGAAGGAGAAGCCTTGCACTGGTGTGATGCCGGCTCAGGATTTAGCCAGCCTGATGACCCAGTTTGACCTAAATGACTCATCCAGTTTACCTGCAGCTTTGCTGGTTTTCTCTAGCAAATCCAAAATAACAAGCTTTTTCCCCCTTGCCTTTTGTATATATTAAGCTTCTGTTTGTGTAAATAACCATCTTACATATATAATAGATGGTGAATTATTGTAGCATAAAGATGTATTTGACACTTTTTCTATGATTTTGTTCCTCACCCAAAATATAACCACTCAGACATGTTTTTGGAATGACGCACATTTTAGCGGAAAAAATATTTTAGAAATATGTTTAGTGTGTTGGCATTATTTCTTTTTGGATCCCTCTGGTTGTAAGTAAACTAACATTGTGAGCTCCACTGGGCAAAAGAAATATTACTACCACTGTATAAAATATGTGTATTTGAAATCTTAGTTAAACATTTTAATGTTAGCTTAGGTTTTCCAGTTGCCATAATTTTAGATAAAGAAATTTGTGAAACACTGGGACTAACTGTAAGGGAGTCCAAATATTTTCTTCCTATTTATCAGCTATGCATATTCTTACCACAGTTACTCAATTTTCAAATCTTTCATGGCTATTGGTAAGATTCCAGGAGATTTGCTAGCCTTGAAATGGAAAAAAAATTCTGCGATGCCAAGAAAATGTGGCCCAATCTGCATTTAAAACTACTATATTTAAATATTTAAAGGTTTCTCTGTCCCACTGCAAAACATTTTGCATCTTACTCTTAAATTTGGAAGTTTTAGATGGCCTTGCCTTGATCATTTCCTCTCTTGATATCTTGTACTTTGGACACCTTACCAGTGGATCAACATCAATGGTACCGCATAGCCTTTTTCAATCCAAATTGTTTTAATTGGTAACTCAGCCAATTTCTATTTAAACAATAATTTCCAGTGATTTTGGAAGAGGAGTGGGAAAATTTTACCCCAGCTAACCCTGTTACAGACCATGCCCCAGTTGTATTCTTTAAGTTAGCCAAATGCATCTTGGAGGTTTTTTATTTCTTTATTTCTTTACCTACAAACCTTTTTTAGAATTGAGATGTAAAATTCCTAACTGGAATTACATGGGTTTTGAAAACACATCTTCCATTTAAATCTTAACCAAGTACCTTTAAAGGTACCAAGTACATTTGAATCTTAACTGAGTACCTTCTAATCATCTTTCAGACCAAGGATTTGTCTCACCTTATTCAGGAGGTACCCACTTTATTCGCTTGGTAGCACCACAAAGAAAGCATTGATTCAGTTGGTCTCAAGGAGCTCCCAGATTTTTTCCTTCCCTTATGCAGCAGGCAGCACCGTACAGCCACAAGAAACAATACCCGTTTTGGCGCTGATTTTGCTCTATGGGGAGTTATGAATCAGTCCTTTATTGACTCTTTCTTGCTAACAATGAAAACACACTTTTCTGTTACAAATGCTGCGAACGGCTCCAGGTGAAGATGTCGGGAGGGATTTTCAGGTTAGAAGACGCTGTGCCCAGCTGGATCAGGCTCGGGTCTCTGCTGCCGTGCCAGCACGTCCAAGAAAAGCTCATTGGAGACAAGTTTGCTCCAAGGGATGCTAGTCTAGAGGTCTGTATTCCTCTCATCTAACTCAACCACACTTGCAAATTGTAAATTTTCCATGCTTGTAAATTTTTCAGTGGTATCTTTGTTTTTCTGACCATCACGCCCAATTCTGTACCATTTTTCCATGGTGTTCGCATTGTTTTCACGGTGAGGTGTAGTGAACCTCATGCCAGGACAGGATGAATGGGCAAACCCAATGCGTTAGCCCCTTGCCAGTGGAGCAATCTGGTAGGGCTGAGCCTCTTCTCTACCCCTGTGTCTCTCCGAGCTCCTGTGCCTTTCTGCATGTCATGATGCTTGGCACCTGGTACACGCTCACAGTTCTGATTGAAAGGAAACAGCCTACAACTTTAATTAGCTAATCAGCCAGTGGAAAAAAAAAATCTGTAAAAGGAGAATATTAACAAAGCCTCAATGGTTGGTAAATTATACACTTTCAGCGGATCTAGTGCTCCTCTAAGCTGCTCTGTAACTAACTCGGGTCTACATGGAGTGTATGTCCTCCATTCATTGAAATGCATGGTTCTTTTCATCTCATTATAGGTGTGGGGTTTGTTTCGGTTTAGTCTTTTAGTCACCTGATGTTTAAGCAAACCAGATATCCTTCCAGAGCTGTAACACTAAAATCCTTGTAGGAAGTACACGTGCAGAAGTAACAAGATAACAGCACTATCAGCAGCCGGGCAGGTAACGACAGGTTTAGAGACTGAAATTATGGAGCTCGTTTAGTGTTCCCACATCTTGCAGCGGGAACATGCTGTCCTGTTCTAAAAACCTCCTGAGTGTTAGTGATGCTTTTTTTCTGGCTTTTTTTCTGTAGTTCTGCTGACTGCGGAGTTTATCACATAAGGAATTAGACTGCCACGATTGAAGTCTGCGCAGCCTCAAAACCAACCCATTTCATCTGCCTAATATTTTATCCTCTTAGCCTAGAGCTGGCCTCTGTTTTGAGGCATTACACACTATATTGTCCATTACAGACTTTCTTGTTCTCTTTGATGGCTATACAAGCCATCTCCCACAGTCTGATCTGGTGGCCAGAGGGTGAGTAAACTCTCACCAACCCCCTTCCTTCTCAGCCAGGATTAAATGGAGAGTGTGACAGAGGGAACCAGATGAGACTCCGTTTCATCAGAAAATTTCAAACCTCTGATGTTCAGGTAGCACAGTACATTTTCCATAACATATCCCTGCTCTCCCTAATATCAGCCTGCGGGTTTCAATGGAAAAGGCATCTTTACCCCTTTCTGTGATCAGTATTATTCAGAGTTTGGCATATTTCTTCCTCTTCACTGGCATTGTTTTAAAGCAGAGAATAGCTGTGAGGTTCTGCGTACGTAGCTGCTAATTCTATACAGCCTGAGGATTCTTTGAGATGGGCAGCACAACCTTTCTGCAAAGGTCTTTAATGAAAGTTTGTAGTCACAGAGGTTGGGATTGCTTTTGAACTCTGATACCAGACACACTTGCAGCCCGTTATTGCTGTGTGAATACCCAAACATATTGGGAGAAAAATCAAACATTTTAGCAAAATGCCAGTCCTCCCAATGCCATTGAAAGAGATTTTTTTTTTCCCCCAAGAAATTATGTGCTTAATTTTCTTCTTGGAAGAACAAAAAAGGGCTTGAGTAGTCCAGCCAAAATAGGAATGTTTGCCCCATTGTATAACAAATCTGTGAGCATGCAACAGTAGATACAGCCAAAATAAATTTGTTGCACCAGAACAAGGGGATGCTTATTAAGCTAAAGGCAGGAAGGAATACATATACACAGTATACACATATACTGTATATTCAGAATATTGAACTTCGGCAGTAATTTAGTACATTTTGGACAATGTGCTGAGTCCACCACTACCATCTGAGATCAGGTAATGTACTTTGAAGGGGATTTTCCTTTGTATGCATCTGTGTTACATGAAAGAAATTGCAAAGTCTCGTTATACCAGACCTCCTTTCTGCAAGGCATTAAGGAAGGAACCTTGGGAATGAATGAGTTCTAGAAATCGTCTTCTGTGTGATAGTGGAGGTATTTGACCTGATCTCTCTTCCCTTTCTTTCTTCTGATGAAGTGACAGGGGGTAAAGGACTGGCTGTGAGTGAAGGATGTAAGACAGAAAACTATAGTTTAATTGAATATTTTTCTCCAGGTGATTATTTCAGCATGTACACACCCTGAGCCTCTGCAGGGGCAAAATGTTTTCTTTTTTTAATGACCTTTAACTTTGCGCTTGGAATCGCTTGCAGACACAGCACACTGGAGCTGCAAAAGATAGATCTTGGGTATCAAGCTCTAGCTGTGAGCCAGCAGCATTCCCGGACTGCAGGAAAGTACATCAGTTTCAGCCCACAACCACTCTTGATATCCAAAAGACTTTATTCGGGACAGTTACATGCTTTCTACGAGATAGACCTGGTCTTTTGTTAGAATAAAAAAAGTCATCTCCCATTCTGTAAAGTTTAGAAAAGCGTCTTCCCTTGGTTTTACACAAGAACTTGTTGCAGTTTTCTGAAATGAACTTCAGAGCTTTATCTCTGATGCTGAATACAACTCCTCGCCCTCCAATTTTTAGGATTTCCTAAACTCTCTATAAGCACCTGGTTAGCAGCATCCTGGCAGAGTTTCAGCATTCACTGTCACAGTTGTCAGTGCTACCAGTACCTGTTTGCGATGGCCTTTATCCATGTTTTAATTAAACAAACACAGGTAGTTTGATTGGGAGACAAAAATATAGATATAGTTATCTATGTAATGCATGCTGGATTGTCTCTGAATTCCTGAGGTGGTTTTGAGGAGTTAATGATAGATGCTTAAGAAAAACTGAAATCCAATCAATACGAAGACCAATTTCAATTCAAAGTCAGGTTTGATTAGAGGAGTGCTTAGTTAGCTTTGATAAGAAGGGTGTTTATTTCCTCAGCAGCATTTGGAGGGTGAAATAGCTGTGCTCGGATCCTGTGAACTGTCCTCCATTGGGCAACAAAAAGGCTGTAAGCCAGGGTGCTTTTCATCACACGTGTTATAATAAGTGTATGTTGGTTCTGTCTTGACTGTGTTGTCTGCTGCTCTGCTGACAGCAAACCCCTCCACTAACCTCCTTGCCTAGTGGTGGTGTTTCCTCAGCTTCAGCAGCTCGGTCCCTGGCAGGAGCTTGTGTGGGTCTGAAGGCCCTTTATCCCAGCTGTGTATGCCAGGACCTGGGAGGAGAGAGGGAAAGAGCAGGGCTCAGAAGCTTTCTGTAAAACCTCCTTTAAGTGCCTGTTGTCTTTGCTTCATGGATCAACAGTTATAGGGCTGCCCTTAACAAAGAGGTGACAGAGTTTAATTTCACACCTATCGCAATGGCTGTGTGATTTCCCACAGGAGCACGGGGACCGCAGAAACCCGCAGCCCTTGGTGGAGATGCTCTGCTGCCATGGTGATGATGCTGGACATAGTGTAAGACCTCACTGGGACCTCACCAGGCACTAGAGCACTCTGACCTCATCTTGCCCTAAAGATTTTGTGTAAGGTTTCACTAACTAAAAAAAAAAAAATAAAATAAAAAAATGGAGGAGACACCCTGCTGCGAGGTTGGGAAAGGGGGGACCCAGCGTTCAGCCCCCAGACTCACAGCATGGCTGATAGTGTGCTCTTGCAGCAATCTCCAATGGACATGAGGACATGGCCGCGGGGGAAGGCGGTAGCTGTAGCCATGGTGCAAGCAGTCGCTATGATGCAAGGAGTAGTTCATGATGCTAGCTGTAGTCATGTTGCAAGCAGTAGTTACAATGGTAGCCATAGAAGGGATCTGCTGGTTCAAGCAACCCTGGAGAGTCTGGCGGGCAGGAGACACAGAGCCCATGGCATGGTTCCTGCCAGCTCCCGAAGACCAGCTCTCCTCCTGCTGCAGAGCTGAGCCTTACGGCCCAGCAGAGAACCAGGCAGACGGTATATGAAATCCCAGGAAGATGGGGTCAAAAGTTTAACTTTCTACCCTCACTCCTTACCTAGTCACACAAAACTTCAGTTATTTCAGGAGTAAGAACTGAGGGTAGCTTTAAAGCTGTCTTCTGCCGATTTTGCTGCAGGGGTCCCCTTTGCTGTCAAGTTCAGTTAACGTTTGTTTAAACAAGAGATGGAGATACCTGATAAGTGGCAGCACCTGGCTTAAAGATGCCTTATGGACAGCAGAGAGTAAACAGAGCGGCTATAAGATTCCAGTGTGCAGAGGTCAAGACAACATCTGTTTTGCCTCGTGTACATATTCATACATAGTTTTCTGTTCTAGAAGTCACTCAAGCATCTAATAACTTCCTGCTCCAGGTGATGTTTCAGCAAATTGTTTTCCTGCTCCAGTTCAGTCAGGATTTTTCTAGCTTTGGCAAAGTGGCTAAAATATCTACAGACTCGGCGTGCCACCCCAGCGTAATTGCAGTGTCACGAGTGTCGGGCTGGGAGCCAGTGACAAACAAGTTCAGCCAGGCAGGGAGGGGGAGGGACGCGGAGCCAGCAGTTTGAACGGCGTATGCCAAACCGGCAACACTGTCAGATGCCATCGGCCATCCACCCAGCCACTCTTCCCACAGCTGCATTAAATGACAGCTGTATAGCCTGCATTGGCTTAGTCTGCAGTTACGGATGCAGGCTGGGAAGCCACCTTCTACTTCCAAGGCTCCCAAACTGAATAGTATGTCTGACGTGCTGCCTTGCCTTACGTCTTGCCTGCACCTACCAATTTTCCCCCATTTAAATTGGGAGTGTTGGGCAAGGCCATGGGTTAGTCCCCAGAGACCTTGGATTCAGCCTCCTCTCAGGGCCTGAGTGCAGACGTTTTGTTCCAACGAGCATCTCCTAAGTCATAAGTCCCAGTTAAGCCAAAACGGCTTTATATTCTGCAAATGAGTACTTCATATTTCGTTCCTAAAAATTAATAGTTGAACAAGTGTATCTGATATCATATTTTAGTATTTGTGTTGCAGTAGCCGCTAAAAACCCACCAAGATCAGGGCTCCCTTGTGCTCAATAAAGATGCAGGGAAAAACAGATTGTAGATAAGAAACATATATTGTGAATAACTAACACCAAAGCAAAAAAAAAAAATGGCAATAATTTGACCTACCCTTCTGTCACCATTTTTTTTTTACTCATCTTCCATATCTTCTCAGACTCATACTCATCTAGTTCATTTTTGCAACTTTTTTTTTTCGTCTTACCCAGTTATTTTTTTTCTAAAGGGAAAGTAGGTGCCACAGCAAACACTATGAGCAACGCACGCTTTGGGGTACGTGGGCTTCTGTATACTGTTGAACAATGTCACAGACACCCACTCAGACAGATACCTGTGACATAACTCTCTGTGCGTGTGCATGGTGTTATCCCTCATTTGCTTGCGGTATTTCCTTCAGCAGTACTGAAATACTTTAATCTTCCTCCAGTTTGGCAGTTGGTTTATTAAATGTTTATTCATTTTCTTTGCATTTGGGATGGAGCTGAAATTAGCACGTCCATTTTCTTGTTTAAACAGGAGAAACTTCAGTGTAAATAACATCTCGTCACACGAATGCATTTTTGTCCTTCCACTGATGTCAGAACAAAAAGAAGGGTGATATTTGTGGGGAAAACAAAACCAAACCAAATCTGTTTCCTAAAACCAACAGAGGGAGCACAAACCTTTGGGTTTTTGTGAGGCTTTTAAAAAATCTTACCTTTCCAGTGAGAGTATGGCAGGTTTAAAAGCTGTGGAATAATTTAATTCTTAGAAACTTCTTCCGTTGACTGCAATAGTTTGCACAAATTTGGGATTTAGCTTGTTGTGTTCAGTATGTTCCTGCTGTTGCAAAGGACTGGTTTGTTCTCTGGAGCAAGGAGGCACCTTATTTATTCTTCTTATCATTCAACCTCTTTACTTTCCATAGAAGTTTTTCAAATACAAATGTAAAATGTAGCTGCCCTCCTCCCTTGACGCCACCCTTTGGCCATCCCCACCGCTGCCATGGTGCTGCTCCGCAGCTCAACAAGCTCCACTCTCTTCTTCTGCCGAGTGACTCACAGCACGGCTGGGAGCCTGCTTTTCCCACACCTCGTTGCGCAATGTCCCTTTTGAACATCTGAGTGAAAATATCACCTGTTAGAAATGGAAGGCTCAAGTACTCTGCAACTAAAGCATGAAGATGGTCTGGCTCCTCCTCGCTCTGTATCAGACTTTATCCTTTCACCCTGTTTTTTACAGATGAAGAAGCACCATTTCTGTTAGTTATCTATCTAGAGCGTTTTGGGGTGGTTTTTTGGAGCTGCCGAAGGACAATTGGCCAGGTTCTCCAGTGGTGAAAGTCAGCATAACTCCATTAAAATCAGTGGAGCTACAGAAATGAGATGGTAAAATTGCTGTTCGTTATAGTTGTGCTTGGATGTCCTCCTGGAAGATGTGCTCCGGTTCTAGCACAGCTCGTTCAGAAAGATACAGGGCATGAATTTCCGTGCTATCCCGAATGCAGGACAGACGTGCAGTCGGACAGTCATGCCCAGCAGCGCAGGAGACCTCGTCCCCCTTCTCACCTGGTGTTTGAAGTCCGGCAGATCTCCCTGTGCGCCAGGGCATTGTGCAATGTGTAGCTGTGCGGTTTACTATGAAACTTTGCCTTTTTTTTCCACAGTTGTGCAAGGTTCGGGCCTCTATCTATTCAGACATTTAAAACAAGTGACCAGATGCTGTAGGCTTACAAAAGCACTACACATAGCCAGCTGTGCCATATAAATCTTAGACTTCTTTTTTTTTATCATCAAGCTGTGGTTTGTTTGTGGTGTCTCATTTTTCCATCAGCTAGACATTCCTGTCCGTGCTTCCCATTTATTTGTTGGGATCACATAAAAACGTAGCTTTATTTATGCGTATGCTCTAATCCAGAACATAAACTGCTGCAGCCTACTCATCATGTATTGTCTGAGGGAATGCACATCGTAAAGCGCATACGTCACAGCAAGAGGTTTCTTATAACTCTGTGCAGTCCTTTTAACTGGATCTCTGCTTTGGCCATCTGTTCTTTAATATTATAATGAATACTTCACACTTATCGCTGCTTTTGTTTGAGGATCTCTCACTTCTTTTCAAAGGTGATTAAGTATTATTATTATCTCAGTGTTTCAGACAGTGTAACTGAGGCACAGACAAGTTGGGTGACTTGCCAAGATGATCTGTTCGGCAAGTGTTAGACTTGCACCTTCAGCTTTCTGTTTCCTATTCCTCATTGCTTTGTACGGTTGCAAGTACACTTTCAGCCAGCCTGCAGTAACACGTCGTATCGTTCAACCTGTTCTTTGACCCAAATGCTATCATTTGGGTTGAACAAATATTCTCTAGTTTGGCTACCAGCGTATCACGGTGCCTGGATAAACTACAAAAACCTGGGTAGATTTCAGCACCTCCAAATAGTCTCAAAAAAAATCTCTCTGTTAAAATTCTCCAAGTAGTTCAAGACTGGTGCTGACATTTCCGAGGGCTCAGGTTTATCACTGAGTGCAAGTAGGCGATGTTTGGGGATATATTTGAGTAATTCATCGCCTACGCGCCTTGACTAAAGTACCTGTAGAATTGGCCTAATGAAGAAAGAAAAGGTTTGTGATTTGTAAATTGCATTCTCAAATCAAATGCATCAGTTTGGCCCTTCTGATGTTTTTGTTGGTGTTTCCAGAGGCAACTTAGCTGGATGGTGTTTAGATGCTTTTGTTTACATGCAACAGAGTATGCAAGTAAAGACGTCTGTACAAAAGCAACCATGTGCATTACAATCATGAGCACTGAACTGGACGAAAATGGAATTCAATCAGTGAACGTCTAGATCAGGCAAATTGCAAAACATTCCTGTGTAATGTTAGGAATGGGTTTTCAGCACAGCAGCTCTGCCTTCGAAGGCCTGCTTCTGTGATACCTGATAAAATCGGGCAAGCTTCATTGATCATCCCCTCCACAGATATAATAACTAAAAACGGAGAATAACCCTAGCGCTGCCAGGATTGGCCTGCTTTCCCCCTTAGCTTTGAAGGTAGAGAGCTTTAAAATAAAGACCAGATATATTGCATATGCGTATCGAGGAAACAAAAGGCTTAAATTTTGTCTCTGTTTCAACGCCACTCATTACCAGAGCACCTAATGTGCTTCCGAGCGGGATTAGCTCTAGTGAACCTGTGTCAGTCACCTGCTCTTCTCCCACCCTGGGTTGCACGTGACTTTGTGTGACCCTTGGGTACTTTTCCCTATGTCCTGTCACCTTTGGATGAGACCATTGACCTCCAGGGACTCCCACTCTGGGTGGGCCAGGTGAGCCAGCGGGGCTCGGAAAGGGCAGGCCATGACCCAGGTACCCAACAGCATGGCTGGGATGGCGAATGTGGGCTGTAGGGTACAGCCCGTGACCCGCTGATAAAACTGAAGTGATTCAGAGATTGGGGTCGATGGCCTGAGGCTGCTGCCCAGCCACAAACTCTGTGAATTAATACTACTAGGTGTTGGAAGTGAATAGATCACAAACAGTCTTAGCTGAAATTTGTCCACATATTTATGAGCAATTGCCAGGCAATTTTGTAGAATAAATAAGTAAATAGCTGCATGGAGTGCTATTTCTAGAGAATTTACCAATCGGAGAAGGATCAAAAACTGCAGAGAAGTTTGTTTGCGATAAGACAACCACCTCAAGGCTGCTGGTGAGCACTGCACTGCCATCGTGCCACCATTCAGTTAATGAAGGCGCCGTGCTAGAGATTAACTGTTTTGATCTGTGCATCCATCCAGCAAAGAGATGGTCTTGGTAGTGTTCACCTGATGGGTGGCCCAAGATAAATGTACTCTCTGTGTTTCTTTAGCAGTCCCTCTTCATGAGTCAGTGCCCTGGCATCTGCTCCCAAACTGTTCCCATCCTGTTCAGAAAACTGACCTGCATATAGATTGGTCTTAATGATCAAATGTTTAAAAATTCATTGCACAAGAACAGCTGAAAGCAGTTGATTGGTTTGAACTTTATTGTATGCACCTTGATTCCCAGATCTGCAGTAAAGGGGAAGGTCAGCTGGTAAACATTTGAGCATTTAAAAATAAAAAGGGATGGATTTCCCGCTACCCAGGCCTTTTATGTTCAACCTCAGTACAAACCTGGATGTACTGAGGTATTTCTCATGTGTATGATTTAAATCCACCTGGACACTGTGGGCCACATCTTCGCTCAGCTGGTGTAAATCAGCATAGCTCCTTTGAAGTTAATGAAGAAAAGCTAACTTTGCATCAGCTGAGGATCTAGCCCAGTGTTACTGTAACTTATTATTTCAAGAATCCGCAGATATTCCTGAGAAACACCATAGTATTTAGAAAGACGAAGTTCCTGACCTGATTATTCTAAAAGCACAGTCTTTCAAGACATTAATTGCACCAAGTTCCCTGTGACAAGCTGAGCTGGAAATCTCAGTATGGGGTCAGACTTAAAGTTATACATCAGGGCTCAGGGGGAATAATATACCAAGAGAAATCAAAATAGCCGTTAATGTTCTCCCCTCTTCTTGATGGTTCATCTTTATTTTATTTTAAATATAAACCTCAGATATATTTTAATTTTTTTTTCTTATTACAATATCGAAAAGTTTTTATTTAGTATCATAAAATAGTGGCAGAGTGCAAGAGCAGCAAACACTACCCATTTTATCAAAGTACTTGCCACATTTGAAAACCTGAGTAAAATTAGGAACAAGCCTGCCATAAATCAGATTTTCAGGCAGATTGCATATGAAAAAGTTGCATGGATACATGGCTGGAGAGCTGATCCCAGGAACTTTAGGAGGGCAGGAACAGAGACGGAAAGAGGATTTGCCTTTTGGGAACCTGATTGTTTTTCTTTGATTGGCCTTCACCATAGGTGGGAGATACCCAGAGTTTACCCGACCAGAGGATGCGGCTGTGTGATAGCAAGTTGCTCAGCGCTGCCATGAATCTGTAAATAAATACAATGTGTTCTGTGAAGACATCTGTAGTTTGTCAGGCTAATTGGTCCAGGAGCAATAGGTGATGCACATTACTCTCTCTTTGATCCCGCTGCCCTAGTGTGTATTTTTCTCTTAAGTCACAGGAACAAGCCTTAATCACTCACACCTCTTAGGACACCAAACTCATGGCAACCCATCCCATTATCCTCCCAGGAAGGGGTAATTCCCAGTAGTGCTCTTCTGCTTTGGTTGTGCTACCACGAGGCAAACATCCCATGGGCAACATGCACCAGGTGTAGCAGCATCTCCGTGACACTTCTTTGGGCTCAAAAGCACGTGTTGGGGAATGTATGGTATTAGTGCGTAGGGGCTCCTGCGCACAGGACCAGCTCAGTCCCGTGCCAGCTCTTTCAGGCAGGATTTCAGCGGTGGCAGGCACAGGGCTGAGCTTCACCAACCCCACTCCCAGCGATGCTGGGGGCAAAACTTCTTAACTTTTTGTCTGCAAAGTCCAGGTCAGTTCTTAGCAGCTCAAGCTCCAGGATTTATTATTGCTTGCTTCCAACAAATACACGAAATTCACTTCAGTTCAAATCATTCAAGCATGGCAACTGTAATAATGATGTTTTAATAGCGTCTACAGTGTTAAAGTTTGTTGAAATCTGATATCTGACACTAGCTAATATAAGCAGTATCATCCCCTTTTTAATAAAACTGTTACTTTAATGAGGAACTCAGTTGTACTTTACTGATAAAGACTAATGATTTTAAACATGACTTTTTCCTCCTGTATTTGTGATTTTCATTTTAACCAAGATTACTCTGTTATTTCAGCATACAAGCAGTAATGTTCTCCCATCTAAGTACATTTTGTTCACCTCGGAGAATTTAGGTAACTAATTATCCAGAACTACTGAGGCGGTTACTGTTTGCTTCCTGTTCTATTGCATAGTAATATAAGTTTTCTGTAATGGAACAAAAATAATCCAAATTCTTTGCTCTGTATTCCAGTGGCTCCCTTTTAAAATGCTTGGTTATGTTGCCTGCAAATTTTTTTGTAATGAGTACTCTGGATCAGCTTAACAAGGTTAACATTGTTTTGGGGGTTGCAGATGTGGACTTTACATTGGTTTTAATGAAATCAAGCCCAAAAGAGGCTCAATAAACAAATGACAATGTTTGGAAAAGAGAGGAACTCATTTCCTTTGATAGGGTGCAGGGAATTTAACCAATCTGTGTTTATAATTACTGTCTGGTTTAGTTAGTGCGAAAGAATCTACTTGTTACCAATTTATAAATAAACAAACTAGACCTGCTTTTTCCCATTCTGCAGCAGTCTTCTTAGAGTTTATTTTCTTTTTATTTGACTACAGAGCACTTACTGTACACTTACTGCTTAAATTGTTTCAGGTTGTTGGTTTTTTTCTCTTTTAAACATATCTGCTACTTTTGAAATTCTGGAATGTTTTGCAAAATTTGCACCTTTTCTACTAAATACTTTTACTCTATCAAAACTACCATTGTTAGTTAAAAATAGTCGGGGGGTGGAGGGGTGGGAGGGGAGAAATCTGTTGTCCACATTTTGATCCTTGGTAATTTACCAAAGATACCATTTTTCTTGGCAGTCTTCTGTATAGACGAAGTTGCTACTGCTTAGTTAATTGTAAACCAAAATCAAATTAACAGTCTTTGCAGGTTTTGGCTGCTACAGATATGAAATTTTAAGCAAATTAAAAATGCAACATTTGGACGGCCTAAAAGGACGCAATTTACTATCGTGGAAATTAGAGTCCAAATTTTCAGTTATATAGTGCTGCAGACACCTTTAATAGATCTAATTTTTGTGTAGTTCTTTGAATCTGTAGCCATGATTTACAATTCCTTCTCTTAATTCTTTGCATGAAATATGCAGTTTTCATTTTAAAATCTCTTTCTGTTTATTTGGAAATGAAGGTTCATTTCAACTTTGCACCAGGCATAATTAGCCTAAAGATACATTTTTTTTTCATTTATATACAAGGAAGTCATTTAAATTGCAATTTCTTGCTATCTAACAGTAGTCGCAGAGGTACAGCATTATTTAGCAAGTGACTGTTTTCATTCCTTTGCATAACTTTGTGTTTTTATGATTTTGTGAATTCTTTGTAGTTACCACCAGGTTTCTTTAACTGGGATGTGAGTTTACCTTTGTTTTGGAAATTGCGTAAATCTATCAGGAAATTCTGAAAAATCAATAAACTAATTTTATCGTTAGAGATGTGTAAAGCAGTAAGCACTTTCCAGATGTGGCTGGGGATAGAAGCAAAGAAAACTGCTCTGTTCTAGGAGAGGAAAAACTGTTGACATTTCTTTGAAGTATAATCTCTTTTGTTTATTTGGGTTTTAATAGCTTCCAGCAGTTAGCTGCATATTTTTAAACTGATGTTGCTTGCATACTTATTTTCTAAGGTTTGTGAGTGGCATTCATTGACTGCCATATGTTTAAAGGCTAACCTGTATGTTGATGAATGAATGAGATTGATGAGAAGAGAGTTTTAACTAGAGATGGGCTCAACCCAAAATGCTCGATCCACGCATTACCTGAACTCTGAAGCTATTTGAAATTCAAACAACCAAAGCTGGATTTCACAAATGTTCATTTCATTTCTGACTTCACAGCTGCTTACTCCGAACTCTGGGTGCTTAGCAAGAATTAAAATATCTAGGTAGGAAGTCTAACACTTTCAGTCCTATGTTATAAATTGCCTTTTTTCTCCAATTAGAAATTCTCCCCATCAAAAAATTTCCCAGAAAGTAGCGAATCATGCAGTGCCATGAGGCCCCGCTTAAACCGTTTTACTTTCCTGAAAGGCTTCTTACCAAACAAATGTCCTTGGTCTTCTCTCCACCCTGGAGTGGTGAGCATTTCCGATTGGGATCCGTATGATGCCACTCATTGATTCGTGCTTGACATTAACTAGGATCTTAAAATACCGTTCTCACTTCCCTGTGCCAGAATTGCTAGAATATTACAGAGGAATTACCTTGTTGATAGACCACTGGAGAGTAGGATTTGTGAATAAAACCTTTCTCTGACTGCTTGCGCTTTGATGGAGTATGAGTTTTTTTGGCTAAATACGCAAAAGTTTTTAGATACTTAATTCCATAGGTTTTGGTGTGAAATAGGTGCCCATATATCTTCTGGAAGGCTGGACCTTATGGTCCAGCACCCACCCGAGTCAACGGGAAGCTTCCCACGCTGGATGAGGCCCATTGTCTCTCTCCACCTCCTTTAGCCCATCTGTAAAATGGGAGTAGAAATACTTATCTAAATCCATAATGAGATTTCAAACTATTGGACTGGAAAGTGCTACAGAAGTGTGAAGCCCTAATGAAGAGGAGAGCAATTATCCCAAATGTATGAATTTGCAGTGTAAGAGTTTTTAAAGAAGTCATTATAATTTCGTAGTATAAATGTACCTATTCAAAAGAATGGCTTTACAAATCATTTATTACTGTAATAACAGCTATTTTGAGCTGAGATATCAGGGTGCAATCCAAAGCCCATTAAAGTCAGTGGAAAGATTCCTACAGATGCTAGTGCATTTTACGTCTGTCTTTAAGCACATGCTTAATATTAAAGTCAAAGAGACTTAAGTGTCTACCAGAAGTTAAGCATTGAAACAGGCCCTAGTCCTTTGTCTCATCTTAGGCAAAAATGCTTCCTGAATGAGGCTTCATAAGGCAACGTAAAATAACCACCCTGCAAACTCTTCTGTCTTCTTCACTTCGCTTTCTGAGCGTCTTGTCCTGGGGCACAAGGTAAATACCTGCACTGCTGGGAGTACTGCTCCGGAGGTGGCATTGCACCTTGTAACTTACTGGCCCAGTAAATACGTGCTGCATATTAAATATTAAAGGAGTTATTAAAAATCTTCATGTGACGAGCAAAAAACTGCACAAATCATTATAGCTGGTCTAAGTGGCTGAAAAGGGGTTGACATTGAAAAATGAAAACTATTTTGGAAAGTAAGTGGAAACTTAAAAAAAAAACCCCAAAACACAACTATGTATGAGCTCTTGACATTTCCTAATGATTTATGTAACATACTGCATGAGAATATAGTTTAATTTGATTTCAGATGCAACGCTCGCTGTTGCCAAACTCGAGCAAACAGTAAGCATTTTGGGTTGAGAGCGGCCTAATTTTTTTTTTTTTTTTTTTTTGCTACAAAAATAAATAAGATCGACAACCAACATCTCACTCAGTCCAATTAATAATTTTTATTACTTACCAGGATGTGGTTGGCTATGAAATGTTTTCTGTGGGAAAAGTCTCTATATAAATACAACACAGTATTTCTCTTTCTAGAAAGTATCTAATTGTCCTAAGTGCTTTAAAAGTACAAACACTAATTATATATGGTTTGATACGTTTTAATGGTCTGTGAATTCTACAAATTAACAGTCAGGGAACTTAGCAAATGAACTTGCATTTGGTTTCTGGTTTGGAATCCATCACTAAACAATGCTCCTTACACATTAGTAATAAAATTATTCTAAATGATGCTACTTGAACAGTTGCTCTAGCTACATATTAAGATTTGCTCTGTTTTTCATGTGTTTTCCATCAAGGAAGTCTGTGGTTACCTTCCTGATTCTGCTGGACTGGAAAAACATAGCTAATATGGTGTGATCTGGAGAAAGCTTTGATGCAGGGGCTTTACAAATAAACCTCCAGATGCCATATGGTTTACATTCATCTCTCAATTTATTTCCTATAAATGTCTATTGAATATTCCATTGAACCAACACATGTGAAACTAGAGCTGGAAAGAGAGCGAGGTATAGAATGCTTTGTGGCAGCATGTGATTATCATATTTCTTTTCCAATATTGCTACCAGCCTTAAACGCACGGTAAATTAGTCAAATGCCAAAGTTCTCAGAGTTAGGGTGGAAAATAAAGAAACAATATTTTAAACCTTACAAAAACAAACGCTCCTCTCTCACATGTTGTAATGTATCTCTCACACTAGAGCTAGTTCTTCTCTGCAGTAAAACTAACTTGTGTGTTTGGATTCTGTCATTAGAAAATTAAAGTCCAGGGAAGCTCAGTTATGGGAAAGAAAATGCTGTTAAAACTTTGCAAAGGAAAAACAAATGGAGGAATGAGAAGCTTAGATGTATATTTGGGTTTGATTAACTAATACCTTGTATCAGGCCTCCCTGCCCTTCTTAGTTTCTCTTCTTTCTGAAGTCAGGCAGTGTAACTTAAACACGTCTGACTACCACTTCTCAGTCAATGGGCCTTTCTTCGGGCTATATTTGTTCCAGAAGAACCCCACTTCTCCCAATGATCCTCATGATAGAGGTGACGTCTCCAAAAGAAACTCTCCCTGTATTATTCGAAGCTTCTCTTATCTCTGAGAGCCCCCATGCCCAGGTCCCCCAGCCCCTGCTCCAGGCGCTTGGCTATTGGAAGTTATACCTGAAAATTAAAAGAGAGAGACCCCATCTGGGTACAGATGAGGAAAAAAACTCCTGTTGAGATGGGCTAATTTGTTTTACAGAGCTAAACTTTTCCGTAACCCCGCTTTAACGAACTTACCAGCTTGGACTTTTAGTTTATGTTGATCAAAGGAACATATTTCTGTGCTGCATATAGAGGAGCTTCCCTCTCCATCCAAGACAAGTTGGTTTGCATTTATCCATGCTTCTGTCCGAGACTGAATGTAAATTTCTCACCTACACAGACTGCCTACATAAGGCCTAAAACACACTTAAGACCTGCTTATGCCTTACCAAGTTTATTAGCTCAAATACCATAGGCAGGAAATCTTTTGGCCTTAACTCACTGAAACTGTGAATTTATCTGGAGGAGTCGATACTTAGCTGCATATAGCCTGTGCTGGTCCTCTGTAAGTAAGTTTATTTTACCCAAGGAACAGTGTTTAAATCTTCAGATCACTCGCCCAACATAATAGAAAATTACTATTATTCATCTGACTTTATCATACCAGATTGAAAAGCTTCAGGTCAGCAGCAGAAAGTCCTATTCAATGTAGCTGAAAAAACAGGCTTCGTTATAATGTGAGTTCCATAAATAGCAAAAACAGTTAGGAAAGCAAACCAAATCCACAGATGAAAAATAAGGTAACTAAATTTTTTACTCCATGCATCATCCTCTTATGTTCCACTGAGACTAGGCTGGGAAATCCTATATTTAACATACTAAACTTTGATGTCTTCTACAGGGATATTACTCAGATATGTTTGCTTGAAGAGATGAATGGAAAAAAATCTCTTTGTTTATCCTCAGCCATAAAAGATGTTAGAGACACTTTGCATGTATTTTCCATGGTTTTTTTTAAATAATAATAATTATTATTATTATTATTATTATTATTATTATTATTATTATTGCAAAACAGAAAATGCCAGATGCTGCTGGGCAGAAACCTTAAGAGTTTCCTTTGAGAAAAAAGATACTGGATTATTAAAATTAAAAAGGCCAGGAAAACAGACTCCTACATAGTCACAATGGCCACGCACAGGTTCTGACAAGAGTATTGTATTGGTAAGAAATTTGTCAAAACAACTCGCGTTTAAGAGAAAAACAAACTGCCAGCAAGCAAATTATATTATAAATTAGTGTGGAAATGTCAGTCCTTTCCTATTCAACTCCAAGTGCAATAAAAGAGGACTTTTTACTGTTCCCATGTACAGTAAATGTAATAATTTTCATTTTTGTGAAGTGTTATCATTTCTACTAAATTTCCTCTCAGTGACTCACCACAGTTTCTTTTCTTGGCAGTTTGTTAGTACACTCTCTTCTTGGATGAAAAAAAAAAAAAAAAAAAGGAAAAAGGAAAAAAAAGCTTTCAGTATAGGATAGAATGGAGATTTTGCAACGTAATAAGTAAGAAATGACAATTCGCACACATGCTTAACATGTCCTATCAGTTTTGAGAGGCATGAAGCAGGGCTGCGAGGGCCTGAGCCCACTTCATCCCGCCTGCCAGCTCCCCCGTTCCGCCACTCAAGATCTCATCCTGGACAACCTTTCCTTCTAATTTGTCCTTTAGTCTTTAAAGTACTGAATAGCTCCCAAATACACAGGCAGCATGACGTGCTCTATTTTAAAAATACTCTCTCACCAAGTACCAAAGGAATCCTGGAACAAGCACATCAAAAACCAAGGATCCAAACCCAAGGCTTTTCTCCCTTTGGCTTCCCATCGCCCCACTGCATGATCCCATGTGGGCCCTTGACTGACGCCTTCATTTCAGCCCCAAAAGCTGTTTTGCTTGCCTGTTCCCTACCTCTCCAGCTTCAGATCTCTGGGTAGCAAAGCTATTTTAAAAAGTACCACTCCTGTTTGTTCTCACCCCTATTTTTTTTCCCAAAGCCAAATCCTGCTGCTGTTCCCATGCGCTGAGCAGTTGGGAATGAGAAACCATCCCGAAAAGCTGGGTGGAGCCTGTAGCTGTTGTGCTGATGTCTCGGAGTGGATGTGTGTCCTACACCCAGCCGAGGAGGGTGACGAGTCAGCGGTGCCGTGGCTTTGCTTACCTATCTTCGCCCAAACAGAGATGGCTTGCATTGACAAGGGGTGTGTGTGCCCCGTTCTGGTGTGTCTCATGAAATCCACTTCAGGCTCGATGGCATAACCAAGCTAACTGGGTTATGGCCTTATAAATGAAGCTTGCATTTTACCCAAAAAGCATGTTTGTGCAGTGCCGTTCATTTTTTTTGCACTTGTGCAGTATTGAGCAGGATACGACCAGGAGACAGCACTAAAGAAATGTGATAGAAAGGCTGTGGATGTGGAACAACAATCGCATAAATAATGTTGCTAAAAACAAGGCTTTCTTATCAAACTAAGCTTAAACAAGTTTGACTTGTGCAGAGCCCCAGGGTCATGGTGGCCTTCATTGTGGGTGATCTTTACCTCTCCCACCATCAACACTGCTGCTCTTTTGGCCAGGAGACTCTCTCCATCATTGTGAAATTTCCAGGGCAGCAGCACTCTGGCATTTCCCGAGCTGCCGTTTGGTTTCAACAGCTCCGTAGCTGTTGCATAAGCTTGTACCTCTTGTTTTGTGCCTCCTAGGGTTCAGACGTGTGCTGCTTAGAAATAATTATATGGGTTACAAATGTTTTCTTACATTCTTCCATGGTGGTCAGCCAATTATTCATATTCAGCTGGTACATTAAAGCCATTCTAGGTGTTTTCTCGTACTTGTTTGAGGTTTTCAGACACATTCTTCTATGATCACGCAGGAACGGTGGCTCTGCTGTTGTCTTTGTCCTAAGTGGAGCCTGCCAAAGATCTCTTCCCAGAATGATCGTATTCAGCAGAAGCAGCATGGAACAAACTCTCCAGCCGGCTAGGAACCGTGCTCTCCCCTGGGTAGTTTCCTTAGTTAGAGAAAAGGAAAAACAACCCAGGGTCACTCCCCACGCTACCCATTAGACATGTGACTACAGGAATAGCCTATTCGGGAGCTTCAGCATTTAGGAATGGGAAGGGTGAGCACAGAGACGCCTCCTGCCTCTCAGAGCCACAGAGGAAGGTGGCACTGTGTCCAAGGTAGAGAAGTGGGGAGGGAAAGGAGCAGTCTATCTCTTGACACTAGGCAGATGGGGAGGAAGAAGTGAATTTTTTTTGCTATGCTTGCAAAACACTGAATTCAGCCAGGATTTACACTCTTACCTGCCTCTTTCACCACTTAGTTTAACACTTTATTCTCTATGATCCCAATTAGCTATTGCTTAACAGTAGAAGCACTGAAATTCAGAGGAGACTACATTAAGCCTCTCAAAGTTTGTCATAGCCAGAAGTTGTCAGTTTTCACAGTGTTTGGCAGTCCAATGTGTATCTTTTGCCAAGACTTGCTGGTTTCCACAAGTCACATTTCTTCTGCTCATCTGGCCTATGGAGCAAGTATGAATTCTCAGAGCATGGCAGATGGAGACAGGTAAAGGGAAGGAGATAATGATCATAGCCATGTCCGTCAAAACACTTTGACTGTTTTCAACTTTAATTCATTATATAGCTGAAGTTTTACCTCCTTATTCCCGGGAGACTATCTGCTGGCATCATAGAAGGCTTCTGGGATTACAGAAGGCTTTTTTTAATCTTGTGAAGCTCTTGCTGGAGCTGATTGAATATCTGGGGAGCACAGAAAGAGAATGAAGATGAACACAAACCTAAAGCTTAGACTCTAGTTCCACTGCTGTGTTGTGAAGATCATCTGCTCCCTTGAAAACATAACCTAAACCAATGAGTTACTTAGCAGAACATGGACTGGAGTAGAAGTCTGCTTCATACCAGTGGGAGACATGACCATGATAGCCTGGTCTCATGCTTAGTCTGGTGTTCAAATCTTCCTTGCCTTCACTGACGTCAAGCTTTAACAAATAATTAGTCCCCGAAAAGTTTAGTCCATGAACTGCAGGAGAAGAGAGGAAGCCTGCACACTTTAAAGCAATATTTATGCAGAAAGGTGGGACACGCTGTTAGAGAGCTGTGTATTCACCTACATGGGGTGATTCCTGTCCAGGACATGGTTCTAGCCACTAACCAGGCAAAATATCAGGGCTTTAACCATATCTCATATAAATTTTGAGGGAAGGGAGAGGGTGGAAGGAATTAATGTTTGTCCTCTTCTCCCATCTTGAAAGGAAGGGCTTGAATGTTTCACTTCAGAGCTGTGGTTTCTGAGTAGAGCTCATTTTGCAATCCAAATTAAGTTGTTTGTCTTCCTGAAAGTGGTGGGACTTAGACAACAATTCCTATTAACTGGCTAATTGCTGGTATCTGTTGAGCTCAGTCCTGCTGGATATACGAGGGACTAGAGACCTAACTTCAGTGTTGTCGATTTTGCCATATGGCAGAGCACTTACGGCTGTGCAACAGTAGGCACTTAAAATCCCCTTTGTAGGCAGATTCGGGTCTCTGTGCCAAAAGAGATTCTGCAAAGAAAGCTGACAATGCGAAGCTCTTCAGAAGTACAACATAGCCCTCTTTTCCTCTTTTCCAGTGGCCAGCACAGAGCCAAAGTTTCACTTGATGTTCGCATCAGGCCAAACTGAACGACCGTGATGGACTTACCAGAGAGCCGTCACCCACAGGGAATTTGTAGAAGTGCTAGATTTTCTTTACTTGCATTTTCGTTTCAGTGCTAATTGAAGGAAAAGACAAGGGAAGGGATAATAATACTTGATCAGCAGAAACAGGAGTTGTCTCCCTGAACACAGAGCCAGACAAATCTGATGAGGAGGGCACGATATATTTATATGGACCTTTTTCAATGTGGAACCACACTTTAAATATTGATTTCCACTGGCATGCAAAATGCTGATATCCACAGTCAATTATGTCACTGCTTTATTATTTTATTTTTTAAATAGATTTTCCTACATGACAGGGTAGATCCCTAGTTCTCAGCCAAAAGAACCATCTTAGTAACATGCAAGGGACTGTGGGTTTGACTGAAATCCATCTGGAGCATAAATTTCAAATCCAATTAATTGTAAGCAATATCTTTAAGGCATTTGAAGAACTGCGTGTTGCTTAAAATTTCCCAGTCTGTAATACATATACTTTATATACAATAGTGCATATTTATATATATACGCTGTATACATATATATCTCCCTATATATACATCAGGTCCAATACTATATACAATATTTTTGAACTTGAATGAAAACTATTGTGAGCTTTAGGAGCGTGTATTAGACTGTGCCTGCTCACACGATAAATTCATGATATGGCAGTTGTACACTTCAATTATTCTGTTTACATCAAGTATTCATCTAATATTTTGTAAAAACTGACATAAAACACGCCGCCATAGGGTTGCATTCAAGTCATGTCCAAACTGGGATAATTCAGGGTTACCCATGCCCATCCACTTTGGCCCATGAGCCGCTGATAGTTGCCTCATGCAGCTTTGAATTCCACAGTATCAAAGATAAAACCTGCAGTCACAAAAAAATAACTATTGTTTTTTACTAAACTAACCCCAAATCCCTGTTTTCCCAGGAGGCAATCACTGCATTTAGTTACAACACAAGAAAACGAATGTCCACCCCCCAGAAAGACAAGGAGAATGCTAGAACACAGACAAACCAAATTGCTATTATTCATTATCTACATTATTGTTTAATGTGTAGACATCAAGTGCTCTAGAAATTTGACAGCTGGATTTATGACTAGATTGAGAGAAAAGGGCTCGTCTTTATAACAAGCAGCAAATGGGTGATTTATAGGCATGCTAACAACTACTACTCGGAGAGGCTGGTGTGGTGGAGTGTGTGTGCCAGGCTACAGACCTGACCAGGCAGGTGTGCCAGAACAGTGATTTATGGTTAAAATACAAGATATTTTTTTTAATTTTTATTTGGGGGGGCCTGCCCAGTTGCATGTACCCATTGCTTTCAAATGGTCCTAATAGCACATCTTCCATCCGTCCCTTCCTGTTACGTTGTCAGCTCTGTGGGACCTGAGTTACTTCTTGCTAGCTTTTTCCCCGGGTATAATCAAATGTGTCAAACTCTACTGGTGTTTAGTTGACAGTGGACCATTTCTGGCGCTGACGATGTGTAGGATGCTTTATGCCGTGCTGCAGCTCAGCACCACAGAAGTTAGTGATGAGGCTGAAATGCAGGTTTGCCATCCTACCAGACCCCCTCTTCTCCTGGTTAGTCCATGTCCCTGGAACAAGCAAGAGGCAGCAGCCCCAGCTCAGCACCCATCACCCTCCCAGGATCCTGGGTGAGCTGAACAGGTTTTCCCCACTTCCCTGCCCTGCTCTACACATTTGCTGGAGCAGTGCAGCCTCTGAGTGCCAATGTCTGATCAGTGTGTGGCTGCTGATACGGGCAGACACCTCCTCAGTGCACGTGAAGGTTATTCTAGCAGTTCTTGCCTCTGCTAGAGTCAGGCACAGGGTCCCCATTGCCCCACAGCCGGGTGGGGAGCCCAAGGCTCACAGCCACACAAAATGCTTCTAACCCCTCAGATTTAGGATACTGCTGTGGTCACCATCGAGATTAGCAATGGTGGTATTGTCTTGCTGTGTCTTTGATTTCCTATTCATGAGTCTGGATTTCCAGCGCAATTTAGTTGCCTTTGTACTGAGATAAGCAATTTGTTTTATCTTTGCGAGAATGGTTGTCGTGGACTTCCCTCCTAGTCATCCCAAGGGTGATGACATATTCATATGACATCTGAAACAATGTATGCAAGATTACCTGACCACAATTTATCGGGGAAATGGATGAAAAATGCTTTCATTTAACTGATTAACATTTAATTAACATTGTTAATTAACATTGATTTTAACTTTTTCAGCTGAAGTGTAACACTTAACATTGACCTTAACTTTTAAAATCAAAGCAAGGTGCTAAGAAAGCCTGGAGAAAACCATGATTGATATTATGCATTATAATCTAGCTGTATGTGATCTGTGTTGAAGTTATGGAGTAATGTGCATTGTACCATATAAAAGTCTAATGATAGTTAATGTTAGTTAATTAAGATGAACACTGAATGGTATTACCCTGTCTCATGTGGGTATTAACATCGTATTAGAGTCTAACAAAATATTATTTTAGTTAAAACCACATATACTGACTCAGTCTAGATTCTCTCTGAGAGAAATGAATTCTGAATCCGATTAAACTGCCTATTTCAAAACCATATGATGCTCCTGGATCTCAACACAGCAAATAGGAAAACAGGCTATAGTCTAACAGGATAAATGGGTCTTCTTCAATAAGTAAAAATAAAGAGATAACTTCATACTTATGTTTAGGAATTCTAGGACCATGGTGCAGAGATCTCCAGCCTGCTATTGCAGTAAAATGCATTACATTATTCTGTTCATAAGCTTAGCAAGCTCCATTTTCAACTGATAAGGTTTTTCTTCTGCCTTTTTACATCCTCCCATCCTGAACTCCTCCTAATGAACCGTTAATCCAGAACGACATTTCTACTGTGGTATACGAAAGACACGATCAGCACTGCACTGGATCCTGGGACAGCCCTGTGCGTTTTCACTGATCGCAGAGTAATGTCAGCGTGCTCCTGTCTTGCCCCCCGAGTACGATAGGGATGAACTGAGCATTTAGCTTTTTGTAATCCCGGGTGTATTCAGCTACAAGAGGTTACAGCCCCTTAAAGCGGGTTCAAACCGCTGATTGGTACATTATATATTATTGAGGGAGATCAAAAAGTGCCTCTGATCTCTCTCCACTCCTGCGTTGGAGACATACCTGCACACACAAACAAAATGCAAGGGACACGGCTACAGACAGGATTTCTCTCCTTTCCTTGCATTCATGAATGCAGGGTAGGGCATCAATTAGATGTTCATTGTCTCAGGGAAAAAGCAGTATCTAAAGAGAGGCAGAAACACGCAGAAATGCAAGTGTACCTATATCCTTTAAGCACATGAATATACATGTGATATTAAATGTGAGAAGGATTTAAAGAGACCGTATTGTACGTTTAATTAGCAGGTGGTACTCCTTAGCATTGTAAAAGAGATGAGTCCCGTCAAGTGATCTGGAGGCAAGCATGACGACTTTAGCGCTCAGTTTATGAAGGGCATTTCTATAAAGAGAGAAGTAGTAAAACACAGCCAAGCTCTTCATACAGTCATATTTACTCTGCATAGTCTTATCAGCAGAGCCAGGTGGTCGCAGGTTGGTTGGTGCAGCCATGGAAGTAAAGCAAGGACCAAACTTCCCAAAGCAAACTCGTATTGTCAGAGCCTGTGGAAAGGGAGGTTGAAGAGGAGATGGGAGTGGGAGCAAGAGCACAACTCACGCTGGCTGGAGCAAATGAGGAAGGCAAAGAGCAGCCTGTATCAGATCAGATTGTATTCGAAAAGGAAGTTGAGGTCCATGGACGGCAGGCAAAGCTTATTTCTTGTTCTTTTCTTTCTGAGCCAAAGTCTCTATGTCTGGGAATCTTTCTTCAGTATCCTTCACTTCTATGGCCATTTCTTGCATATCATTGACTCTAGGCAGTTTAGGAGTATGTTACAAATTTTGCTGAAACACGTTTGGCCAAGAATTGAAATTGCCATTACAGTTCCAAGCATACTCTTAACTCCAAGACGAAAGAATGCTGTCTGCTGCATGGTAGGTGGCAGATAGAACTTGTTTCTGCTTTCATGAAATTGAGAAAACCAGGGGTTTGTGTCTTGGCAGGTAGGTGGCACCTCCAGCATCACAAAATCATCCTGCCACATGATGCTATCCACACTGTGCCTCTCACCATTACCATGTGCTGAAGGCCACAAGGAGCCTTTTACCTATGGATGTAACAGAGAATTTCAGGAAGAGAAGTTGCATCAATTTTGAGAGTGTTTGTGTCAAGAGAAGCTTCACAGTGAGATTCAATCCTCAAATGTACAAGCATTACAGCAATGTCCATGTTGAGATTCTGTCAGCTCTTACCTCCTCGGACTGTCCCTCGGTGTGATTTTTGAAGGGCACTGTAAAGTACAGGACCCAGGTGCTGTGCTACAGAAGATAATATTCTGAGGGTAGTGTCTGACCCCTCTGTGAGCTCTAAAGGCAATTGTGTTGGTAACTTTGCATTTGCCTGTGGGGCTCTCTCATAATTAGGCTATTCATGAGCTATGGGGGTTGCTTTCTACTTGTGAATGCCTTTTTTTTCCTTTGACTTATCTTTGATTCTTAGGAATTTATGCGCTTTTATTCGCTTCAGAATCCAGTAATGTACAAATCTCTTTTTAAGATCTGCAATATATGCATTCACCCCATGGGATGCCTCCTTTGGCCCATATTTGTTTTTTGTGTGTAAATATGCACAGTGACCTCACTGCTGCTCACACATGAGAAGGGATCACACTGAGGTGACTGATTATGAATCAGAATTAAAACCACCAATTGGCATTAAAGGTCACATCTTTATTAGAATTATTCATCCAAATACAATTAACTGCACACCAATCTGTGGGGAGGAGGAATGGAGGCTCTCTGTGAGTCTGACTTGATCCTGACCCAGCTTACACCAGCAGTGTGTCATTATCTTGAATAGAGCTTCTTCCAACTTATGGCAGAAATACAACTCATCTTCCACAGCCTCACTTCTTCCCCGCCTCCCAAGGGCAGCACAAAGGAAGGAAAGAAAAAATTAAGACTCTTGGTCTTGAGGGAATGAGGTCTGTTTTCTTTTTTTTTCTTTTTTTCCCCTATTCTGTTTCATAAGTGACTTCACGCCGTACCCCCTTGGATGAAGTTCCATCAATTTGCTTGCTGTGGATGGACTGCGTATCTGTGGCAGTCACTCAATACAGTAACAGAGTGATGCACTGAGGGGAGAGCAGGAAGATAAAAACAAATCATTGGGATTAGACTGATGAGTTCAAGAGGTTATTTGTGCCAACCGGTTGGCATTAAGGCTTATGTCCCAGGGACTTCATGTAAACCATGGTAAATGAAATCTAGGATGGAACCATGCATAAGAATTTGAAAAGCAAATGTGTATCAACTTTAAAAAGTGAGGGGAAAGATCAAGTAGAAAGAAAATAGGTAGACCGTTTATTGGGGATAGGAAGTAGAAAGGTCTGATGAGCCAGCTATTCCACACTGAACGCCACATAAGCACTCTTTCACCTGCCTCCAAAGTGTCCAACACTGGTTGCTCCCAGAGACAGTCTATGAGATTGCACAGACCCTAGCGCAAATTATTTATGTTGCAGAAACAGCTTTGTTGAAGTTTACATGGTCCAGACTTGGAAGAGAATAAGGTTCGTATGTAATATCCCTTATTAGACCAACAGATGTGGTTATACAGGTTCTTCCTCAGAGCTGAAACGGAAGCAGCAAACCTGCATGTGCCCAAAAGCAGGTCTATTTTTTTCAAATGTATCAGTTGATCCAATAAAAGACATTACTTAGCCCAGCAAGCTTTTCCTTGAGAACATTTATGGTAGCTCTTATATTCCTGTAACTGGGGACTTCAAACCACTTTAAAAACATTACACTAGATAGTATCACACCATCTTTATTTGGAAGTTAATTATTACTTTTTATCATCTTTAAAATGTGAGGAAACAGAATTGAATAGACTTATCCAAGATAAAATAGGAAGTCTGGAGAAGAAATCAGTCCTGGTCCTTCTCCTGTCATACAGAAGGGGTAAGTCAAATATCTCTCCAGAAGTCAATTTTCCTTTATGCCACAGGAGTTAAACAGCAGAATGCGTTTAGGTTTTTTTCAGGGCCATATGATGGATTTGAAAGTTTGTCCCCAGTATGGTGAAGTTAAAGTAGCACAAAACTGCCTGTACAGAGTGGAGTGAAAGCTTTAGGTGTTCCTGATGTGTAATTGCTCTTCATTCTTTAGATGAGAATTATGATGTTAATTTTAGAGATTTAAAAAAAGAAGGAAACTTTCATTATCATACTTAATGGCTGCATATTATTCAGTGATCTGCAGCCTTTCTGGGTGCTCTGTCATTCCTGATGTTTGAAGACAAAACCATGTTCTTTCTCCTCCAGAGAGACAGAGATACACATGTAAACACAAAATGAGATACAGGTACTGTGTTGCCATATCCTCGCATCTATTTATTGATGGAGGAAACAAAGGGAGGGAAAAGATTGTGTTTTTTTAAGAACAGTTTGGAATGACTTTTCAAGTTAGTTCACGAAAAAAAATATTTGCAAGCCTATCATTTGTTAACTGGATCTGTGCAAGCGGCTTATGAGCATGGCTTTCAAACTGTTATTCCTTATTGTCTGTCTGAATTCATCTTTCTAACCACAGGGCTCTTAAGTAATGCAATTCCCAAAGCTAAATGCACATACTGTGTGTCTGCAGATCCTCATAATGAGAGTTGCTACCATGTGCAATACCATGTAAACACCTTCCTTCCTCTAGTTTCTAGAAAAATAAAAAAGAACGAGATAAAGTTCCTATTGGTACATTTCAAATGCAAGGAATGTGTCAAAAGTCTCCCGAGAAGTCGGGTTTCCTTTATGCCACAGCAGTGAAGAAGCAAAATGTGTTTTCTTTCTTTCACTTTGTCAGAATGCAGCGCTAAAGTCTGGGGGTCAGGACCGGTGTCAAATAAACAACTTTACTGTTTTGAATTTTTTAAAGGTTGAAGCTCCAGATAAAACAACTGCCGTTTGCACACAATATGCCCTGTGATCACATGGCATGATTGATGATAAGTCAAAACAAATTTTGTTTATTCAGCTTTAAAGTGAATGTGGTGTTCAGATTTTTCTGCGGTTTTCAATGTTATTAGACAAACAAGGTGCACAGATGGGATGTAGCAAAGGTAGAGGCCTGTTTCACCAACAACGTGGTTCCTTTCGGCACTGCTGAGTCATCTACAAAGCCACCCAGCCTCTTCCACCAGGGGACATTTCAGTGCTCCCAAAGTCCCAGATCTGGGTTGCCCGCTCTCCCAGGAAGGCTGTGCGCTGGGATAGGAGGTATTCCAGCATTGGGGCTGGGCTTGTGGGAGCTGGTGGTTGCAGGAAACGGTAGGGAAAGGCCAAAACGCTGCATCTCTTACCCCTGTGCTGCGGCGAGCACCGGGCGCCAAGCTCTGGGTGCTGCGGTGTTGGGCTGCAGAGAGCAACCACCCACTCAAACCCACAGCCCGGCCCTGTGGCCACCACTTGCCTCAGGAACTGCAGCCGTGGTTTGATATTTACCATATCACATCCCTCTTCCCCTCCCAGCACACAAACGCTGCCCAGGCATCGTCTTGGAACCCGTCTTTCATTCGAAGTGCTCGTTCCAGGAGAGGTGTTTTCATGCAGGGCCATGTTTTGCCACCCTTCCTCATGCCGAGTAGTCCCTTCCTTGCAGTAGGGTGTAAAAAGGATGGAGGACAGTTAATTCAGCTCCTCATGGCCTCTCTGGGGTGTGAGCCGGACCTCACGGCAGCCAGGGGGACAGCCGCAAGTGAGGAAATGTAAGCGCGGACCCTGACAAGAGGCAGAGGCAGGTCGTTTTTGTGCATGTTGGAATTCGTATTTGTCTTCATTTGTGCGCAAGAATCACAGGGAGGAGGCCACGGCATTTCGGATGGGAGGATTTTATGGTTTTACTACTGAGCTAAAATAGCAGGTTGAAAGTATAAAGGGAAAAAACATCCAACTGCACAGTTATTCCTCTGTTGTCTAAGAAGGCTGCGATACTTGTTTTCTTTAAAAAAAACAAACTTTCTTACGATTACGCTGGAAAATAAAAGTCAGCTAAACTTACATTTTTCAAAGAGGAAATCCAAGGTATTTTTTTGCTATAGCAATAGAGTTCAACTGAAAGCAACAATTGTTTTCAATTTTTCTTACAGGAAATATCATACCAATTCACTGGGAAAATACAAATGAGGTAATTTTTTTGAGAGACTCAAAGATTCCCTTGAGAAATATCAGTAATTTCCTAATACCACTGTCGTTTATCCTTGGCCTTCCTTAAACATATTTTTCAAGAATTCTTAGCAGAACTCCTTCCACTGAAACTCTTTGCGTTAGAATAAGGCATTTGTTATAAATATTAGTGCATATAATTAGATTTTACTTTGAAATCTTACATATGAAAACTTATATATTGGGATATCATAGTGAGCTACTGAAAAATTAATATTTTAAAATTAAATGTTTATTTGTAAAAAGAGTTAATGCTATTTAGAGAAAAAAGTTGATGGCTAATTTCATCCCATTTAGTGTATTGTAATTATATGATTACCTATAGAAACTTCAGAGTACGGGTTTTGAAAGATCAAAGTTAGTGAAAAGTCAGCATGTAATTAGTTTCTTGCTTTGGAGCATTAGGTAGAATTACTGCAAAGAGGCAAAACTATCATTTTATAGAGACCCTTAGGAGATTTATAATGATGGTAGACAAATATATGCATACAATATCAGTTGGTGTGCTAAAATTTAATTTTAGTGAGGAAATGTGGTTGAAGGTGATCACAATACATGGGGATGTTCTTATTTTAATATTGGTGGATGTTATTATTAGAGAATCATATCAAAAGATATGTCACCAGGGAGAAAATATCATTTATAAATCACTAATGAGTAGCAAACAGTGTTTAGCTTGGAGGTATAAGACATCTTTTCACAATGTGCATTTATGATCAAACACAAAAGATCAAGTGGGGGAAAAAATGAACGGTAGATCTATATTTTATCTTTTAGTTCTCAGCAACACTTTTGATGGTTAAATGGGGTTATACAATGGCGCATTGAATCGCACCCTCGCTATAAAGGCAGAAAGCCTTTTTTTATTTATAACAAAGAGCTCACATTTTGGCCCCCAAATGTTGTCTTCCTGTAGAAAAATTCTTGATAAATAACACCCCAGTTTTAAGACCGTTTGTACTCCAATACTTGAAGGGAGGAGGAAGTGCTGCAGTCAAACCATGGGGTCACTGGAGGGTTGTGATTTTCAGGTGCTGGAGATTGTTGCTCCTCGAAGCACAAGCCATTAGACCGAACCGCTCTGCTGACAAAGGTGTTGATTAAAGGCTGCCAAAACTGTTAATGCGTACATGTCATCCCCTTACCACGCGCTAACTTTCTCCGCAAGTCCCTTATCCCCCTCTGTGTCACAAACAGAGACAAAATGTTTTGTTGGGTCCACCTGTGCGCACATGGAAGTCCAGAGGAATTTTACAAGAATTTCAGTGGGTTTGTGTCTGAGCTTATTACATGAAAGAGGATATTTTCAAGACAGAGCCCTTACAACAGCATATAACATATCAGGACTTCTTTTCCCACCCAGAACATCACATGAATGTGATTTTAGCATGGAATTAAAACATATAAAAAGTACCTGGTGGCTAACCATTTAAGACCTAACGGAATAAATGAGGAGAGAGCTGAAGCAAATATGTGTAGGCAAGGGATTATCATGAGAGACGGCACGAGGATTAGAGTCGAAAAAGGAAAAACCAATAGAGAGGTTGAGATGGGAGTCAGGAGAAATATGCATGGAAAGGAAAGAAGAATTTGAGAGAAGATATAGAGAGTAAGAAATACCACAGTACCTTCAAAGAAGGGAGAAAAAGTTGGTGGTGGCCAGTAGTGGCAGCATTTAAAGGTGGCTTTTTATCCTTCCATAGAATGTTACTCATTACATATCCTGGAAAATAAGAGGAAAGAGAACAGCTTTTGCAAAAATATAATACTGATGAGCTAGAGGAAAGAGCTGAGCCGTTATCCTAAATTACTGCGGATCCAAAGGTCCACGGGAAGATGGACTTGTGTAAATAATTCAGAAATTCATTTTAGTGCCCATAACTGTGAACAATTATTTCAGTATTGCTACTATATTTGTCCCAGTACATACGTAAGATATGACATGAGAATCATCATAAAGTATACAGGACATAATAAGTTTATTTGTGGATAAAGCAGGGATTTTTATTGTTTTATTTAATGTATATTAATTCGATCTAAATGTCTTGCTCTTTATTCTTTCTGCTTTATTATTGTCTCTTTTCATGCTGGAATAAATTATCGCTTGCTGCTGTCATATAACAAAATAAGTAAATATATATCAAGGATTCCAGAATTAAATTCCCATCTGCAGCAGACCAGAGAGTGAAATATCTCAGATTTACCTTGTCTTGCAAAACAAGTTACAAATTCTGCCCCTTTGGTTTTGTTTTTATGGATCCGGAAGATATCCTTCATGTACCATTTTCACAGTCACCTACACCTATTGCTGATGTCTGTAGGACAAACCAGTACACGCAGGATGCTCAGCGAGCGGCATCCAGCCTCAGCATGGAACAAAAGGATGCGCGCACACCCACGCGCACAGATCAGACTGAAGCGCAATGAGGTTGCTATCACAGCGAGCGAGATTCTTAAACTAAGATTAACCTTGAAGCTCAAATGAGATAAAAACAAATAGAAATTTCTCCCCA
Organism: Dromas ardeola; assembly: GCA_013398915.1. Taxonomy (NCBI): domain Eukaryota; kingdom Metazoa; phylum Chordata; class Aves; order Charadriiformes; family Dromadidae; genus Dromas; species Dromas ardeola. The sequence continues at coordinate 469,619 of VYZM01002469.1, read as the reverse complement.
GGAATAAGAGCTTAATATAAAGGAAAGTATTTCATAACTCGCACAACTTTAATTAAGAAAAAAGGCTGGCAGGATATATTCTATCTCAGCAGCCATATGTTTAAATGTGTGTTCAGCGAGGTGCACAGAAGGTGTGCAAGTCTCATTATTAACTAAGTAGATGTGTGTGTACAACTTCTTTGAAGTGCTGACAATATCGCTCACGCATTTACAAGATGCTCATCCTTTTGCCCATTATGTATCATCGTGAGCTGTGCCGGTATAAATTGAAGCAGCTCCGTCCTGTAGCAGATCCAAGCTGTTGGAATGGGGTTTCTGGGAGAAAAAAAAGATGAGCAAGGGGTAACCAGGTGGATGAAGTGGAAGCTGAGAACTCCTTTAGACAGCTGGATGGCCTTCTCCTTGTAGGAAATGAAGCAGTCTGGAGAGTTTATAGTAATCCAGTACTTCCAACCAAACTCAGGCCACCTACCCAAGGAGCACTGTGGTTTTGAGAGAGGCTTGGGACTATCCCAGGTTCCAGCCACATGTTCCATATTTGCTAATTGGGTGCTACAGATCAGTCAAATGTTGGGAACTGAGTCTGCAGGAGTTGTTGTAGAGGACGTTGTTGGTGAGAAGTTTGCCATGTTTTTCTGTTGAGGAGATCTGCTAAGGCTTCCTCAGTAGTGTTGTCAGCCACTGACTGAACACCAAGACTGGTGAAGGGGTAAGGAAATTCTGTTACTGAAATTGCTCTGCATGCCAGTATCTGTACGTGCACCCATGGGAGTCATAGTCCTTGGTTTCTGAAGCAATTATGAGGACATTTCCAATTTTGAACGGAGATGTCTGTACCTGCATCTTGGCATGGAGTGGCATAAAAAGGGGAAACTCTGGCTTAAGGCTGACCCAACCAACAAATCGAACTCTGGAAAAGGGTAAGGATGGAGGAAGCAGAAGTGACTGTGAGCAGCTGGTTTCTCCCATGCTCTTTGGATAGATACACTGATCTTGAGTAAACTCATATAGATGCAAACGGCAGTCAGGCAGACCGTGTGGCATCGGGACATGTTGCCATGAGGTCAGTGAGCCTCAGCATGTCTTCAGCCGCATCTCAGTCTGCTCATGGAAGCGGCTGATGAGATTTCTCACTGTTAGAAATCAATGAAGACATAGGCTTATTCTTGCCTGTGTGTAATCCAACATTGTCCCAGTAAATTGTGTGATCCAAGTAGGGCTCATAATGGGGGTTTCTTTGTTGATCCAGAGACCTTGCAAATAAAAAGGTGAATAATTATATGTACTCTGTCTATTATCTGACTTTGGATCAGCTAATAGTCTAAATATGAATTCATAATGAATCCAGAATGAATCTTTGGCCTCAGTTGGAATGAGTAGAAAAGCACCATAGGCTGGAATTTGCTAAAAATTTCTGAAGCCATCGAAAAACTGAAGAGGAGGAGGGTGCTGCATGAGTAACGTCCACTAGAAAACATGACTATTTTGTGAGTGGGATGGATGACTTAGGGCATGACGTAAGCCTCCTAATAAGAATTAGAAGGCATTTGATGGAACCGGGGTGAAGGCAGGCTGGCACAAACTGTTCCACACGCTGTCTCCTCCAGTGCTGACACCCTCAGCAAAACTGTCTGCTGGCAAACTGTTTAAGTTGTGAGATAGTTGCAAGAGAACTAGAAGAAAGCTATCTCTGGCGTCTCAAATCCATCCTCAGAGATCTGCATGTGCGTTGCTCCCAATGGCACTGTGTCTGAAATCTATAGTTCTAATGCAGTCGGAGCTTTTGATTGCTTAAGCATCTTTCAGGCCAGGAAGGACCCATCAATACTGCTTCTTTAAAAAGCAGATCTTTCATCACCATCTTAAGAAAACCCGGGGAGCCTTCAGAGGTTAAAATTCCCATAGCTACATTTCTTACCACCCCATCAAAGGGTGCTTGGATGAGGTTTTTAAGAAAAAAGTAGAGAATTATTGCTGACCAACACCTGGGGCCACCTCAAAGTGTTAGCAATAAGAGATGGTGGAGGCCACCCTGCAGGAACCATAAAGGTGTGCAGGGCAAAGTCACTGGCCCTATAGGGATTTATCCCAAAGACTGTCATGAGCTACAATGAAATATTTGCGGACAAGTGCTCAAAGAGCCACTGCACCACACCTTGTGATTATCCTGGATTGAGGGGTTAGAAATGATCCTAAAGTCTTGGACTTTCCATTACCACAGGGGTCCTCAAGCCCTTCTTAAGCCTGGGGCTCTGATATTCCAGCCAGCAGAAAGCACTGGTAACATTTGTTTTACCATTTGTGTGGCAGAAACCCCAGTGGCATCAGAGGTCTGGTTTCTGCCCTTCTGTTGAGAATGGGTAAAAAAACCAACGACATTTTCTACTGAGCAGGAAAAAAATGCAAGCTGTATGAACACCGCAAACAGGGAGCTATGAAACCTTCCAAAGGCAGCCTCTGCATGGGGACGCTGCGTATCCCCAGTGGCTGGAGCTGGATGACTACTCTTTGTTTAAGTGCAAATTTTCCCCAGAAAGCTTCATGAAGATGTTTCCCATTTAAAGTTAGATATCCTTTCACCAAATCCTTGTCTGAGGGATCAAGAAGGAAAAATGTTTGGAGGGCAACGAGACATCTAACGTTTTCATACATTCCTACTGTAACTGAAAGTTCCCTAATCACATCAGCTACGTAAAGCTGTATCTTGTGTCATTTAGGACTGATTGTGGGATCTGGCATTCAGAGTCTGTCGCCAGTTTAGAGAAGTCTGCCTCAATCAGTGTCACTGCTGGCCGCAGCCATCTGTGTAGGTTGTTGTCAATCCAGCTGTCTTTGTTTTAAAATGCTGTTTTGTTTGGGGGTTTTTTGTTTCTATTTTCTAGGGCAACTACCACATCAATGTCAGGGTCTGATGCTGCATCTTACTCAGACATAAGAGAGATTCACACAGGCTGATCATCAGTGGTTTTGGTTATTTCCTCAGATGAAAGCACCCCTTTCTAACACTCTTTCTCCAGGCTCCTGCAATGCTCAGCAGAAAACCCTTCTTTGCCAAGTTATCCCGACTGTGAGTCTGAGCAGAGCAGCTGATGGCATATAAAAAACTCACTCATCCTGTATTCTCACCTTGCAAGCAGTAAAATTTGCCTGCTAATACACAAATTTCAGCTGGTTTTGCTCTTTACTGCTGCAGCACTAGTGAGAAGGCTTCTGAAAAGTGGTACGAAGATGAATGCGGCTCTCTAAAGCAGACATTTAGAAAGGGCTAGGCATCCTTCTAAAGCTCTTTTGCACTTCTATATTGCTTGTGTCCCCTGCCTATGCAGTGAAGCTTTGGGTGTCCCCGAACAGTGACTGTAGCCTTTGACATCTGCTGGATGGGGTATGGCTCCAAAGCAAGGGGAGACCAGCTTATTAGTTAAACTATGCTGATCCTTTGATGTTGGAATAACCGTACAGAGCTCTAGATAAGTCAGTACAACATGGCGTGATGTAGCTGGCAACTTAAATTTGATGTTGTGAGCCTTGCTGTTCCCATAACTGGAGACTTTCCCTTCACTTCAGTTGCAGAAAAGAGAGGGAGCCTTTCCAGGAGGTTCTCTTTTGGCTGAGCATTGAGCCTGGGGTGCAAAGAATTGGAGGCACATTGCGTACTTGTGTTTCCTCTGTTGAGTTTGGTCATGCTGTGGCATCATGTGGTGGTGGTGTGGGAAGGAGCAGCCGTGGGTCACAAAATAACTGTCCTGACTATCAAAAGCAAAATCGGGGACATCCTCAGCTGACAAATAGGAAAGAAGCATCATTACTGTCATTTGCAAATGAGGTGTGTTTCCAATCTCCAAGTCATGCCATATAGGTGAGGTGGCTCAGACGCGTTGCCGTGGTCTCATACCCCGCGCTGTTATTTCCATACTGCCACTTTGCACAGAGGAACCAGTTCAGACAAAATAAAAATCGACCTTTGCCCGTTGCTGCGACCCAGCCCAAAGCAGCGCTTTCCTGCACTGTGAAAGGCTGTCTCGGCTTGATTTCCATGCTCCCCAGTGCTTCCTAGTCCGTCGGGGATGGGAACGCCAGTGCCCCAGCTCTGTGAGAAAGCTGTTTTTGACCTGAACCTGACCAGAAACAGGAAGTAATAGAAATCTCACAAAAAAAAAAAAAAAATCTTTTCTCCCGAGATCTTCAGCCAGGGGGTCATTTTCTGAACTCTCTCTTTCCCTGGTGTAACCACTGACTTTGTTTACACCAGTGTAATGGAGCGCAGCCTCAATTATGGAGGTTCCCCTACAGCTTTGCACAAGTCAAGCTTGAGTGTGTGTCCAAACCAAATCTACAGAGCTTTTGAGCTCCTCCCATCCCTAATTATTTGTGGGGTTTGGATATATACCAAGAAATTAGTTCATATCCATCCACAATTTTCTCTTCATTTGATTGGCTCGAGGGCTGGAATTAAGAATGAGAATTACCTAGAATAATGCCATCTGTATTTCACATAAAGAGAATCCAACCAGAAGCAACAATGCAATGTTTTTTAAACTGTATGATATGATAATGCATAATGACACGCTGCACAAACCGACACATGGTTTCCACGAATACCAGTGAGGTTTCTCTTCAAGGAAAAAGTAATGAAATGGAGCAGACCTCAATCCAACCACAGCAGTACCAACCTGAGCATCCACCAGGGACATAATCAGAAATCACATACTCACTGCTGAGGAGCTATAATTAAACTAGATTTAATTTTAATGGAAATTCTTCCCAGAAAAAAAAATATACCGAAGTTCCCCACCCCCTCTAATGTTGTTCCACTGTTCCAGGCTTTATGGAAACAGTTACAGGATTCATGTGTTTTGCAACCCCAAATGTTTTCAAAACAAACAGAACATCTTAAAAAATGAAATTAATAAATCTTTTACATTCATACTCAAAAGTCACTCATGCTGAGGTTGTGTGGGTTCATCAGCATCAGATGCTTCCTGCCGGCTGGTGCCTCCACCCAACACATGTTTTAAATAATAATCAAGTTCAGCCTTTGCAATTATATTTTTGTCTTAATGCGGTTGTATGGTAATGGTTCTTTTATCCTACTTTTATCTCTCAACTTTATGTCAGACAGTACTACTCCTATCTGGGGATGTGAAAACCTGATAACTTTAAGAGGATTAATACTGACGAAATGTGCTTTATTAGTTTGGATTTGATTTATTAGTACCCTGCCGTTTGATTAGGACTAGGAAGCAGTCAGAATATTGTTTGCCCAAGCAGAGAGAAAATAACACCAAGCAGAGAGTTAAATATATATCCCTTTATTGGGCCGGTGCTCTCAGAAGCACACCAGCTCTTCCTGTGTCTTACTCAGCCCCTCTATTTACAAAGGGCACAGGCCTCTTGGAAGTGTAAAACAGAAACCCGGAACAGATTCTCCAGTGCAAACACAGGCAGCTCAGCTCTGCTGAGCACCGCGTTGCTCATCCTTCACAGAGCAATGACCCAGACCGCTGAGTCCCTTTCCACAGTGTGTTCATGCAGCTCCAGTGGTGTCTGGAGAAGCCCAAGCTATTCCTATGCCCAGCGTGGGACTAATCCTGTTCCTTTGGGGCTGTTTCCCCAAATCTCCTCTCTCTTTCACATTTTCCTCCACGGCCACGCTCTGGCAGGCTGTGATCAGGCATACTCCTTGCCCTGGCGTACCTGGGGAAGTAAAGGCACGAGCTGTGCGGTGCTTTTCCCACCCCTCAATGCACCTTCCCACTGGTGTGGCGTTGGGCAACGCTTTCCAGGGGAAGGTTGGACAAATCCTCCTGGCAGCGACACCCCGTAAAGCGTGTTTATATAGAAGCAATGAAGTGTTGCACAGAAATATCCGGTTACCTTCTCCTTGGGATAAATTAGCTCAGGCCGAGTTAAACACCGTTGTGTGTAGTAGTCAGGCTAACCGGGTTAAAATTTGGTTGGGTATTGTGGCACTGTACCGCGGCCCCGTGATGGCCCCCTCTCCTCTGGGTCCTCACAGGGTGCCCATCAGAGAGTGCTTTGATGGAGAAAGAGCGTTAGGCATATTCCTGAGGCCTCTCTGACAATGAGGCTGGCATCTGTGGGAGTAAGAAGTGCGGTTAAATATATTCCTACATGTGATAGGTGCATGGAAAACCCATTTTTTAATTTTTGGCAGAAAGGAATTGGAATGCAACTGGGCAAGCTACAGACCCACGCTCCCTCTGCCAACTTTTGTAATAATAGGAAGCTAGTTACAGTAAACAGTGGTAAATAGCACACTCATGAAATCCAGTGGGGAATAAATGATTTGTTCTTATACAGGAAAACAAAAAAGGAGACATCGCTTTATTTTTTAATACTATTGTGCTCCACCCACACTGTCTCCGGTATATCCCATAACAGTGTTGGCTCTTGAGAAAAATGCATATAATGACTGGACTCAGTCTTCTTGCACAGAAGCATGACTAGATAATAAAACAAAGATGCTGGCTTACCAAAAAATTCACATTCGACTCTTTGCAACACATTCATTCACCACTCACTTTCCCCATTTTTACATGTAGAAAGAGTTTGGTGACTGGATTTATTCCTGATTTGTGCTGGTAAGAATGAAAAAAAGAAAGAGCACAATGCTATTTCTATCTGTGCCCAATATATGTAGTACATTACTTACAAAATATTTATCTGTTTTTCCTCCCACCCACTACTTTGTTACATTCATCACTGCCTGGGAGGAGCGGTAGAAGATGCAGCAGATATATGAAGATTGGAAAGGATGTTTACTTGAGGGAGATTTGCTGTGAGTTATGAAAAAGACTTTTAAAAAGAATGCTTTCCAACATTTTTCTGGAAGTAAACAAGTTTAGTTATACTAATAGATTATTCCAGTGCCCATAAAGGATCTGTTGCCTTTTCTGCTATGAGCTGTTTTTATAATTAGAAAGATTTTACTTAGGCTCTCTTACTGAAATATAAGCCTGCAACAACTTCTCCCAACCCCCGTGGATGGAGAGAGTAGTTTATCCCCTGCCCCTCTGCAACAGCCTTTTATTTGACATCTCCTGTTTCTACCCTGACCAGCCCCGGTTCTCTCCCTCTCCCTTCCCCTAGTCTTTCAGCCCTGGTTCTGGTCTCCACTGGATTCTTTCCAACTAGTCCTCACTCACTTGAGCACCACGCTGAAGACCAGACAGTGACGCTCGAGCTGAGCTCCCCTCTGAGCATGGTTACTCCTTTTTCATGGCAGGGTGACTTGTCTCACATCCGCCTCGTGACCCCCTCCAGAACCTAGGTGTTAGGAATACATAGCCCTGCTCCAGGCTGGACTAGTGTCTGGATGCATGGTGGGACCACGTCTGGGGACATGGAGCTGGTTTGGATAGCAGTGGGACCAGCAGATCAGCCTTTCCCTGTGGCTGGAGAGCAAAAGTGGCAGTCTTGAAACAACTTAAGGGCTATGCAAGGAGCCGCCTCTACTGCTTCTCCTTCTACTTTGCCTAGCTGTGACAGCCGGGGTCTGATCTGAAAGCATGTCCTTCCTGTGAGGTTCAGACCACAAAACTGACTGCTTGCCACATTCCCCTGTTGTTTTTTCCTTGGGTCGCTGTATGAATCTAGTTTATCACATCCAGCGCAGTGCTAAACATGGTTAGTGTTTGAGCAATCTATGAAGTCAGAAGCTTCCCAGGGAGAGTTTTTCTTTGCTTCATCTGGAATCCACCAACCCATACAAATGTACACAGCATGGTCCCTCAAAAGGTCCTTCCTTGTCACCTCTGGGAAATGTTGCTACTTCATAGCTGAGCTCTTTCACACAGAAACGTGTGGTGTCTTTGGGGGAGAGCAGGTCGCGTCGCTGAGCCCCGGGGTCCCAGCTTTTCTGGGTTTCTCTTTAGGCCAGAGAGGGAAAATAGTGCTGAGATATTTCCTCCCAGTGTTCTCCTGGTCTCTTCCCAACAAACAAGGCAGGAAGCCTAGAAGATGGGGAGATGATAGTGCTGTGGTGAGCAAGGGCACTACCCTTGCTGCCGCAGAGGACACACCGTCACTTACTGGAAGATGAGGTGAAGTATTGGCTGGAGTTAAGGGAAAAACTCTTTGGGTCTGGGATTTCATCCAGGTCATGTAGATGGTGTATCAAAAGGAGCAGTCAGGACTCTCTGTGTCTAATCATCCACTTGGAGCAAGAGCAGAGCAAGGGAGGCAAGGGTGGCTGAGCACTGCCAGGAAGGACCATGTGTCCCGTCGTAGCTGACGGTGGGTCCCATCCCACCGCAGCAGCGTTTCCCAGCTCTGCGGTGTGCTCTGGGCGTACTCCCTTCCCTCAGCTCCCACCGGGGCCACTTACTGACCCCACAGGTAACTGATCTCCCTTGTTTGAGGCACTGAAGACGGCATAATAAATAAATAAATAATAAATAATTCAGAAATAATCTTTTCTCACATAAAAATCCATGTTCCTGGGGAAAAGTACACAAAGTTAAGGCCAGGAATAATCTGTTCAATTCCAGCAAAAGCTCCGATTCCCCTCTCCTTTTGTGTAAGTCACAGACTCCCTTTTCTCCTCCCATAACAATCTCATGCATAATAAAAACAGGGCTTCCTCTGAAAATCTTTTGTTTTCCAAAAATATGAAGATTTCCAGGGAGAGCCTCCAAGATCAATTTGCTATCTGATTCCAAACAGAACTGAACAAAATCTCTGGTTTTCCCCACTGCCAAATATTTGTGGTGACATGCAGGATCTGCCCCCAATGTCAGCAGGAATATCAACAAAACATTTCCAGCATGTTTTCACAAATTTGCCATCAGTTCCCAGGCCATTTGGTGAAACTCTACAGACATCGTGGGTTCACTTTGTTAAATACATCCACACAGTTTTAAAGAAAATAGCATCTGATGACTTCCCACCACCTTTCTTGTCTTTTTACAGACTCTTAAAATACTATGTGATTCCTTCAAAATGTTCAAATAATCACCCCTGCTTTGATTATAAACAAAGAAAACTTTAATTTGTCTCTTCAGCCAAATTCAGGAAAATCAGATCCCCCTGCTCAGTTGGAGAGGGAAAGACAAACAAATGTAATGAAGCCAAGCCTCTGAAAAAAAACTGCACTGATTAATGGAGAAAAACAACTCACATTGTATTTTTTTTTTTTCTAGCCCACTTCTACCGACAGCCCAAACACAAGGCAAAAGTGAAAGTGCAACCACTCTTCTGCTGCTTCCCTCCAGGCAGCACCCTGCCTGCCCAGGGGTGGTGGAGCCGCGCTTGGACCCTCTCCTCTTGGATGTGGTTGCCCCTCCAGCCCGGCTGTTTCCACTACCTCCAGTTCATGGGCTTTCCAAGAAAACAGCAGCTCCTGCTGCTACGTTTCAGGTGATGCTCAGACCCGCTGGTGCCCATCGCATGCTCAGAGAGAGGTGTAGATTGCCCAGTATTTTGGGAAATCTCACTTCCTACCTCTGCACCTTCCTAAACGTGGAGTTGTAGGAGGTGAGATTGCTGAGAAATCAGGTGCTGCAGTAAATCAGCTGCTGCCAAGCTTAGGAGAGGCTGAGCAGGGATGCCCCGACACCATGCCTCCTACCCCAGCTCTACGCCTTGTCCCAACTCATGTGTCTTGACCAAGATGTGCTCAGCAGCTTCCCCAAAGGTGCCCTCTGGAAATGCCATCATGGGTTTAGAAGTGTTCTCAGGTTTTACCATTTCATGGTCCATGTTTTTAGAGTGGGAAAGAGACTCTCTAATTTTCAATGTTTTTTCTGCCACAGGTGCTCCAAGAATAGCCTCTTATAGACTCAAGTCTAAGAGACTTCAGTTTAAGGGACAACACATGCAGCAAGTTTACAGATCTCCTAATGATTTCAAATATCATTTGCATCACTCTAGAAGACACCAAGTCCATAAGAGATAATGTAAAACCTCTTCCTTGCTGTAGTTCCTCTTGAGATACAGCTAAATGCTGCAGACACATTACTGTGACTGAATGTATATAATAGGTATTTGTGCATGCAAATGGCCGGTTATATGTGAGCAAGTAATTACCTGATTTGCATGCCCAGACATGGTAATTCAAATGTAAATTAGCTGTGCAGTTGCAGATATACTTTGCATGTACAGTTGCCTATTTATAAAAAAAATGTATATTTTTGTCCAGCCAAAAGGCCCTTTTACCCCCCTCAAAATGAGACATAAGTGGACCTTAAGTGGCACATGCTTGTGTCTGCCCAGGGGAGAATGTCATCTCTCTGAATATCTATGTGAGAACTGCTCTGCCCAAACTGGGGCCCAACTTTATTTATAGAAAGCAGCAACAAAGGGTTTCTGTCTAACGCCCACCCAAATCAATGCGAGTCTTTCTGATTACTTAAATGGGCTTTGAATCAGGCCCAGATGGAGCAAAGATATTTCTTAAATTATTTTTAATGGCGGAAGTGTCGTGCACAAATATGGGGATAGATTAGCAGAGAGATCTGCAAGTCTCTATAAACCAGTGGTGATTATACAGCTGCATCTCCGTGGCTTTAAAGTTCCTTTATCAAAACTTGTGAAATTATTTTGATGATGCAGAAATCAATAAAATATTTACTTAGAGGAACATTTTGCTTCTGCATTTGCGAACTTCAAAGCCAAAGTAACACACGAACCATGATGATATTTTCCAAAGTTAGTAACGATGTATTTTTCTACACCGCCATTGGTATATGCAAATAATTACTTTTTTTTTCTTTTTGATACAATTTCATTATTTGCATTGCTAGTAGTGGTTCACCAATAAAGGCGAACATCACATTAGGATTCATGACAGTTTTCACATTGTATTATCAATATGTGGAAATAATTGTCTGCTCCGGGATTAAATTACATTATTGTGTATCTTTTTCATGCCTAATAAATAATGATGGATGGCTTTTATTTTCATCACCACCTGCAACCATTTAGTCACCCCTTGATTGTTGAAGATAAAATAATAAAAGGCAAGTGTTATGTTGCAAGCAAAAGAATGCAGTCAAAACAGTTGCATGCCTCCTGTTTCTGTCTACCTTTTTCCAGTCCCTGAAGAGTAATAGATGGTGTTCTGGGAAAGCTGGCAACCTGCAAACTGGCAAACAGTTCTCATAAATTGGGCAAGGGGGGAAAATGTGGAAAACATTTTTTTTTTTCCTCTCGTAAAACAATAATTATTTCTTACTGCATGATTCATAATCTGAAAATTAGTTTTTTGTTCTGCTGTGCAAATCAGTTACATGCAATTAGAATGCAAAGCAGAGGCACATTCTTAGTGTTTAGGCCTTTTAAACAGAAATGAAAACAGCCTTCAAATTGTACCAAAGTTTAAAATGCTTGCTAGGTAATTTTGAAATTCAAAGAAATAAAACCATGCATAATAAAAAGCCCACTCTAGCTCATTCCGTTTTTGTTTGTTTTTTTTTTTTTTTTTTAAATTGCCAGTTGTGAGGCTTCATAATAAAAATAGATGTTGCATACTTCGGAAAACTGTAACGGTGAAGTTCTTTGCCAGTGTTGACGTATTTACACACAGGCGCACAGACACACGTGCGCGCACACACACACAGTCACAGTTTATGTCACTTTTTACATGATCATCTTCTCTACTAGGTCAAGTGTAATCTTGAAATTGTTATAACTCCTACCTGCACATTCTGATCCAGAAACTCTTTAAGCTGAAAACGAATGGAGTTGACATTTTTAGTTAAAGCTTACATTAGCTATTGTCACAAGCCTTTAATCAAACTCACCCTCTTCAGATAGCTCGTATTGTTAGCTCGGGCCGCTCTGCGTGGAGTGCCATCGGAGCCTTGTAAAAATAGCACAGCAATATTTAGAATGGAAAGTTATTGCTGGATAATTTCATTAACTGCGAGTATATCAAACCGAGCTCAAGACAAAGTCGTCCTCTTTTCTTTTTTTTTAACAAAATAGTCGGTTCTGAGTCAAAGGTTTATTCTCTGTGTGCAGTTTCACATGCTTGGCTCTATTATCTTTAAATCACAAGATGACAATCTTCTCAGGCATACCAGAGAGTCAACCAAAATCCAACAGTAATAGATAATCCTATCAAATGTCAAGTTACTGAGGAGAAGCGGTTTGAAAAATAGGCCAACAGTCCATTACTTGATTTACCTTGAGAGGATGTTAACATTTCTGTAGCCTGCCTTCAACAGGGTATACTTTCTCTGTATTGCTAAATTGTTTAAAAGCATGATTCAAGCATTTAGAACTATTTCTGTTGCTTGTGTTTAAAATTATACTTTGAATTTTCTCATATAAGCAGAAAGTGCTGTGTAAAATAATAAATACTTTTTCTTCGGGGACAAAAAACCACTGGTGGTTGCTGCAGCCCTTGTCCCCCGAACACGGAAACACAAACAAAATCATCCATTTACTAGCCCAAGTTTATGGCAGAAATTATAAATGAATTTCACTAATAGCTGAAGAGTGGAACTTCTTGAGGTGTTCCCTCTCTCAACCTATGGAAATGCCTCAATCGTAGAAAATTACCCTCAGAAATTCATAACCAGGGACCCAAAGGGCAGCGCTGAGTGCTGATGTGCTTGAACTGCTCATGTGGCTCCGTGCCATTCAACCCGAACACATCAGCCCTTACTGGCAGCACAATTCAACACATTTAAAACTCATCTATAGAGAGAACCGGTGCGAAAAGTCCCTCAAAAACAATGGCCACACTAAACAGAAGAAGTTGTCCTGGAAAAATTCCCCAAAATTTGAATTGGCAACAAAGAAGGTATCCTGGAAAATCTCCCCATCTGCATCGCTGATATGTTGGAAGTTCAAACGGAACATCCTCCGGAGACATCTTTCTTTTCCCATTTTGCTCAGCTATAGCAGAGCTGGCACCTCCTACAGAAAGCAAAGGAGAAGGAAACATCAGGGGCAGAAATAACACTTTCCGTAAGAGCATTCCCATTAGTTACAGCAGTTGCAACGCATGAGAGAGTTTTCCTCTGATATATTTGCAGCCCTTATACATCCACTCCGTATAAAGCAGTTACATTTTTCCTGCCTGGCACTTTTGGTTAAAAAGCACACGTGATTACACACAGACACACACGCAGAGCAAAGGGCTGACCCTACGGCTGAGGTTTTTCCTTCTCATGCACAGAGGGATGCTCTCCGGGACGGGATGAAATCCTGCACCCCCCGAGCTGGGCTGCAGGGCTGAGACGTGTGCCAGGCTGCAGGCAGCTGCATGACTGTGGTTTTCAAAACTTTACTGCCCTCTCCAAAATAATAGTTCCATTGAAAGTGATAAATAAACGCTCTCCAAGTTCCGCCTGCAGCCGGAGGCAATCACTATCTTTCTCATCTTGCGCTCCATCCATGCCTTCATCAATAGAGAGGTAATTTTCGGACTCAGCTCATTAACACCGAGCTGTTGATGGAGCTGTAAACACTCCACCCTGCTGTCGTTTCGAGCCTGTTACCAGCTATTCTTCTCTGTTTAGCTGACCCGCCGTGGCATTTAAGATGAAAAATATTTGTTTTAAATTCACAGCAGTTGCTCAAGTCTCTGAAGAGGGCTGACGCTGGTTCTGACATCCAAAAGCACTGCAGCGCCGAGAGGGAAGCAAACTTTTTTGGCTGGAGTTCTGCAAAGAGGGTGGGACACCATGAGGCACAGGCAACGCCATTTTTGGCTTCAAATTAGGCTTCCAGCGTGTAGAACATGCACACACATAACATAAACAAGCGTCAAGATAAGGAAATGACAAGGAGGCAGAAGGAAAATGGGTTTAGCTAGCAGATGTCCTGGTGAGAAGAGGGGGCACTCTGTTTGTCCCATCTGCACGCGGTAGATACAAAGTCCGACCACACAGGCTGATTTGGGATTGCCGGGTACCTCGATGGGTGATTTGGACCACAGTGTCGCTGATGTGAGAAGGCAGCATGGGAGAAACGAGCCCTTTGTGGTTTATGCGGTGGCCCCACGGCCTGATTTCTGCACGGCTGCAAAAGGATGCTCTTGGTGGCTGAAGGCACCCTGGTACCCTGCTCCGACTGCTCCCTTTTGTTCCTGTCTCACCATTCATGAGGACATTCTGACCCAGGTGCCAGCGAGGCCATGGCTTTGCAGGCTAGCGGTTCACAGCCCCGGGAAGAGCCAAGTGGGGAGAGTTAGACAGCACCCACCCACAACGAGCCAAATTAATCCCCGGGGTTACATTGTTTGAGTAAATAGAATTACTGGGCTGGACATGAAATTATGTCCCTGCTCTCATCAGTGTTGTCAGTTCCTTCATTGCAAGGTTGGCAATGTCACCCACACTGGAGGTGGGGGCCGCTTACAGGGAGCGATGGTTCGAGAACTGCAGTCCCCATGTTTCTGAAGGCTCTGTCACGGGCATGGTATATATAACTCAGTATGGGATTCTTATGCTTTAGAGGCATAAATGTGCCCGGGTGATGAGGTGCAGCAAGTGACAGGGCTAGGAAACATCCCCAGAACATCATAAAAAAAATCTGCGCTCCTGGTTTCAAGAGAGGATGTGCTGCCTGGCCCAAAGGAAGCTCACGAGCATCCCTGCACCCAAGGAACCAGACACCAAATTTTTTGACAATTTTACATGGTACACAAGAGGGAACTCTGCCGTGGGCAGGTAAGGCTTGAAGTTTTAATTCTGTCTTTTTCCTCCTCTTGGCTTTGACCTGATTAAAATCAAACTGAGGTGGCAGGGCCAAGGGATATTAACCTTCACCTTGCAGATAGTGAGCAGATACCTGGCCCTGGCAACGCCTCCCCCTGCACCTGCGTGTACCAGCCCCATCAAGCAAGGAAACAGCAGCAAGAGCCGCACAGTCTCGGTGCTGTTGTGAAGCAGATGTCTCCAAAAGGGCGAGAATATGGCTCAGGGATCCTGTGATTCTGGGTGAACTGAATCTGAACGTTTTAATGAAAATGGCTATCATCCACATTTTGTTTTCTTTATAAACATTTGCAGAGTATCAGTAGCCAATCTAAATGTCTCAGCAGACGAGTACATACTGTACTTCGGCTCTTTTTTTCTGGAGTGCTGGAGAAAACATGTTAGCTGGAGCCAGCTGATGTGCTCTCCATGGGCCTCAAGGGCAAACTCCTTCGAATAAAGCATGATCTTCATGTCCCTTCCAAACTTGTTTTGTGCTCTTTTTTCTACATCTTCAGAATTTCATCAAACCATTCCTGCTCCCCACCGTGCTCAGAGACATCTCCTTTCCCAGACAGCTCAGGAGGGTGCTTGACCACCAGGCACAGCACGGCTCTACAGTTGTTTAACAGTGCCTTGGGATGAATTGTGCCTGGGTCCAGCAAAGAGATTTGGGAATAAGCTCTTCTTAGCAGTGCTGCAGTGCATTTTTGCTTCTCATTTTGCTGCCCCATCCCTGGAGGTGTTCAAGGCCAGGCTGGACGGGGCTTTGAGCAACGTGGTCTAGTGGGAGGTGTCCCTGCCCAGGGCACGGGGATGGAACTAGATGATCCTTACGGCCCCTTCTAACCCAAACCATTCTATGATTCTATGATTTATTGTGATGTTTTCCTCTTTTAGATGAGGATCATCTTGTCCAGAGAGAGGGCAGCGTGTGTGTGGAGGTAGCAGGAGCTCTTCAGCACGTGGCTGCAGGCTGCACGGGCAATGGGCTCAGCTGTGAGGGTCCAGGCAGCAGCTCCGATGACAGCCTCGTTATTGGAACATGAGCCTAATGAACCTGCTGTCAGTTGATCTCTTGTCGCTTTTAAGCAAAGGTAAAGGATCTAAGAAAGCTCTTTCTTGCTCATTCTTTGGACAGAGACATTTAGATTAAGTGCCACAGCTCTCCCTCGCTACAAAGACTGCAAAGGTATTTTTACCTTAATTAGGAACTTTTGGTGGCCTACTTTCTCACGAGCCCTTGTCCAGCTGGCTTGTCATCTCAGTCATCATTCAGGGCACCCTCAAAACCAGAGCAGCTGCTTTCAAAGCAGTCTTGGCACCATGCTACCCAAGGGCTCCCGCACACCGGACTGAGTGGGAGCATCAGCCTTCAGAGACCAGTTTGAGAAGGACCTCGGCTGACACGAAGTGACCGCAGCAGAGCCCTGTGCCTCCCCCCTGAAGGCTTTGTCATTGTGCCACACGGAGGGAAAGGCTCGCTCCCCGCTCCATTGGCATATGCCAGCCAGGGCCCCGCTGCTCGTTTCTCTAGGCTAATGCAGCAAGAGCAGCCCAATTCATTTTGACAGAGAGGTTAAGTAAGTGGCACAGATTTCACATGTCAGCCTTCGCCTGCCTAATCTTAGAGTTATCCCACAGCAAGTGACTGGCGAGAAGGTTCAGCATCGTGCGGTGACAGTAGTTAGGACACTTCGAAGCACATGCTGCTAAAATAAGTGTTTTGCTTGTCTCTTTTATGCTGCCTGGATCCAAACTCAAAGGACTTCATGTGCATGCAGAGCTGTGGAGACCACCTAGAACAAGCTTCCCAAAGGGTGGTCTTCTGCAAAAGCTTTGATATATTCATGTACACAGATCCCCATATTTGCCAGTGGTAACTTTTTTTTTAATTTTCCCCTGTAATTTTTGGGTTTTTTAAACAAAAGGAAGATCTCTCTTCCTCATAGTAGTTCATTAGCCCTGCTTTTTGGAATAGCTGGAAAGAAACATGTCAACAGAACTTCTTAGCATTTAAGCTGGAGAAGGTGTAAAGTCTCTAGTAGCTTGGTAAATATCTTTTATTTAGCTGACACCTGCTATTGTGGTGTTTTTCAGGGCCCTGAGGGGGCTGATGAACTTTAATTGCCTTAACCAGCCCCACCTGGTGCCTCCACCCACTCCCATGGGCCCAGGAGCCCATTTAAGCTCAGCCAGGAGCTGTTACTTATTTCTCCGAGCTGTGCTGGGGGATGCTGGTCTTCAGTTGAGGCATGGACCTGCTGATCCTGACCCACAGACTGACTTCCCAGCTTGACCTCGCTGTAATGTTGCCTTATGACCTGGGCACTTGGTTGGACTTGTCTACAGGTCTACTGGCTCCTCTTGCTCAGGTACTATGGAAAGGGGCTGTGGCTGGTGATGGGTCCCCTCCCCACCATGGCAGCTGCCCCACTGGCCATGGTGTCCCTGGTGCATCCCTGTCCCGTAGCGAGCAGCCAGCCCTTGTTGCTCCCTGACAATATCCACGGGTTTGATAGCCCATGTAGTCACACCCAGCTCCTGGGAGGGATGAGGTTGCAGTTACCCTTACTTTGTATATAGGGTAAGTGAAGCACAGCTTCTTGCTGAGTCACATAGGGCACCCAGAGCAAGGTGCTACTCTATCACTCCTTCTTAACTGTATATTTGACCTGTTTGATACAGGTAAGGTGTGCTAATGGTTCAGGTGTGCCACTGGGTCTAGAGAACTGAGAGGGAAAGGGTTAGACTCAAGGGAACTCCCTTACACCAGTGGTATTGGTGCAACTGTTTCTGACTTCTGGATAAAGCTAAACCCAGCATCTCACGAGTGCTAATTGCTGTGTTGTTTATAGTAAATGGGCTTGGGTAAATAAAGCAACTTTAAAGAGTACCCATAAAAATGAAAGGCCAGGCTGCAGGATAGAGAGGTAAAAGGGTATCTATGTTGCTAGAGTCTCAAAGTTCTTGCAGTGGGAAATCAGCTACCAGTGAGAACAGTTCTCATTGCACTACCTTTCCTAAAAGAATATGCATGAAGGAGGGATGCTTCATGCATCAATAGCTGATGCGAAAGTGGGGTTTGATGATGATGCGAGTACAACATTCATGCAGTAGGAATGGATGCAGGATTGCTTGTGTCAGCTGAAGCTGAGTCACTGCTATAGTGTGTTGCCTTCAATAGGGTAATTCAAGAGAAAGAAGCTATGAGTAACTTTTCACTCCTTTTCCACCGCAAATCGTGCAGCACGGTCCCAGTGGGGTGCCAGCATGCTCACACCACCATGAGAAGCCATATTGTCCTACCTCTGCACTGTTCTTAAAATCAGTCCACCAGTCTAAAATTTTCCACCAAAATCAGTTGCTGAACTCCCTGAGCATTCCTGTAGTCCCTGATGGACTCTTGTTTGGAGACATCCCTTTCCTTTCTTGTTACTGGGACACTGGCAGAGTACATGGGGAGGTACCACTGCGATTGCCCATCTCCTACCGGCTGCTGTTAGAAAGCAGCAAGTCTGCAAACCCCAGCACCAGCAGTTAAGGTATCAGGTTAGTAATTTTTGGAGGAATGTGGTTTTATGTGGTGGTATGACATGAAGTCCCTGTTTCATGCAGTCACTGTGGCCTACCTTGAGAACAGATACTTTCAAATTTGCTTATAAGGTCTTATCTCCTCTTTCACCATCATTCAGGTATTTTCTCCTTTTTACAAGAACAGGAAAATGCTCTTGTAAAATTACCGAGAAACCTGACTACCTCTGGTGTTGCTAACATCTCATGGTAGTAGAATATCTTAGAGTTGAGGCTAAAGGTAACCCAAAGGATGTTCATCGTGCCTGGTGTTATGGATAGAAAGCTTTAGGGAATGTTTGCATACTATGTACCAGACCTATTTCTTTTGCTTTGTTAGATTTGGGGGGTTCTGTAGGCATAACAGTTATTCTTTCGTGTAAATTTGTGTTTCTATCAGTATTTCACGTCTGACTTATTGGTAGACACAGGCGAATATCTTGATTCCACTAAAAAGGGGCGAAAACTGCATCCAGGATTGCTCCACAGATTTTTTTCCTTGCCTAATGCATTTAAGCAGGACTGTCACAGAAACTCTTGCAGATGTCCTATAGTCTCAACCCAAAAAGTTCAGAGACTTCTCGAAAGTTTGCTGTTCTCCAGATCAGGACTTCCATTTGTACTACTCTGCTCAAGTCAGCAAGGGAGTTTTTTTCCTTAACAAAGGAACATAAACTCTTATTTTGGCAGATGCAAAAAGCTTTCTCAGCCTTCAGGCTTTCCTATTGTAAAGTCCAATTGCATTAGGTAAATTAGGAGAGCTAACAGAAAACGAGTATCACATTTTAAAGAAGTACAAAGAACAAACCAATGAATTGTTATTGTGTGTAAGTTAATGTTTAAGGAGCACATCTCAGGCAAGGCAAAGTCATAATCAACACCAAAGCAGAATCTCCCTAAACTCTTTAGTAAAGAAATTAATAGAAACCTTGTGCTTTGGTTAGTTTTTTCTTTTCTGAAATGTTTGGGGTTTTTGTTGTGTTAATATTCTTTCCATGATGGTGTCTGTGAGAACTGGAGATAAAATAAGACAGATGTACTGACCATGGTTACCAAGGGAGCAGTTTCCTTAGCAATGGCAAAGCAGTTGTCAAAGCAGTCAATGTTCCTTCTCTCTCTCACACCACTTGTTTTTACTAGTTTGCATAGCTTGGTTACACAAACAGCTAATCGTAAACACCTCTCCCAAATTTCCAAGAGCGGGCAAAAAAGGCCGAGGTGGGTCATTAGTCAGATGATCGCAACCCGGTTTAAGTTCTGCGGCTACCTGAACTTTTTCTTTTGTTTCATCATTTTCCATAAAACATGCACTCTCTAAAGAACATGAAAGTCATCCAAATGGAAGCATAACCACATATTGCACACCCAGATAAAAAAGATACAGAGGTGGGTGAGTAGTATAAAATTGCCACCTGTCCAAAGCACCAGTCCTTTCCTCTTAAGGGTAAAGATGGCAGCTAAAATAATCCCTATAAATAGGTCTTGTAACTGCCTGCATGAAATGGTTATTATCCGAGAGTGGAAATCTGATCCTGCCATCCTCACCGAGGCTGAACAGTGGGTTATGCTGCACTATAACACTTATTGCTCTCTATGGGTGCTTCTGGTGGTGGCGATAAGTGTGCGAGGTCCCCGGGCCGCATCCAGAATTGCCCAGCCGAGGCCATTACCCAGCGGGCGGCTGCCTCCACCCTCGCCCCGTGCTGGGAGCTCAGCGCCCTCTCCCTACCCTCGCCCCCAAAGCCCACTCAGGCTCCTAGGGACAGCAAGGAGGTGAGATGGGCTCATGCTGCTGTATGGAAGCCATCAGCTCTAAAAGAATGGTAGATCTTATAAAGTGCTCGGAAAACCGTGTTATCTGTAACTCCAGGCACTATGACCACCAAACTAGAAGCTATTCATCCTGAGCAGAATAACACGAAGAACAACCAGGCAAGGATGAAACTTTCCCATTCTGTATTTAAGTTAAGCTCTTAGTTGTAATCAAACCGTGATTAAAATTGGTGTGTCAATAGCCCAAAAATGCAGAGACGCATCTGTACTGCAGTGGTGGTTGCAAGAAGTACAGTTGTTTGTTCTGACAATTGGAGTTAAGAAACTATTGTTCTCCTGCCTCTATTTCCAATCAAGGGCAGAGCTGTTTTGTATCAAAGATAGCTAAATTCCTGTGTGCAAACATTTCCAGGGAGCTTCTAGTTGCAGGCTAGCAAAGGACACTTCTAAAGTTCTGAAAAGCAATGTTACCATAACCTGGTACTATCCACTGGAGTGTCATGTATAGAGAAAAATATTGACTGAACCACTTTTGGATTAATTCTGGGTTGGAAGATGCCATCTTGATGTCACTGCTATGATCTGTAATTTTAAGTGCTGTTATTAAAAAAACATTTGCTATCAAATGGCTCCTAAGGGTTTTCTGATAATTCAGCTACACCGTTCGTATTCTTGTGGCTAAAATTCATACATACCCATTTCCTAACACATGCTTATTTACTGCCTGCAACAAGTACGGATCTTTTTGTTCAGGTTGACTGGAATTTAATTAGGCACTGATAAAGAGAAGGAAAAGCGTGGCGTACGTGCACACGGAGCAGCTGATTGCTGCCGCTCCCCCTGCTCTGCACAGCTCGGTGCCACGGGGCAGGTTACCGACTGCATCTGTGCTGCTCCTAGGGGCATTCATTTCATGACTCTAATATTCATGATGTGCTACTCGAGGTGAAGTTAGGAGTTTTCTTGAGCTTTGTTTACAAATACTTCCAGCAGGAATCTGACACCATAGACGGGAAGGCACAGAACAAGCTGGAAGTGCAATATTAGGTAAGAGTGTTGCTGGCCCCTGATGTGTGACTTGTGTGCCCTTGCTTGCAGCACCCGGACAGGGAGGGGGGCGGGGAGAGGGTTAGGAGCACGGTGCCACCTATGAATGCTATAAGCAAAATCTGCCCCTCATCTGCCGTATTAGGAAAGCTGCACGGAAAGGGAGGGAAAAGGCCATGGCATGTTTCTTATAATTTCCTCTATTCCACATCGAGGCAGTTTCAGATTCAGAGAGTCTCGCAGTGCTTGAATTCCATAAATTTGCACAATCCTTGTGCAAACCTGTATTTTTGTGTCAAGAAATGTGGGAACAAAGAAGAGAGAAAGGTAAAAGCTGCATAAGATCAAACAATGCTCAACTAATGAGACATTTCTTCCTTTAGAGGAAGGCGTATGTGTGTGAAGGGGTGGGGAAGGTCTTATTTCTGCTGTGTGCAAAATATAAGTATACAGCTTATTTTTTTTAAAAAATCATCTTGGGAATGGAGGAAAGAAAAGCAGAGCAGTGGCAGTCATCTAGCTGATGGAAGAAGGCAACAGGGAGGGACTCTGAGATTGCTTTCTGCAAAGAGGCAAGTTTGCAATTTTAATTGTAGGAGGAACACACCCTGAGGTCAACCACAGCACTGAATCATGTCAAAAACCACCCTTCCATCCCCTCCACAGGCCTTTTACTTCAAAAAAACCAAAGATAAGCTGATGACAAGGTGGGGGGCGTTGAGTCACCTGGGAGCACGGTTTTGCCAGGACAGGCACCCCGTCCCCATCTCCCACCCTCTTCCCTGCCAGTCCCCATCTCAGCCACCCCTTAACCACCCCGCAGTGACCCCCAATTACCAAGGTGGCAGCTGTGCCGTTCGCTCGCCTCTGGCTGAGCTGATTTTTTTACCGTTATGGCCCCAACCACTTGCTGTGCATTTGATGTAACTTTTCAATTAACGTTCTCCGAGGATTTGTAGGGCGTGCTACAGCCCTGGCCGTTCCCACACCCGCCCCCCCTGGGCTGCGCTGCTGTAACTCTTCCTACCTCCCGCACAAACGCGTCAGGCGCAGATTTAATGGCACCCACCTAAATCCTTCCAGTCGGAGGCGTGTAAGCATGTATGCAAAGGAGGCCTAAATGGAAAAAAGCAAACTATTATTGAATGTGACTAGTGCCACTCACACAGACAGGCACAGGATTACAGCCCGGCAAATGAAGGTTGATGCGATAACTGCACCAGGCAGGAGCAGAAGCAAAGCTGTCCTTCTCGATATCAGGGTACCACAAACAGTCCGGGAGCAGAGTAAGTTTTGCTGACAGGTTACATAAGAATAAACAAAACTAAAGCAATAAGAATCAAAAAGAAAAACCAGGCCATTTGCACCATGCTGAGATGGTTTTTAGATCTGACATTTCAGCTGAATACAACTCGTGTTCAATTGCCTGAAGTCTTCCTAGGAAATCTTTGCATCGCTCAGTTTTGTGGCGTTCGCTCCTTCACTTGCATCTTTATTTGGAGCTCGTGAGGGAAGGTTACTGGTTTTTTGGGGGGGATTTGTGGGCCCATGCGTATGAAATATGAGGTGATATTTTTGAGAGGGGTTTAAAAGTTTGGGCATTTGCCAAGAGCGTGGGAAAGAGGAAGAGGGGTGAAGTGGAGACCTGGTTCAGAGGGAGTTCTGTTTGTATTCTCACTTGAGAGCTGAAAAAGGGTTGAGAGGAAAGCGTTTGGATTTGGCCCTGTTGAGTTCAATGCTCGTGTGCCGTCAGGTGTGAGAGCTGACCCTGCCAGAAAGTTGGAAGACAGGAACTCAAGAGAAAGAACTGGAATGAAGAGGTGCTCTTAAATAATTATCAGAAGAAACAGGATAGATAAGTGATTTCAGTCTCTCACTTCAGTTTAAAAAGGGGAAGGGATGAGTGACCTGCGGCTGGGGAAAAGAGGGAAATCTTCGAGTGAGGTATCAAGTCACAGCTTGAGAGAATGAGGATGCAACAGAGGGGAAAGGAAGATGGGAATAGACTGAGGACAAATATGACAGAAGAGAAGTGAAAGATGACATGGAAAGGCTAAAATCCATAAAACCAAATGGTCATTTTAGGGCATTGTAGTGATGTAGGGAAGAGATAGGAAATTACAGAGCTGCTGGCTGTGAAACGGAGGTGAGGAAGCCGATACATCCCATATAGGCAGCTCTGTGAAGGTGGGTCCTGGCACAGCTTGGGGATTGACTTATCAGTTTAGAATGAAAAACTAAATCAGTGTCATTACTAATGCCAATACAATCCCGGCCATGTGCACAAATTTGTATAGGGGCGGTATGTTTTTGCAGATTTCTGAAATAAGCAATAAAAACCCATTAAATGAGAAAAACTGTGTCCTCGCTATCACTTGTGCCGAGGGAACCAATATTCATTTCCAAACTGTGGCCAGCCCAGGACAAAGCTGTATTAGCACCAGCCTTCAGCGAGTAACCTTAGAGATAGCAGGAACTCAGTACAGGCCCGTATTGCCATGGTTAAAAACATACCTGTATGGTGGCATGATAGATATTAGTTTATGCTCCTATTTGGCGAAATGAGTTTTTAAGTTGTCGCGTAAATAACATTTTGCTGTAGACATACCTTGGCGAAATACCGTCTAATTAACTGTGTTAGCTCAAAAATAAAAATTAAAGTCAACTGAAATATTAAGGAGTTCACATTTTCAGTACTTCATCATTTAGCTGTACAGCTCCCCGTAACAACAATTGGAGTCATGTAGCTAAATCGCCTCCCATTGCTTATAAAATGCACCCCTAAGGTATACAAATCAGCTGCTGTGCCCTGGCTGTAAAGAGAGTTGAGTTGGGGTTGGTTTGTTTTGGGTTTGGGTTGTTGTGTTTCTTTTTTTCCCGATTAAAATCCTGCGAGGACTTGTAGCGCTCGTGGCACGCGTTCAAGAGCCTGATGTTCCTGCCTCTGCCACCTCTAGGGTGCACTGCTGCCGCTCTCCTGCCTGCATCCCCACCATCCAGCTTCTGCTCCATGTCCCATCCCAAAATCCTCGGTGCTCCAGGATGGTGAAGGGTTGGTGGAGGCAGGCCTGGAAGATGCTCGAAGGAGCCAGGAATCTGCTTGGGCTCAATGCTGTGCTAAGGACCTTGGAAGGACACCCCCCACCCCCCGGCCCGGCATTGCTAAGGGCCCCAGGGGTTTTATTTGGCAATTAGTCAAGGTTCACCGTGGAATGGAGGCAGCTGCTCAGTAGCTCCCACCGAAGCTCATAGTCTGACTTTAAACACTGCAACTTTGCCCTGTTTTCCAAAGCATCACCTCGTTTACGTGTTTGGAGGAGAGACTGGGTTTTAAAAGGCAATTATTCTCTACCCCTCACCCCTCAACACACACGCACACCCCAGACGCCCAGAAAAGGTGGTTGTCGAGTCGCAGAGCTCGCTTTCAGCTAGCATTAATCAAGAGAACACCAACCAAAGTTACCGGGATAATGATGATTTATTTCAGTGGTAATAGATTGCCAGTTAGAAAAATCTCCTCGCGCAACTAGCATCCTGCTGGTGAGGCTGCCGTCCCGGAGAACGCGTTTGGGGGCACAGGTCCGTTAGGCTGGAAGCGCGCTGAGGTGTCAGCGTTCGGCATCCTCACGGCAAAAGGGCTTGGATTGAGCTGGCTGGTCGTAATTTTCCACCTCAGGACGCATTGTCGACGTGGGGACTTTGCAAGGGGCCATTATTTAACATACAGGATTGCTAAATATTAGGAGGTGAGGGTTTCCCATGTCATGACTGTAACAGCATTTGTTTCATTATTAAGTGCAGCATATTATTTATTTGCTGCTGTTAATATGTAGCTTTCACATCAACAAGAAAAATGCAAGTTACCTTTTGTCTCTGTACAGTGTCTTTGAATTAGAAGTGTTAATTCAAAGGTTTGTCTAAGTTTCCATGCTTATTTCTCCAACCGTGGCAATTATTTCATGGTTCGTAATGCCACTGATATGATAAACAATATTTATGCCTCACTGTAAAACATTTTATAACTTTCTTTTAATTGCCTTCGCGGTCTTTAAAACTGTAGCTTAGCACTTCAATAATAAGCTTATTAATTTGTTTAGCGTTTAAGTTCTTACAAAGAAAGAGACAAGCATTAATTTTGTTTAGTTAAAACAAGCTTTGCTTTTGAACAGCAGGTGGTAATTGAAACAAAACAAGGGCTCATTAGAGGAGCGTCTGGTGGCTCATGATACAAACAGAGCACACTACAAAACCCAAACACAAGAGCCCTGAAATAAAGTGGTCATCATCTAATTAACAGAACATGTTTTAATTACTGGGTAAACCATGCAGCGCAGTGTGTCAATTTAACTGATGTGCTAAGTGCCAGTTTACAATATCAGAAACAGACAAATAATTGGAATCTAATTACATCCAGGTCTATTGCACACCAGTGCCTCAAGCCCATCTTAATAAACAAGTTTTTACATCAAACCATGAATAGCAAATACAGCCGTGCTGTTAATTGCTACATTGTGATATTGGGACTTTGCCAGCTTTGACTATTAAAATAAGCTCTTGTGTGGATTGCAGTTGCTCTGCTACGCTTTAATTAGAATCAAATGAGAGGCAGAGATCGGGCTGTATTACTGCAATTCAATATATGTAAATAAGATAACTGGCTAATCTTTTTATTTTATTTCTGAGCCTCCATGCAATAGGCGGTTTAGTTATGGTAATAGGTTATCACTTTGCAAATGAAGTAGGCCCGCGCTGTGAGATGAATCAAGAAACATGTAATCTTTACCAGGAATCCTAAATATTCTGCATTGCCCAAAGTGGGAGCAGAGGGATGTCGGGGGTGTGATAGGTTCTGCTCTGGCCTTAACATAAACAGGAGATGAAGGGGAGGGTTTTGAAAGGGAAGAATTTCGCCTTAAATGTGCATCTAAGCAAGGGAATTACTGCAAAATAGGTAACGTGCTAATGGTGAATATCCTGATTTGTCCCCACACCATTTCAAATTTACGTTTGTGCCTGTTGGTGATACTGTATCAGCGCAGCGCTGAAGTAACTGGCTGGTGAATTGTGCCTAGAAAAAACCGAGGCACAGGTCATGGTGCTTGACACATT
>VYZM01002469.1:393269-443428 GCA_013398915.1 Dromas ardeola | reverse complement strand
GACACATTAAAAAAAAAAAAAAAAAGATAGGAGGACCCCAACAAAGACCTAAGCAAGAAACTTGAAATGCTTTTGGGAACCGTTCCTGTAGTGTAAATAATTATTTCTGGAACCCCAGTTTCAGGGCTCTCTGTTTTCTGTTGTGAATGTTCAGCTGTAACTGTGGGTGTCTCGCTGTGGGCACGTGGAGGCAGGTTGCGCCGTGGAAGGAGTTAATATTGGTAGCAATGTGAGTGATGCTCTTCTGAAGAGGGGCATCTTGGGGTTTGGTAAGCTGTCGTGGGTCACTGAGTCAATAGGTGTAAGCAAGTTAGAAAGGTGAAGTCAATGTGGTTGCCGCCTCTGTTCCACAGGAGCACTGGGCTGGTCACGGAAATATTCTATGCTGCCTAGCTTCAGGTTACATCAAGACATGGCCTACAACTTATATTTCATTCCATCTATGGATTATGCTGTTTGCCAAAGAGCTAGTCAGGGATTCAGAAAACCACAGCATGGAAATGAAATCCAGGAGAGGGACCATTTTTTAGCATTTTATAGAACATGGTAGGAAATAATAATGCTGTTGGTAGAGAAATTACTATGTAACGATCTCCTGGGAAGATACCCTTATGTTTCATTAGAATAGTAATTAGACTTGGGACGACCTTAGAAAAACCTGCCTCATGTGCAAGCTCGTTCTCTTTTTGTGTTTTGTTTTTTATAAACTCACTAAAGTTCCTAGACATGCAAGCCTAGGGCAGTCTTAAATGAAGACAAGGGACAAAACAATGACGCTTATAAAAGTGCTCTTCTGAGGCCCACTGAGACCAAGAAAGTCAAGGTACAAATTACCTAATTATTTGTGGTTGTAGAGCTTTTTGTTGGAAATACCATATAACTCATTTTCTGTTCTTCTTTCTTTTCTTCATTCTTTAAGGGAGAGGCTGTTTAACTTATTTTCAAAGCAAAAATGCGATGTGGGTGTGCTAGGAGAATAAGGTCTCTTTTTCGATCTCCCATTGTTCTGCTTCCTCTCGACCAGGAACTTTTTAGGAAAACTGGTCAGAGAGAACCTCTTGGGTCATCGAGCCCAATCTCCTGCAACCTGCAGGAAATGTTTAGTTTAAAGGTCTGCAAAACATCTCCTCTGCTTGACCCCAGCTCTTCAAATTACAAACTCCCTTCCCAAGCCTCTATTGCAGACTGGGTCTGTAGTGAGAGACCCAAAGGGACCACCGTAGCGTGGCCCTGGGAGAAGGCAGCGGGGACTGAGGACATCGTGTTGCCAGCTTTGTATTCTGCACAGCTGCTCCCTCTCTGCAGAGTCAAACCTCCGGTCTTGGTTCAGAGATCTTGCAAAAGTGCATGCGAATACAGGATTTTGTGGAACCATGTCATTTCTCAGTGCAAATTCTGCTTACAAAGGTGAATATTTTTACTATCCACTTCTAAAGTGTTTGAAGGTGAAGATATTTAATTGTCTGTAGTCAAACTTAAGTCTGTGTCACCTGTGTTTGGCTGTAATATTAGGAAATGCATGGGCAAAATCAAATACGAATGCCAGGAAGACTAAGAATAAAATAACTTTAGAAAATCTCTCAGCGTTCAGCTGAAGGGCCCAGACGCAGATAGTTTCCCAGTTTAAAAACAACCACAAATTTTGTTTAAACCTTGTGTCTCACTTGCACTTTATTTTATAGATGAAACTTGTATATAATCGAAGGGCAGGTGAAAATTGATAGATGACTCGCTACAGAACAAAAACAAGTAGCTCTTTTAGTTCTGGTCATTTTTTCCTGTACTAAGTCATGCAGCAGTTAATTTCAATATTCATGTTAAGGTTCAACCACAGAGAGATAATTTTGAATCCTAGCCCTGTTTAATCCAGTACTTAGTCTAGTGAAGTTTCACTGGCTATACATCAGGATGAAATCAGAATTAAGTGCAAAATACTCATACAAATTTCTCTGCTGTGCATGGGATGAGGAAATAAAGGAGCTTGAAAAGCAAGCTACTTTCAAAGACGATAATTCCATATGATAAGTTTTGTACTAATGTCATATACAGCCAGTTAGAAAATACATCAAAATCAGAGGCATCAAATTTCATATTATTTCATGTCAAAGATGCATGGCTGAAAAACTCCTATTAAAAACATGAAAACATGCCAAATGCAGAAAACTGAACAACTGAGCGAAAAGTGAGACAAAGTGTTACTAATGTCTGCCAACCGGTATTATTCACAAGTACCGTCAATCACACATGAGCAACCTCCATCGTTGCTCCCCCAGAACACGAAAACCCAGCTCACCCTTAACTTCTGCTAGCGCAGTTGTCCTGTTTGTGGTTATGGCTCTGATCTATTGTTCAGAGATTTCCTCTGGTTCTGTGCATCTATTTTAACCCTAGCAAGTCATGTTGAAGCTGACAGTAAAAGGGAAGAAAAACCTACTCAATTAAAGCATCTTTACCACTATTTAGAATGCAGATGAGCCCCTCGGCAATGAGGAAATTAGTATTTTATGGTGAAGCATTTATATAGTTTATTCTATATTTGAACCATAATAAATTACATCCATTTTTTACAAGAATTATAACTGACATGCTGTCAGAGCTGTACATGTACAGCCTTAGAAATATACATAATACTTTGAAAGCTGTCACATTCAGTACAGTTGTAAACATCACCCTAGGTTACCAAACTGTTATCTTTAGGTTTACTTCTTCAGATAAACCGTGGGATCTTCGCACATTTCAACCAGAGAAAAATCAATTCTCCCTCAAACAGTTGCACAGTAGTTTACCACCCGTGCTTAAATGCACAGCCTGATACTAGCTTGAATTCCAGTTTGGGTCTGTTTGCAAAATACCCTCGGTCACGGACTTTGTCATTAGGTCTGGGGAAACACCAGAGTGACTCAATGTCCTTCCTCATGTTGGCGTTCTTCAACCCAAAAGTGCCACTATAGTTCTAAATGAATCATTTTGCTGAAGAATATTTAGATATGTGTAGTACATTACAATGCTTTTTCTACAGTGTCACTTTTTGGAGACAGTTCCTTATGAAATACTTATGCTGTGTATAAAGTTGCTTTCTGTTCATAAATTTGTAGAATTTTTTAAAAAATATTACTGGAGACTGGTAGCTTTGTTACGGGATTCTCTAGGACGGTTCAAATTCTACAGGAATACCATTAGTCTTGGTTACATTCTTTAGGATGCTGAAATAAAGCTACCGCAAATGTTACCTAATAACTGAAATTATTTTTATTTTATTCCCTTGTATACATTCTTTTCTATTTCAAAGTGGAAACCAAATGCAAAAAGAATAAGGATTTCCAACTGGAAATTTAATATAAGTAATTAATGAACTCTACTTTGGCCTTGAATGAAGATGATTTTAAACAGAGCTGTGATTCAGCTGCAGAAAGATATGGTTAAGTTGTGTCACCTCTGCCTCCAGAAGAACGTGGCCAGGATCCTGCAGTGAGTTATCTGCCTGCAGACATCTGCCCCAAAACAAACCCTAGGGCTTCAGTGGGACTCAGACTATGGCTGGGGTCCTGCAAGACTCGTTGGGCTGGAGAGCAAGCTAATGGGCTAAATGAAGCTAGCATTGGGGAAAAAAATGCTTTAACAGCTATTTCCATGCAGGAGAGATGTGAACCCAGTTTTTGTGTCCTGAGAGAGCTTGGAGACTGGTGGCATGGTGTCCTGTTTCTGTCCCTCAAGTAGTGCAGGTTGGGGCTGGTGCAAAGCCTGACAGCTCCATCCAAATGAGGTTTCTGGGTCTGGCCAGAGCCAAGCTTGGGGCCCCAGGGAGCCAGAAGGTCAAAAAAATGAGGCACAACAAACACATCAGCTGCCATCTGAGCTCATCAGCAATGTTCCTGGGAACTTGGGTGGAATTCAGGTGCTTACACCCCATCTCAGCTGGCTCCATCTCCTTTTGGGACAGCCCCTAAGAGCCTGCCACCACTTTTGGGTAATGTCATTTTTTTTTTCCACTTCAGGTGGTAGAGGTCTACACCAGAAAACCCTCTCCTTTGATGGAGTTGAATGCTTTTCCACCAAAGAGCAGGAAAACATCTTTCCACTCTTTGGAGATCTATTTATTTCAGGTCTGGTAGCACCAAATGTCATCAGGGGTCCCGCTGCCATGGGATCTGTCACACAGAGAGAAGAGGAGGCACCCCAAGAGCACCCACCGCCGCACACAGCAGCGCTTACGCTTTTGTTACAGTTAATTTCCTCCTCTCTTTGATCCATCTAAATTCAGCATGCATTATCCTTCTGTTATTTATGTAAATGTTTAGATTAGGTAATATTTTATTCTACAGTGAATGACACCATAATCCTCCTTATTCTTTTCCTTTATCATAAATATTTAGTTTGTTTTTAGCTTGTGGGACTAAACACAACATCGTTTTCATTACTGTGAAATCTTCCCCTTTTCTTCTCCTGCAAGCATCCCTGGTCCCCTGGTAGTACTCTGCCTCCCAGAACATGCTAATATTGCTTGCATTACTGCAGGATTACCACAGTGAAGTATACACTTGGTATTATAATTCATAATGTTGCTTTAAAAGATTAACCACTCCCACGGCTGTGTCTGGTAATTACAGAGCAGACTTTTTTTTTTTTAACAAAGAACAGCGTGCACAAAATTACTGGCAAGGAGGTAAGTGTTTGGGGTGTGCTTTGTTTTTCAACCTCAGAGAAAACCAGATGCAAAATTGATAAAGGAGAACGAGAGTGTGTTTTAAGCTGAGATACTTCAGTATATTAGTAATTTAACAGATTTACATGGAGGAGATGGCACCGTCGGCCCCTGGAATGTCACAGACTGATGCAATGGGCAATTGCCAGCTCAGATGACTTCCACGAACAAATCCAAAATAATTAATAGACCTTCTGGAGTTTTCCAGGCAAGCGAGTGCGCTGGTGAAAGAGCAATAGTTAGTTTAGCCTGTCAAGGTTCATTCTTTTTCAAAACTCCAGTCCTCCCTTGATGCCCTCTAATGGTTTTTTGAAACACCAAAATGTTTTTGCATGAACAACATTACCCATTGTGCTTTAGTTAAATGCATTTCGATGTCAGACACACTCCTGGCTTGAAAATGCCTGCTACCTACCCCTCCCTGAGGGGATCTCCGGGGAGGGTAGCCAGATTGACTTTAATCGGCCAAAGACACAGAATGGGTTCTTAATGCGATAAACCGATCGAGTGTGCAAAGTCACATTAATATGTGGAAACTCGATCAGCTTTTATTAAGGGATCAGGAAACGGTTTAATTGCTGAGTGACAAGAGCATGTGTTTGTTTAATTGCTTGTTTGTGTTTACTGCAAAGCCTTGGGGAAGATGGTAATTCGTCCCATTGTTGTTTGAAAATGTGGGTCTGGCACCCAAACCAACTGCACGACAGGCACTGGTCTTGTACCAAGTGGTGTTTCATCAACATTTACCACGGTCCCGTTTGGCGAGGACCTTGGAGCGACAAAGTGGGATTCTCCTTCCAGCCTCTCCTCGCTCGGCTTGGCCAGAGACAGCCACGCTGTGAGAAGGCTGGAAATTTCGTACTTAAATGAGGAGTTGCTCACTGTCTGTTAAATGAAAGTAGCATTTAAAGGCTGCCGCATGGTAGAGCAATACTTAACGGATCGTTCTGTCTTTCACAGCGGGAGATGTAATGGTTGCACGCTCCTACAGAAAACTCCTAAAAGATCTCAGAGCCTCAGGCAAAGTCCGTTGAAGCTGTAGGTGTCTTTCCGTTCATTGGACTGACCTTTGATCAGGCACTAATGCATAGCGATAGCTTTTCTATACCTTTTCTGAAAGGGGTTTTAGTGTAAAATTGTTCCCTGCCGTGGGATTGCAGCAGTCCTGGGGATAGATCTGCTTTCTTGGCTGGCACTAACCAGAAGTGTCGATGGTACAATGAGGCCTGGCACTCCATGCTGGGGAGAAGTATTAGATTTGCTGTGAATTTACATGAAAAGTCCTTGCCTAGCAATTATTCTGAATAATAAAGCTTCCTAAGATACTACTGTTTCTTTCCTCCATATTCTTGCCTTACTTTGGAAGGTAAGTTTTCCATCCAGGAGCACCAGCTGGAAATGCTTTCCTTCCTGTTTTCTCTAAATTAGCTATTTTAAATACTTTCTTGATGGAGGAGGACAGAGGGTTGCTGATGATTAGAATTATAACTGGCTTTCCAGTTCAGCATCCAGCACCATCAAATGCATCTACTTCTGTAGATGGAGCCTAGGAACAGTTGTATCAATATACATTACAGGCTTGTCATAACTCACTCATTTCCTATTTCAAACAGGAGGAAATATACTTGAACATATCTGTTGTATCTGTCAAGACTTCTCATTTGTCAAACTATTAGTGGTCCCTCTGTCAACATAAATAAATCTGTCCATAAATCTTGACAGGTATAATCATTTGTTGCATTTGAAAGGCAAGTCTCTAACATTAGACCCCTTTTGATTCCTAACATGATTATCTTTAAAGAAAGACATTTCAGATGCCTTCTGAATCTGGCCTCTGTCAAATGATTTCTCCGCTCTTGCTGAGTTATCTACTCTTACGAAGTAAGCAAAGGCATAGTTCCTGCTGTCAGCTCTCTTGAAGACCACACGAATCATTGGCATTGTAGCAGCTCTGAGGTCCTATCCTGGAAGCGTTTATATTCCTGTATGTCAGACTAGGCTCCCAATACACTTATTGTTTCTCATTCCTATTCTGAGCCATTCTTCTGGCCCCAGTTGTCCTTTCTTTACTTTTGGGAAGCTATCAAAGAACATTCTTTGAAGGTATTCCATCGAACGCTGCCGATTTTTTCAGCACTGTTGCCATTGGCAAACAATCCATACCCATACAAGACAATTAAGCCTCCGAAATGGCCGTTTAAATATGGGCTGGCATAACTTAAGATTGAATTCCATAATACCAACACGCTCTTCGCAAGCTCCCCTGCTGCTCTGAGGCACACTGAGCAGCTCCAGCCTTACAAGGTTCTCCAGAGACATATGAAGTGACCTTGTTTCTTTGCTCGATGGCCTTATGTTAGTAATTTTGCCTGCCTGATTAAGTTAACAGTTATCCAGTGTTCACCAGGCTGGAATGCGAAGTGAAGGTCTTTGGCCAGAGTTCAGCGTCTCAGCAGACAGCTCTGGCGTATGACCCAGAAACTGGTCAATGCACAAGTGCCAGAAGACAACCAGCGAGTCCACAGATAGCATGGCTTCATAGCATTCCCTGCCACACGGAAAACCTAAAGCACATACTTTTGCAAATAAGAATGAGTCAGGAGGTTGCTAGGGGCTGGGTTTGTGGGAGCTGCACAGTAAAGAGCTCCTGCAGGAGCCGTGGTGCTTGGTACCCAAGCTCCTACGGTGTCATGGGCATGCCCAGCTTACACAGCCATGGGAAATTAGCTAGTGAATGCTAGCTGGAGGATCCCAAGTCTAACGTTTTCCCTTCAGTCTTCTGACAGTGAAGGAAGGAAAACTCTAGTGTTTTTCATAAAATGTATTTAAAGTTCTTCATTTTCCCTCTTTCAACTTTCCTCTCCTTCAAATCATCTGTGGTTTGCTGCAGCAAAGATTTTTAATTGACAGAATTTCAACTTGTGATCTAAAGAGACTCATTACTTCACAGGTTCTTTAGGTTCATGGGGCCTTGCTGCCATGTGGGATATTTCCTGCTTTCTTCAATGGATCCTTACCACTGAAACTAATTTTTTGATGAGCTGTAGAAGCAGCCTGTGTATCAAGAACAATTATTTCAGAGATAAACCCTTTTGCTTCCGACCTTCTGATGCTTTGTCCAGATGCAGTGTCAAAATGCAGCTGTCAGGTAAGGTTCCCATCTGATTCACAGCTCTCAATGCAGTCAGTTATTAAACAGCAGGTTTTTTCCATGTCAAGTCATGATTTAGGATAATGTTTCGTTGGTGTGGACAATATGCAAGAGCCATAGACATCTAGTTTGCTATACCCACATGGCAGCCTGGGAGTAAAGGAGTGAGTTTAGTTCTTCACTTCAAGGCAGGTAATCTACAGAAGTATTTAGTTACATTTGTGTACCAAATCTGTTTTAGTTGAAATACTTGGAAACATTTAGTCAAAGAGGCCAGTTGTCTATAGCCTTGCTGGCACCAGGCATTAAGACTCTTGGTTCGTGAAATTGGTGGAAGCCAAAGAGATAAGCAGCTTGCTTTTATGATGCTGCATGATCCGGGGCATGTACTGAAGAGCAGAACACAAGTCCATCTGGGTTCATACCAACATCTGCATGTGTTGATACCGTTGGAGGGTCTGCAGGACTCTGCAGCCCCTAGGTGAGAGCTTCTGAAGGTTTGAAGTATGGAGGTAGGTGCCTAGATTAATCTATACCCTGACCCTTTGCATCCGTGCCTATCAGTGCTCCCTGCGTAACCAGCATCCGCTAGATCTCACCACTGCTGTTTCTCGTTCTCCAGGCCAGGAAGGATGCTGGGCTGTACAGCTTCCTTTTCTGTTGACTGTCAAGATGGTGCTTTGTCAGGTAACTGCTGTTGCCACCAACTGCAAAGCTCACTGCATCTAGAGTATAATGACACCTTCTGAGCCACTTCTTTTATGCGTTAACCTACTTGGAAACAGAGGCTCATGTGCAAATTCCCTCTGTATTTTGTGGAGACTGGAACGTAAGCCAGATCTGAGCTGAATTTCCCCCTTCCAAGAGCCAGCTGAATCAAAATCCCCTGATGCAGACATCCCCAAATTTTACGGGTGCAAAAGATATCTTGATCCAAATTTTGCAGTTTTCTCCCATCTCTGCTTAAAACATAAAATGTATGTTTTTAGGGAAAAAGGATATAAACATCTTGTTCATGTTTGAGCTGAGAATGTCTTTTTTCTGTAGGCTGTCAACACAACTTCAAATGCATGCAGCCTGTCCAATCTGACAGACAATTTGCATATTTGTGGAATGCTAACGCCAAGTTACTGTATACATTTGTACATGAAAGCATTAGAAAGTTAGAAGGATTAAAGGTGGAAATGTATCCCCCTCGGCCTCGATTAAAGATCAAGACAGCACATCAATAGATGGCAGACAAAAAACTGCTGCTTTGTCGTTTGGAATGGCTTAACCCAAAAATAATAAAATCCAAGCTATTTCCTAGGACATAAATAGCTGAGGGCTTTACACGTGCTAATTGCTGGGGTGTTGTTTTAGCCTTTTGAGAGTGTAATGTGGAGTCTGCCACAGCCAGTGTGAGCCCTCTGACACAGCGACCGTCTTTTTGTTCCGCACCAGCTGCGTGCCTGGGACACAGGCAGAGCTCTGAGGGCCAGCCCGGCGTAAATGCACCACTGTCGATGTCTGGGGCTGCACCTTCCTCGGCTTGCTCTCGGGTCCTGAAAAGTTCTTTGAGGCCAGATGGAGGTGCTTGGCCCGTACAAAAGTGATTTAGTTTGCAATGAGATGAGTGTCAGGAGGAGCAGCAGCAGGTGCTCAACGGTTTTCCGAAGAAAGATGCTTGCTTGGCTAGATATATTTTGGAGCCTGGCTGTAGATACACTGATTTGAAAATGGAGACTTGGAGTCTTAAAAACAAAATATGCTAAAGAACAGTTTTGCGTGGTTCCTCCTAAGGATCAAAAACTGATACTATTTATTTCGCTTGTACTAAAAAATAACCTCAATAAGATGTTCTGCGTTGGCCAATGGATATAATTTAGGACCAGACATTGGCAGCACAGGACAGAGAAAGCAGGAGCTAGTCAAATCTTTCCCCCACTCTTTGATCCAAAACATGAATATTCCTTTGATTCAGAAGGGGTTTGGCCAGCCTTTTTCACAAACGGTTGCACGTCTCTGCGCTTTCTGGCTGGGGGAAGTGGAAGTGGCAAAGCCTCAGATACCTGGGAACCAAGCGCTGAAAACTCTCCTGGAAACTTCTCATGGTCTAACGAAATTCCTGGGCCAGCTTCCAGCCTGAGCGGATGCAGACAACCAGCCAAACTGAACCACCAAATCTGTCGAGATTCAGTCGTCATTTACGAAAGAGGACTGGGATTTTCGAGGGAGTTTGTAGGAGCTGAACACCCAAATCCCTTTAAATCCCAGTGGGACTTTTGCTCTTCTCTTTCTTGTACTCCACTGAAAATCCTTGTCGATTCTCTTAAAATATTTCAAAGACCTCAGGCAACGCTGTCATTGTAGATATACCTCTCTACCAAAATTACACAAGCACAGAATTTTAGCTGCAGTTGCTGAAAATGTGTAATTTAACGCACCTACCCAAAAAGCCCCAGGCTACACCAAAACTTTTGACCACAGAGAGCCCTGTGCTGTCACAAGACAGGTCTAACTCTGGGCACCCCAGTTGGAAAACTTCAGCCTTAATGCATTTGGAAAAAGGATGATGCTGTTTTAAAGCACATTACCCAAATGCCGAGATGCCTTCCTACTGGGAGCAGCGTTACACAGCCGATCTCTGCCTGGATGCCTATTGCAACATGGATCTGACAATTTGCATGTAGGAAAAGCCCTCTCATGCATTCACAGTTCTAGATGACCTCCATATATTT
This sequence comes from Dromas ardeola, assembly GCA_013398915.1. Taxonomy (NCBI): domain Eukaryota; kingdom Metazoa; phylum Chordata; class Aves; order Charadriiformes; family Dromadidae; genus Dromas; species Dromas ardeola. Next base: position 432,855 of record VYZM01002469.1, on the reverse strand, counting down.
GTTTAAAAAATAATTAGGCTTGCTTAGCTTTTGTACTGTTTCCTTTTTTTTTTTTTTTTTTTTTAAAGTAGCTTTTCCTGTAGCACTCCCAGGCTGGTACAATGCTGGCTTTTAAAAGTGATTTGTCTGTTACCAGGCGGTTTTAAACTTTTACTTCCTAAGTCCTTGCAAACCAGCAATATAAGGAGACTAAAAAAGAATCTCCTGGGGATTGTTTTTATAGTAACAGTGAAAGCTTAAAATGTTGCAGCAGCAGCCAAATTATTTTTCTTGTAGTGGAAACAATACCAACAACTGGAGTCTACATACAAAACAGTTTAAAGCTACCCATAAAAATGACTAACAAATGAGTGCTACATTTCTTTTTATCATTTACTCTTTATAAAAAGTGACAGTTTGAAGGCTACTAATTTGGCAAGTTATTTCCCCTCAATACTCATGGTTGTGCAGTAATTAAAGGATATATAAAACATGGACATATACATACTAGTACAGTCTAACATTTTTGTGTGGTTTAGGATGCAGTCCACTTACTTTGTCACCCACTAATAGAAAACTCAGTAGACATACGCACAATTTAGCCACAGGGCAAAGTCTGATTTCAGACAAAGTTTTCAAGAACACGCTCATGACTAAAGTCTAAGTCCTGTTTACTTTCTGTAACGCTCCTGAACTGTTCGGAATGAGGATGTCCAAAGATGCGCAGTTACCTCAGGGCATAAAGGAGTATTTTCTCCCATGACTAAACAAATGACTTCTTGAGCACGGTTGAAATCAAACATTTAAAATATTATTAATTTCTAATTATAATTGTTGAGGGTTTTTTTTCTAAGTAGTACACACTATCCTTAGGCAAGTAATGACTTTTTAAAATCTATTACTAAAAATGGTACTTGCTGGCATCTAAGCACCTCTGTCACTCTTGAAATTGGCACTTAGTTTCTTAAGTCGCTTAGGCTGGTTTTGAAATCTTTGCATGATATTTCATCATCTATTTGCTGGCGACGGCCTTTTCTATACCTGCAAGTAGTAAAAAATATATGACTCCCTCTGAAAGTGAAGAGCTAAAAATAATACAGGACTTGGTTTAGTCAACATAAAGACAAAATAGAAAACCATTAGCTCAAGCAACTGAAATTAGAGAACTTAAAGCTCTGGCTGCAGAGCAGGGAAATGTTTCAAAAGGGGTTTTCAGCAGTTGCCAGGCTAATTCCGCGTCCGTCGCAGTTGGTGGCTGGGCTCCCATCAACTGGAGCAGGGACATTTTATGGGGCCCGTGAAAAGGTGAGGCAGATCCTTGGGGTGCTGCTGGAGGTTGGCACCATGGCATGTGTCTCGCTCCATCCCTCTGTTAGGATGTGCGACGCAGGACCAGTTACTCCAGTCACGACTATTTTACCTGCCCAAATGAGGTATTGAAGGCCAGGGCAAGTACTTGATATGGGGTGAGTGGCTGCGCTCTGAACTTGGTCATTTGTCCTTCAAATTCAACATGCAAGTGCTTCTCTGTTGAGTGTCCAAATAATGATGTTGTAGCTGTATATTTGGCGTTTATCAAGTCGTACAGAACAGGAAAAATGGTTCATAGTCTGAAGTCTCCCCAAAGCCTGCATTATCTAACAATTACCTACTAATTTGCATTAGTATTGGCCACGAGAGATAGGCACCCCTCAAAAAAAAGTCCCGGTCCATAAGATCGAGATTAAGCTGATAACTTTCCAAGACAAAAATGTTTTAGTTCTAAGCACTTTTCAAAATGGCCACCATTACGGTGAGAAACTCTGTTCAAGTGTATATAAAACATAGTGGAATAATAACATCTCATTTGATTATACAAAGTAGTTTTTTCCTTAGTGTTTTAGTTCTCAAAATTCCCAGAATACACTACATTGAAACTGTTCACTTGAGAAATTAAGTACCGTATGTGATAAGACAGTCATGTGAAATTTTTAAGCTGTCATTAAAAACGATTATAATTAGGACAAACTATATGAAAATGCTTTAAAATTGAGACCCTGGTGAATTAAAAATTAAGGGGTATATTATGTATTATCATGTTGAAGGGCAGGGATTTACGCGTGTAACTCCCATTAACACTAATGTGAGTTGCATTCATAAATCCCGACGCCTCGCAATGAGCATACACCACCTCGTTTGTTTTCGTTGAACAACCTCAGCTTTCGCAGCACTCCAACACAATACCTCTGCCTGCAGAGAAGGAGCAAAATGGCAAATCAGAAGTTTAAACTGTTTTCCCTTACAACTCTAGGCCCCCCGATAGAGCAGAATGTAATTCGGCTAAGCAGTAGCTGCGCTCCCGTGAGTAAGATTTACTTGAGAAAAGTAACTGTCACGGAGTCTGCTCTTTCCTGCAACTCCTGTGCTTTTCTGCGCTTAATAACTAGGGGTTGGGCTGCAATCATTCTTGTTACGTCTCCTCTAAATGCAGGAAGGCTATTGCGGGGGGTCGGCTGCTGAAAGCAGTTTGAAAGGAGCCGCGCTCACGGCAGCCTGCGATTCCCGCGTGGTGAGCGAAGGTGCGCTGTAAGGACAGTGGACACAGATGAAACGCGCCTCTTGCCCTGGTGGGGCCGTAGGACTGAGGTCTGAGCAGTGAACAGGAGTCTACCTGGCCCAGGAGTCTACCCATGCCGGCCTTTGGGTCGTGGTCGGGAGAGGGATGAGCTGCTGGGCTTTAGGCTGCAAAGTGTTGCCAGTTCGCTTGAGTATAAGTCTCAGGATAGTCGGTGCTTTCCTTTTGGCCCCAACGTAAAAAATCATGTGTGTTTGTATGTTGGCTTTCATTGGAAAAAAACATAGCCCTTGTTATTATGGGAGAAACTTTAATAAGTGAACCCTAACAGTTTATTTTTATTTTTATTTTTAGATCTTGATCTGTGTCTAGAAATAAAACAGTTTTTGTGAAAGCGGTCACGGAGTCCGTCTCACGCTCATCCCGTCTACTCCTTTTTACACCCTTGCATTTGGCAATACTGACACCACTAAGGTAAGCCAGTTCGTCTGGGACTTGGGGTTTGCTGAGTCTACTAACAGCGCTCGGTAGAAATGTCCTGTCCTACTGCTTTTATAAATGAACCCATACTACTTCTATTTAAAATACATTAAAAGAATGGTCATATTACCACACTATAGCTTACAGCAAAAAAAAACCAAACCCAACAAACCACAGCTCGTACCTCATACCCTTCTATGGCATTGCAAAATTGTAATTATACTAATACACTACCTTCTTTACAACATATTTTCCCCGGGGGCAGAATAAATAAATCTAAATAAAATAGATATTTGTAGAGTCAGTACATCTCCTATTTTATTAATTAGCACCTGAGCAAAATGTTTTTCCTCCTTGTTGCCAAGCCAGGAAAAGCACTGATGACTTTTCAAGCAAAGTAATGAATGCCAGGTTTGTTTCTTTATTGGTACCTGTGGATTCTGTTGTATTGCTTGTTAACAGATGCAAGTGGGCAATATAACTATTACATCAGGCAATAATATAGAAACCCAGGCAGTTCCTAAGCAACAGCCCAGCACTGATTCTTGCCAGCTATTCTCTAGGATTCCCTCAGACACAGTAAGTGAAGAGGAGTTGGACAATATAGTCTAATTTTGAGAAAGGAATAAAGCATGAAACTGGTGATTTTCAAAATCATATTTTTGCAGATTTCTTACCAAATCAAAAGAGCTAAAATTGAAAACTGTCAAAAACATTTCAGCTCAAGAGCTGCATAAACTTCTCTATTGTTCAGGCAGCTAAACAGACACAGCTATTTTTGCTTCATACCTTGCCCACAAAAATAACAAAAAATAAAGATCATAATAATAGAGCCTCTTCAGCTTGTTGGACTGAAACTGGATTTTGTGGTGTTTCCTTTTGCAGACTCACTCATCAGCTTAGCCTAGAAGTAAAACATTTCTCATCTGTTCTGTATGAATTCCATGGTCAGTCAAATCTGGATGCTGACGGAAAAATTCATAATAAATCATTCTGTTTAGGCCATATAGACTGTGTCTGTGTGCACACGTAATTTTGTGTGTACACAAGATAAAAAGGTGTATTTCAAAGTATTGTCACTCTCAGATGTCACTAGCTGATACAGCTTCTTAGCCTACGCATCGCATATTGTAAAAAGGACATCTGCTTTATATATAACTGGGGATTCAATGAAGCAGCAAAGCTGGGATCTTTTTTATTATCCATAACTTTCCTTGCAATGGACCAATCCAAGCTTGGACTCTCTCAGTATTTGGAGAACATTGTTTCCACGCTTTGGTTCAGTCCATTATGGCACTCTGTGTCAAGCGCAGATTTTGAGCCAAACTTCTCTGAAGGATAGCGCTCTTTCATCTAAGTATGAATAACGTCCTTTCAGAAAACAGTTTATATTTAGAATAAATAAGAACGGACATACATACACACGCGCATACGCTTATGGACCCCAATGCACACGCTTCCAGGAGCACAAACATGAACAAACAAGAGGAAAATATTGTACACCAGATGTTCTCTGGGTTTGAATGCTCCATTGGTTTCCATACACCATGGAAGGTTCTGGTCTGCTAAGGGAGCAGAAGTAAGTTCGCCATAGGAGCTTGCAGTGCTAGCAGTTTTACCTTGCTTGGGAGGTGGGAAGTTGTGGCTTTCTTCACTGAAGACTGACTTTTTGGAAAAAAAAANAAACTGGTTTTTTGGAAAAAAAAAAAAAAAAAAAAAAAAAAAGTGGAAAACTGATGACATTTCTGAAACAAAATTCTCTGTTGAGATATTTGAGCTATGGGCCAAAATACTTTCCTTTCTGGCCAAAAAAAAAATAAAACCCTTTCATGAGAGCTATGGTTGCATGCCTCAAGCCTCTTGTTTTCTGGGCTCGTCTCACCCCTTCTTGTTTCACAACAGCCCATTAAGAGCGTGCAAGACGGAGATACTGAATTTCTGGGCACCGCGGGGTGCGTGGCTGCAGGGGCGGGAGGCATCCTGGCTGTGGATCCCACCAAGGTATGTGGTTGGGATTCAATGGCTTTTCTCTCTTTTGGCTACCAAGCTGTTCCAGTTTTCAGGTGTTAGATATTTTTCAAATACACGGTAAAATATGGCTTGAGAAACAGTCACTTTCTGCGCCCTCAAAGGGGAAGAAAAATGTGCATCTCAATGAAAACCTTATTTTCTATTAGAAACCAGTTTTGGTGAAACAAAGTCACCCAACCATACAACCCGTCCACACAATTTCCGCGTGTTCCCATCTGCTCCTCCTTCCCCTCCCTTCCCAATCCCCAACCCATTCTCTGCCTGCCTGATAGATGTTGACATGAGAATTAAATCACTAAGAAGTATGAATGCTTTAGCTTTAACAGAAAGCCAGGTTACTATTCCTAGCATGGAAAGTTAAATGAAATCATGCTGTGAGCGAATTCCTATTGATTTCTTCAGGATTGATCAGAAACATTTGTCAAACTTTTGTTTTCTTTCTGTCCTACATCTTCCTTAGACACATAGTTAAACATACTAAGGAACGTTTACATTTTAAAAATGTGTTCTAAGGTCTTTATATAAACATACATGTAATAAAAGTGACTGGTGATTTATATTATCTATATACATTCAGATACTTTATTTTCTAAGCCAAGGTTTTAAAAAATAGGTGCCTAAATTCAGACACCTAAGTCTATGTTTACAGTCTTTGGTTGCCTGATTTTCAAACATGTTAGTGCTCAGAAACTCTTTTTTTCCTGTTAACTTAAGGTGGCTAGAAGTTTTGGACAAAAATTACATTGGCCTGTTTTGCATCTATTAGAATCAGAAAGGGAAAATTAAGAAAAAGTATATATATACAAAAAGTGTAAAAAGCAAAAATAAGAAACTAATATATCCACAGGTTTTTTCCCCACATTTAATTGAAGAAAATGAGTTGCACTGGTATAAGGCACACGAGTGCAATCCAGCAGATTTATGCTTGCTAACTGAATTTGACCTAAAGCCCTTCTTCAAAGCATTTGTCTTTTCTTCTTCAGGTTCACACTGAGGCCTCCAGTTTCAAAAATGTGTGTGTTCTTCTGCACCTAATGTACATGCATATCCAGTGTGACTGCATGTGGAAATGGAGCATCCACGCCAACAATTTTACAGCTAACAGGCTTTTTGCATGTGCGAGTCTCTGAGGGTTGTATGTCAGTGGGGTAACTGCACGTGTAAATCCAGCAGTCACACACACAGCTAGAACGTGTACAGCTGCATTAATACTTTTTTTTCTTTTTTTTTTTTAAACCAGCTAGCAAAAGCAAGTGAGAAAAATGATACAGTTTTAGACACCTGGACCTTGAAATAATAATAATAGGAAACCCCTAAAAACTGATTATGAATCTTGAAATGATGTTGTTCGGCTTCCAAAACCTGCCCCTGCATCCCCCTTATAAACACAGGTCAGTCTTACTTTTAGGCACTGTTAGATTTGTGTTTTTAATTACCATCAAATCATTTTTTGAGGCAGTAAACATAAACTGGTGCTGTTCTAAAATCTAAAGGGAGAAAGTTAATATTAAAAAAAAAAAAAAGGAAGAAATAAATAAATATATAACAAGAAAAAGTTAGTGGAGCAGCTGTGTAAATAATATGAACAATGTTAAAGAATAAAAGGAAACTGCCAGAGCCACTTGGGATGAGGAGGGAGCCTAAAATCACTGGCTGCTCTAACTAGGTCTTGGTTGTTGGTTGTGCCTGTTTTTTTCTGCCAACTCCAGGTCTGCCTTAGAAGGCGCTTTTCTTGAAAGGCACCGGAAGACGGGAAGGAAAATGAGGTTATCCCATAAAATAATCTACTACTATTTGGTAAGGGCACAGGAATAGAGAGTGAAGCAATGGTTTAATATTAAGACTAGAAGCTGCATGAAGTAAGTAATTAGCTGAACATTTACTTCATTCATCAGTGCAGAGTAAATGTTGAACTGTGTTGAAGGCAATGAAAAAATTTGCCGGTTTGGCTGCAGGCTTTGCTGAATGACACCGCTTGTCCGTGAAAGTTCTCTGGACCTCAAGCACCGAGCTACGTCTGTGCACCAGGAGTTCCATCCAGATTTGGAAGCGAGCGAGGTAAGAAAGGCATCCTCTAGTGTCCTGGGGACAGGGGACGTGTGGTTTGGGACCTGGTGGGTGAGTTGTCCATTCTTCATCGGAATTTCGTAACAGTTTTCAAGGCCTTGAAGATAGACTAGGATCAGCAGAGAAGAAAAACTAAATCAACTAATGCACATGTTCTTGTTGTTGCTTGGAAGTTACATATAATAAATCAGTAATATAAAATAGCTTGGTGTCTAACTAGAGATCTGTTTCTTGCATGTGTAGGTATGTAAATTAAATTCTTGAGACTACTAAAAGACAAGGTGGTAGAAAGAAATTATTAGTCAAATCCTAATGATTATTATTTGTCAGGTGTAATTCTTACTTTGTAAATGAATGCAAGGCTTCAAAAAGGAGCTTTCCCTGGACAGGAGTTCTGTATTTCTGTGCAGAGACCCAGTGCAAGGTTGAGGCCATGCTTTGATCACCACAGAGAACGGAGTTATCTCTAGGGCTCAGGAATCTCCACATTGATTTACTCTGGTATTTATGATATTACTGTGTATGAGAGATGGGATTTTTGCAATGCTGATACCTGTCCACAATGTGAACTGGATCAAGACCACAAACAACCCGTTTCCCATTGGTGCAAGAGCAGCTGTTTTATGGAGAAGGACCCAAGTTGCACTTGGACTGGACCTGCGAGGTGTAGAAAGGTTGCAGAACTCATTAACAGTTCCCTTGGCAATCTCATAGAATCATAGAATGTGTTGGGTTGGAAGGGACCTTTAAAGGTCATCAAGTCCAACCCCCCTGCAGTCAGCAGGGACATCTTCAACTAGATCAGGTTGCTCAGAGCCTCATCCAGCCTGGCCTTGAATGTCTCCAGGGATGGGGCCTCCACCTCCTCTCTGGGCAACCTGTTCCAGTCCCTCACCGCCCTCATTGTAAAGAACTTCTTCCTAATGTCTAATCTAAACCTGCCCTGCTCTAGTTTAAAAACATCCCCCCTCGTCCTATCGCTACATGCCGTTGCAAACAGCCCCTCCCCAGCTTTCTTATAGGCCCCCTTCAGGGACTGGAAGGAGCTATAATGTATCCCCGGAGCCTTCTCTTCTCCAGGCTGAACAACCCCAACTCTCTCAGCCTGTCTTCATAGGAGAGGTGCTCCAGCCCTTGGATCATCTTCGTGGCGCTCCTCTGGACTCTCTCCAACAGGTCCATGTCCTTCTTGTGCTGAGGGCTTCAGTCTCATCCCTTACCATCCTCCTGCCTTTCCAGCAACAGGGCTTTTCAGTAGGAAACTTGCCTCCCAGCACCAGCCCAAATCCTGCGATGGTAGCCAGGGTTGCTATTAAACAGCTGGACCGAGCTGACGCTGCTTCTCGGCTCATTGCAGCATCCACTGAGTGCAGGAGAGCGGCTCTGCCATGTACCCAAGGTCACATACTGCCATAGTCCCCACCGACGCAAGCCAAGATACGGCCCTGCTGTTACCTTGGCAAAGCAACATAATCTACACAAATGTATACTGAAATTGTCTTGCTGTCCTGCCGCAGTTGTGATGGCTGCTGGTACGTGCTAAGCGCCATGAGCCACCACCGTTGGGCTAAAAGTTGTACAAGAGCCGAGTTACCAGCCTGTGGGTCTGACTGACTTAAACTGGCAAGGAGCCAAGGCTCTGCTGTAGATCTGCTGGAAAGCAGAAAAGAAACCTGGTGAAGAACAGTCTGCAAAGAGTCCCTCTGTGCCAGTATGCTAAGTAGAAAGTCACTGCTGAACACACGTGGGCCAGATCCAAAACCTGTTTCAAACTGTGAGAATTTTTGCGCTGACTGTGATGGCCTTTGCTGCAACCCATGGGCTCTGACCTTCCGTATCCTGTGCAGCTGCACAGTCCTCTTCGTGCAAGCAAATTAGGTGCATTATAAACATGGAATTACCTGCAAGTGCTCTAGAACTAATTTGTGTCAGTGACATGAGCAAATCAAGGTACAGGACAAAAGGGACAGGATCTGATACACCTACAAGGTAAGTCAGAGGCCAAAACAAATGTAAAGAGTTAGTTTGGAGAATTCTGTATATACCAAGAAAAGGGAAATAACGCCACTTGGGGAAAATTTTCAAGCCACTGAAATCCAGGGGGGTTTAACCGTTGATGTCAGCGGGACAAATACTGATGTTATATAAAGCACACAATTTTTATAACATGCAAAGGATTTTAGGAAGGAGGCCAGGCTCGCTAATTGCTTTCCAGCAGATTCATCATTCCCAGCACAACATCCCATCCATTGGTATAGCTGTTGTCCTCAACCTGGTATCTTCCCCTTGCCTTCATATTTTTGCACAAAGGTTGCAAAATTACTGTGCCGTCTCCTTCAGCAGTGAGGAGGGCTCGTACTGGGAGTAGGCAAGTGTTTGGAAATCAGTACCTAAGATCTGAGTGCTCCCTGTATGAATTCTTTCTCCACTATGAAACATCTGAAGCCTGCCTGGTGCCTACTCCGTTTCCTGAACAAGGGCCATGGGGAGAGGAAAGCCAATGCAAACTCTGCTCCAGCAGGACTGCACTTTTAGAGGGTTTCTAAGGAAAGTCCAGCCAGCACAAATTAAAGAAGCCTTGTGGGCCCTGGCCTTCACCGGCCACACTGGGCGCCACCACAGTGCATGTATTCAAGGACGGTCATGCTCTCTCTGACTTTTAGGTCATATTGTTGACCCGGTGCCTGGGCCACCTTGGTGAGCTTGTGAAGCATTTGCTGCTCCTTTTCAATAGAGCTCCCGTTTCCCCGGTTCATTAGGACGTGGGCAAATGCGTATTGCTACTTTTGCACGATCGATTGACTGCAAGCCATATCCTTCCCCAGATTTCATCAGGATTTTCTCTGGTTAGTAAATGCTTTATTGCCCTTATTATGAAGTGCAGTTGCTGTATGATGTCAGATAACAGTTACGTTGGGGTGGGGGTTTTTTTCAGTCTCCTTTGCCAAGTCTGAGTTACTTGCTTCCTGACTGAGTTGATTTGCTACCTTAATTTTTAGAACATATTGTTTTAGTAGCTGTGTGACTTTATGTGTGTGTGCATGAAAACAAGCAAAAAAAATAATTATATTTCTAACTGAAATCTATCTGTGTCTCTATCTATCTGTGTCTCTATCTATCTATCTATCTATCTATCTAAATATATGCATAAAGCAAGTATATGTTAATTCAATAGACCAATGGTCATCTTAGAATTTAATTACAACCTGACTAAATCTGGTGTTTCAAATTGTTGTCTCATCCTGCAGCAACAAGACCTAGAAGACTTAACAGAAAGACAAAGCACCTCCATGTAGCTTTTACCTGCTAATAGCATTTCTGTCATTGCAAGATCTGGCAAGAGAGTCAAATACCACATTTTCCCAAAGGTACGTAAAGCATGCAGAACTGACGGAAAGATTAACAAGTTTTCTGTGGAAGGAGCGTACATCTGCTAGGGTGAGGAGAGCCTTCACTGATGTGCCACTTGTAAATGCATATGAACTCTGTAATAGGTGCGGTGCTTTTGCTCAACAGCTGCAATCTTTTCATTGTACCTCTTTTGTTGAATTCAGATAAAAGCACTTCATCGTCAACAAATCTAATATCTGTTCTTGTCCCACTTGAAAGGGTCAAATGAACTTTGCCACCAGAGAACAACAAAAAAAAAAAGCTGAAGCTGCCTAGTGAGTTTGGGTGGCAACGTGCCAAGAGCGAGGGGAGGACAGGTGGTGTCTCCGATGCCTCGGCAGAGCAATAGTGTCAGGAAGCACGAAAAGTGCTCTCCAGGCTCCAGAGAGGCAGGGACAGCAGGGCAGCCAGACGTGAGCTACGAAATCGCCTCCCTCCTGAGGTGCTGGGGCAGATCCTCCTCCTCAGAGAGTCCCGTTCGAGAGATCAGATGAAGCTATTTGGGGTTGCTGTCTCCTGGGGGAGGAGGTCAAGAGGCAGAGGTGCGCAGGCTGGAGTGGGAGCCTGCTGCAGAGCAGGGAAAGCCTCTTGCTGACCTGACGGTCATAGGCAGTATTCCCAATCTACCTGGTTCTGCAGAGAGCAAAGGTTCAGGAAGCTGGTGGGGAAGAGAAGATGGAAACTCTTCTCTCTTAAGCCTCTCTCCACTCATGCATTGCCCAGGGTGCTGGTTGAAGCCTCTATGCCATATGCAGAGAAAGACTTAAAAAATGGGTTACTTTTACAATAACAGCACCAAACCATTATAAAAATGTACACACAACTTCAGCGGAGTTGCAGCGTATGTTATAGTGCCAAAGACATTTCAGTCCTTTACCGCAAATGCAGTGTCTATGGATTTCCAGCAGCTGAAGGGGGAAGCAGGTGTATCTTTAGCCCATTCAGATGTGCACTTCAGTGTCTGTAAATATTTTGCTAGGTCAGAGCTTCTGTGTGCTAATGAGCCACACGTGCCAAAGTGTCCAGTTCCCAGGAGCCTGTGCTTTGCACCTTCTCTCGAGCCTCTGCAGCATCAGTGCAAGATGTTCCTCTTTGTCTAATAATTGTAGCGTTGTACTAGTTTTTCCTAGCGTCCCTGCAGAGGCAGCTGCCCTTCCACTGTAGAAAAGAGGTTATCCCGAGAGTAGCAAGGCCCGTCCTTTCTCCAGGTTGTAGCCCAGCTCACCAGGGACACGGTCCTTGTGCAATGCTTCCTGGTATCTTCCTAGATCCCAAGCCTGGAATGAAAGCCCACAAGGAAGTTAGAGACCAGACGTAATTAGAAACCAGACCATTTTAATCTTTCAAGGTAAATCTCTTAGGTACCTATAAGCTCCTCTTTGCATTATTTGCACAGGCTATGGAATAATAACACCTAGAGAACTGCCGCGCTGTAACCCTGGGGAAAGCCTGTGGCCTGGTGAGGGCAAGGGATGGGAAGTTCAGGCACAAAGAGGGAAGCACCATAATGAAAGACCGTGGCGCAGCCCGTCACTAACACCCTCTTCCCATAGCAGCAATTGGACTCAGCTATGAGAATAAAAGGGACCTTGGCTGCGAATGACTTAGGGCAGCATAAATATGTATTATGAATTTTAGGCTCAGACATAATTAAATGCCATTTGTCAGATCTATGCTTGTTTTTCATCTCATTTGAGTTTTACAGAATGAATTAACTAACAAATGTGCCTCCAATTCTACCATAACAAATCATTTCTCAGAATGGTTGCCTCCAAGCAGCAGCGAAAGAGTGACTGGGGGGAGTGACCTTCTGCTGTGAAGTTGTCACGTTCCAGCAGAGCCCTGAGTGGCAATGACAGCCTCGGTAATGGGGAGCCCGTAGTGGCCTGGCAGTCTTGTTGATAACTTGTTAATTTATTTAGTGCAGCGGTGCAGAGGCGAAGATCTGGAGTAAAGGGTGGGGTGGGCTGAGCCTCGGGGTTGAAATATGTAAATATTCTGGTTTTGAGAAAAAAAAAAAATCATGTTCATTGTCATTGAGTGAGGTTGCTGACAGGTGCCACTGGCAAGCAAATAGGCAAATGTTTGTACCGATGCAGATTTTATTAAAAAAAGATACAGCAAATGTATGGTCAGCGCGTGCAGAGTTTGGGTACCAGAGCAATAAATGCTTCTCTCCTGGCCGTGTGAAAGCACATTTAGGGCACACCAAGTGACTGTCATTCTGAGCTGGGAGAGTCACAGGCTGCCTTCAACAGGCAAAAGGGAGAATGAGTTAAAGACCATAGGTGAAGAAATCCTTTCATTGCAGTTTAACTGTATCTTGAAGAGTTCTCTCACGTTGTTCCATGACACTAAAGCGAAGGTCCTCTTTGTACTTAGCAAATTATTACAGCGAGTTGATGGACTTGTTAGCTATAACTTAGCTATAGTTTTTGAAGTGTTAAGAAGTGCTCAGAAATTTGTGGGTGATGCGTACTTTAAAGGATCTGACATCTCACCCAAGTGACAAGCTCCTTCCAGACACCAGACCCATTGGTAATGGCATAAGGTGGATACCCAAAAATCAAAATGTTCGCTTTCCTTTTGGACAGTCTCACACATTATCTCCAGAAAAGGCCTTCTGCAGCTGTATTCTTCACGCTGCAAAGTTCATAAATTTATGAAGGTTGTTCATCATATGGGGTTAATGAAAATACGCAGCAAATACTCTAAAGAGAGCTGGAAAGCAACTTTGGTAAACTGGTAAATCAAACAAATAAACCTGATAAGAGCTGTCCTCTGTACAGCTCTGCAGACTCTATCCTTAAAATATCTTAAAGAAGATGGGGTAGAAAGTATTTAACAAATAATGTGCTGTCATTTGAAAAACAAAACCAGATGGTGGTGTTAATGTATCCAGTGACTTAAACGTAATGCCATGTGGCTGCAGGAAAACAATAACCCCCACACAGCACAACCCTGCAGACCTTAAGTCGTATCCACCAAGGAGTTCTCTTACGAATGGGAGGAAAGAAACAGCACCCTGCGGCCAGTTATCAACAACTTGGTGGCAAGTGTTGCATCTCTACCATGAGCGCAGCCATCCTCACGGCAGGATGAGAAGGAAAAGTCAATTTTCCTCTTCCCCAGTGAGGGAAGTGTTGCTGGGGGCTCTCCACAGGCACCCCGAGCTCCAGCCTCACTGTCCACGTGTGCTGCAGGGACCCTCATCACCCTCCCAGCTTCTTTTTGCTTTTTGCAGCTGAGCTGCGTCCCAGAGCTTCTGGAGGATTTGGAGTGCACGCAGGACACCTCTGCTCTTGACCTCAATACACGGACACGCACGAGGAATTTCCCCTGAACATTTATTATCCCTGGTACCGTAGTCAACAGTTGGCTCGGTAACTGAGCAAATTTACTTGAACTTTTTATTTCCCAGGTCTTATTTTTCTAAGGAAGGCAATAAATCAATGACAGGAAAAGTACTCACCAGGCAGAAATTGGGTAGCTCCATGACTTAATCAGCACTGATTAATGCCGGTCGGGAATCTATCTCTGCATTTCTTTGGAATACATTTTGGAAAGTCTAGTAGTTCCTAGCAGAGTTTTGCATGAAAAGTTAGATTACTTTCATATTCCTGTCTCTCCTTAAGTCGTAAGTTCCTTGAGACTCAACACCATCTTTCCCTGTAGGTATGTACGGGCGCTACGTGGACCAGTGCTCCCCTGAGAGGTGAAGCCAGGATTTTGGTGATCACTGGAGAGCCCAGGGCCAGGTCTGTGTGACAAGGAGCGGAAAAGCACCGACAGCCGCGGCCGGATAAGATGCTTCTCTTCCTCTCTGGCTGTAACAAACCGAAAACGCCAAAGATACGTCAGAGAGACGCAGCCAGAGGTAGGGACAGGGGACGGAGCTGCGTCAGAAACAGCCCTTCTTCTGTAGGGGTGGAAGAGGAGCCGTGACTCCCTGAGGAAGGTCAAGGCCGGCCAGCAAACAACCTGGGCAAGGAACCCCCAGACGGATAAACAATCCAGACATCTGGTGAGATCCCGGCATTGCTGCAATCAGTGAGCTTTTGGCACTGGCTTCGACACTGCCAGGATTTCCCTTGTAATTAGCGGCGTGCAGCCCGTCTGGGGAGGATTGTTCCCTCCGGAAAGCTGCTGGAACCGGGCTGCGAATCCAGCTTCATCTCTGTGAAGCAAAGAATAACACCTAGTTAGTCTCTGGCCCCCCGAGTATGAGAAAAATGCTAACTTGAACTCAACAAACGTTAGGTGCTACCGATAACTCTAATGTCTGGCTTGGATGCTGCCGAGATTGTTTAGGTGCTACTGAACAGCCCCCCAGCACAGTCATCTGTGTGCACTGGGACAGACTGGGAGCAGCCGTGGGAAGGGATTCAGGGCTTGATGTAAACCTCCGAGCACGCAGAAGTGTTTGCGTACCCTTCTTTAGCACCAGCAAGTGGTGAGCCAGGCAAATTAGAACAGTCAGACTGGTAAGACCATTAACAGTAATACATATTGCAGCTTCTACCCTGATCCAGCCACACAAAATACCTCCACAGTAGGGTTTTTCTTTAAAAAAAAAAAAATTAAAAAATCGGTGTTGTGAAAGACCTCAGCTACCTGTATTTGAAGATCGTTGTCTGAAAAGATGAAAAACATACATTTTCATTTCATTTCAGATTAGCATGGTAAACAGCTAGATCTGTTCTTTCAAGTGGAGCATTCAGCTCCATTTGTTAGCTTTGTTGCTGATATTTCACCTCTCTTTTATTTACTTAACATAGTTTGACAAGAAATTCTCAGTCAGATAATATATCTCCATGAAAGACCGGCTTGGGGAACAAGTCCAGAGGTTTCAGTGGGACAGAATCAATTATTTACGTCTCTGTCATTTTTGGTCTGCCTCCGTTCCACAGAAAGCACTCGGAAGAGCTACCCAACCAGCTAAACATTTTGGGTAGAAAAATACATTCTATTTTTAGGGAAAAAAATATTGTAACATCAGTGTAAATCACAATTGCACCCGCCTGTGAAAAAAAATAATCAAATCACAAGTGATGGAAGCTATGACCCTGTAAAACAACGCCTTCTCCCCAGCCAGGCAGGATGGTCCCTGCTGCAAGGAGCTCCCAGGACAAAGCGAATTAGCAAATGTTCCTGGTGCTTTTTGCCACACAAGATTAGACAAACTGTATAGAATTCAGCTTGATTTCTCCTGAACAGCACAGTAGAAATGTTCCTTAGACAGCAACCAGCCGGTGCAAGGAGATTCTGAAGCTGAACTAAGGCAGGTGATGGAGGACACCTACATTCTTCAATAACTATCAGAAAGAAAAATTGCTTACCCGGTCTGGGTAGCTCAAATACATAAACCGGAGCAGTTTCACAGCTAGCCCATTCCAGCTCTAATCACGCATACCCAGAGACCCAAGTCACTGGGCTTTGTGATGTTTCAGCGACGTATGACGCGATGATGCCTAACGTTAATTTAAAAGCAGGCACACGGGCTGTAACCGAAGGCTGTCAGGCTGCAGGTACATCACTGCGACTCCAGCTCCTGCACCAGCAACACAGTAAGTGACAATGGGAAGTTATTACAACCGGAGAGCACTTAGTCAGTGGTCAATGAGAAAGGATAAAGAATATTAAAGAAGGCATAAATAAATAAATAGGGTAGAGAAATTAGAGGGAATAGACAGTGAATTTAAAAAAAAAAAAAAAATAGAGAAACTAAAGTATACTAAAAACTTACCCAAAGAAAAATCCTGGCCTTCGTGATGTTTCCCTATGAGCCTAGGCGAAATTTCCCCCTCGTTTTGATGGTGGCGAATCAGGTCCATACGAAAAGGGGGAAGTTCGGACATAACGAAGAGAAAGAATGTACTGCAAAGCGAAGGAAAATAAGTGAGCAGTGCCGTACAAAAATAACGATTCAGTAGCTGGTAGGCAATATTGTCATCTCTGTGCACACCCAAGGACTTAAGTGACCCACTACTCTGGCTGAGGATCTGCTCCATTAATAATAAGAAAGAGCAATTTAAACTATGGCTTTTTTCATAGTGTTTTATACAGGTTTGGGGAATACGTTATCAAAGGCTCCAATTCTGGCCAAAGTCCACAGGCGTCATCACCTGTGGTCAGGCCCTGGATAGGAAGATCAGAGCTATCTTTGCGTAGCCCTACCACCAAAACCAGATCAATCGGAAGTAGCTCAAAAGGAAATATTCTACAGGGAACAGATGAAGATGCATTTAGAGGAAATAATCCCCATTCAGGATGCTATTATTAAAAGAGAGAGAGAACTATCAGAGCTAAGATATGTCAGGGCAACCTCGTTGACATGGGACTGGAGAACTTCTACTGTAAAAGCAGCGAAACTAGGTCAGTGCTTTTTGAAGAGAGGAAAGCTCAGGGTGGACATCATTATTTTATATACGATTCTAAGGGGAATAGCTAGGAGAGACGTCAGAAAACTAGTGTCAAATACGAGAACAAATGGACAGGCTGTAAGAAAGGCAGATGAACAGAAACTAAAGGAGGCTCAAGCTCAAGGGATATTAGTTGATGCAAGGACAGGGTTACCGAAAGGGGTAGTAAAAGCAACCAGTAAGGGTTTGGGAAAGGAGAAGCTTTGTGGGGTACCTGAGAGCAGACAAACCTGTCTCTTGATCTTGGTCTCTCCCTAGAATTGCCCAAGTTTCAATCTCAAAATTACTTTGAGATTCACATATAGTAAATCTCTGTGCAAGCGCAATAGATTGAAGTGACAATTCAGTTTATCACGTGAAGATAAAACTCGGAAGAGCATTTGCCTTCTAATTCTATTAATATAAATGTAATTACAAGGGCTAATACCAATTCAAATGTTAACTTATAAGGGCCGGTGGAAGTAGCAGCCTATAGAGGAAGAGATGATGCTGGAATCCCTGATCCTTACGTTTGATCAATAGTTCAGTGTTAGTAGACTTTATTTATGAGTTGGAGCATATGGTTTGAAAATGAGCTTAATGCTTAAGTTGCATGTGTATAGACACACGCTCCTCTAAACAGTAGCATATTTGCATGTTGCAGTTGTCTCTAAAGAAGGAAGAAAGCTTCTCTGTGGTGTAACAGATTAGAATAGTCTTTATTTAAAAAAAAAAAAAAGTAGAATGCTAAGTATCATGCAAATGCAAGCATGACTTCCAGAACACGCTGCTCTAAACACAGATCAAACCAATACTCTTTGTTGAAGTATCTAAGATGTATACCAATCACTAGAAAAAAAAAAACAAATAAAAGTAGATTGAGGTAATAGCCTGGGGCAAAGGGAATTTGAAGAGAGAGGGGAATCAGTGGACTGTGTAGTCGAGGGCTCTTTTAGTGTGTTTTCTTATATCCTCCGAAATTTAAAGGCAGACCTTCATCTGGTAGAAATAAGCATGGCATTATTGAGGTGATGGAGCTGGTCCCAAATACATTCTAATGCATATATATTCTAATGCATATAAAGAAGAAAACAGGAAAAAGGGTAGCATGAATGTAACAGACCCATCAGTCCCGTTGAATATGGGTCACATTCTGAGATCCTGTAAAAAAATGTAATGCCAGCCTTGTTCCCTGGGGATTTTCCTTGTTTAGAATAATACCTTGATCTGAGTAATGCCACAAACCTTCCTCCTTTCTAGCCCAATGATTGAACAAGAGAGATTTTGAAGTGAAAGCATGAGGAGGAGAGAGTCCAAGCAGCCCTGTCCCCTTCCATTCAGCTCAGTGGTAGCAGAAATGTACCCACGCCCTCCAGATCATAAAAATCCATGGCAATGAGACGCTCAGAAATTTGGAATTCAACAGAGGATTTGCTACGCATGTTTTGAAAACTTTCACAATACCCTCAGATCAATTTTTGAAGTGCCACAAAATGATACCGAGATGAACTCGCCCATCTCCCCCACCGCAACAGCCAATGAGACGTTGACATTGACATGGAACCAAAAATTTGTCACGACGCTGGGAAAGAGCAAGGATCACAAGTGAGTGATACTGATCAAAGCAGATGAGAGTCAGGAATGTTTATACAGGAGGTGCAAACGTGCACGCATACCTCAGCGATCTGAAGCCGTCAGAGTTAATATGCTGTCTATTAAAATTTGTTCAAATCCAGCACCTGTCACAGCACGTACAGGAAAAGTGTTTGTTAGGTCAATCTTACAGGAGAAGCGCGAGGTGCAGGAGGAGCAGAACTAACCCCAGCTGGCTGGGAGCGGGTGCGTAGCCTGAGCAGTGTTATCTGTCCACCTCGTCCTCTCCTAGGCACCGAACCCTAGAGGTTATTGCACTACGTGGACTTCAGTTTTACTCCAGTATGATCATTTCTCACGACCTTAATAATATACGAATGTCTGGCATGCTTTAGTATTTGTCTTTTGGCAGTACTCTTCTAGGAAGGGGGGAACGTAATGCTTGTGTTTTACTCATTGTCTGTTGGGGGTTTCCTCTAGCCAGAGCTGGAGCTCAGGGCTCTCTCCATCCCCTTGCACCCTCCTGGATCAGTGCTCGCAGGAGGACGAGCGGCAGCATCCTGGCAGCACAGCAGCCACAAGGCTGGTACCGCTGTGCTAATATTCCGCTGTTCTTTTGGTAGCATATATAGCCATGGTATCAGGGATATGCTTAAGATGGATGGTGTACTGAAGAAAATATGATGGCCAATGAGTTTTCACCTCTCGCTGGGTGCTTAAAACAACATGCCATTACCATAGCAGCTGGGCACTCTGTGGGAAGATCATTCCTACCTCATCCATATACAGGCTATCACAAAAGATTCCTTGTATTGTTGTGTGTCCTTACGCAATAGGAAGGCAGCAGATTTGTATTTCAGGCGGTCCCAAATGTCGTTGTTATTGTCCATGCCGTTGCTGTCTACCTTAACCTGAACTTTGAAAGCTCATATCAGACAGTTTCAGAGCAAGTCCGTGTTCTTAATGAGTAAATGAAGTTACTGTTACTTTAGTTTATTCTAAGTGTTGAACCCAGCATGGGGGTCTAACCTGGAATAGTCATCTCGAGAATATTGCGGTGGAAAGTAGAGCGTAGGATTTAACATTGGAAATTAGAAGTTGATCCTACTTCTTATACAAAATTGAGATTGACAAAATTGAGGTTTATCTACATAAACCTTTAAACAAAGATGTGGCTCTGAATCAAAATTAGGGAACTGGAGAAATGAGGTTGAGGATTTTGTTCTCTTAAAGGAAACTTGCCCAGCAAGACCGTCAGCAGAAGGAGCTGCCGCAGCGGAGAGCTAAACACAGACGTTAATGGAGTCAGTTCTTTTTCTGGAGGTCAATTTTGAATAAATCAGGATTGTTTAAAAATGACAATTATTGATTAATTAAATTTAAACTTGGAGCTTAGCCCTCTTAGTTTTGAGGAGTCTGTACACCAAATTGGTATGAATGACCAACTGAAAGGAAGAAAAAAATATCATTGTTTAATTAACTGCTGTTCAGATTGTATCTAATGGCAGCAATGGTTTTGGAGGTCTGTTCCCCACAAGTACAAATAAAGGGGGGTTCTGCTAGCCTCTCGCTGCACTCAAATTCCATAAAGCAGCCTACTCTGTGCCTGATTATAGAGAAAAATATGTCCATCTCCAAAATGCGACCCCCAAAAGACAAAGGTAGTAGCTTGTGGGTCCAAAAGTCGAACAGCAAACTGCTCAGATGGCTGGGTTGCATGGCTGTACAAGCAATTTCCAGACTTAGAGGAATGCAGCAGAAAGTTAACTGAGCAGGGCTAAAGTCTGAAAGAGAAACGTTCAGCACATAAACCCAGGAGTATCGAGGTACCTATATTGGAGATACTGCTCCAGCTCTACGCCTGATTCGCATTGCGTCGTCGCACTTTGTGCAAAAACTAATGCGGGAGCCAGCAGGATCAGGCCCTTTGCATATGGAGCTGGAAGAGAGGAAAGGGGCGACGTTCAAGGCGGTGTGGTACCAAAGGCCGGGGGCTGGAGGCGAGCGAAATAAGAAATGAAGGGGCACCACGTTGGCGTGAAGTGATACGCTGTCACGGGCAGCTCCCAAGCTGATCCCACACTTAAAAATAGATTGACATTTATCCAGGAGGCGAGTTTGTTATTCTGTAACTACAGCATTTTCCATTATGTTTGATAAGGGAAAGAAGATTGGATCTTGGTCAGAAATATAAAAATTCGTCTCCTAGCAGGGGATAATAGCAGAAGAACAGGGGCAGATGACAGCTGCAGATTTAAGAGAGTTCAGTGCAGTCCCTGCCAAGGAAGACACGTTCGGTGCTGGACTGAGATGACGTCCTACACACACGGCCAGGCCACCCCGTGTCACCCAGGCTGGGGGACGTCCCGCAGGCATCACCCCCAGGCTCTGCCCTGCTCCGCTCCCCTCCATAACTCTCCCTCTTGGGTCACCCTGGGCAATTCTTCCTGAAAGTCAACTTACTTGATGTCACGCAGAAAGTCATTAGAGCAAGACAGACAGGGCCAACGCGCCAGTAAGACCCTGACCCAGTGGAAGTGTTGGGGTGGAATTGGGATGTGTCACACATATGTATGTCCAGCATATGCCTAGATGGATGTGAAGAATGCATGTACTGTCTGGCTTTTTGATTGCACGTTGGGTAGTGCGAAAACCTTAACTTTTCGCAAAAAAATCCAAACCCCTCTTGTTTCAGTGTATAACTGTTGATCTAAAATGGGAGTTCTTGTTTTCTAATTCACAAAGCTTAAAAGATCGCTCATTTTATATTAAAATGATAGCCTTTGCAAGAGACCTTCAATCTAATTAAAGCCAGGAGATTAGCATCCCTTAGAATATTTGCAAAGCCTGCAATGTGAAGTTAATGAAATGTGTACACTTTTATAAAGCTTTAATTTTTAATGAAGTAATTCAGGACCTGGACCTTGCTCCTCTGCCTCACCTGCTTTGCCCAAAACAGGGACTTGTTTACAAACAACGCCAAGTTCCTGGGGTGAAGAAAACAGAGGACAAAACAATCGAAAGGCTGCTTTGTAACTACAACAAGCCTGTCTTTTATCTCATCTGTTCAGCCTGAGAATGTAAGTATCCTGCTTCATAATAACGAGTAAGAATATAATTTTAGAGTGGCGGTCATCTCTTAAGGTTATGGATAAGTGTGTGTATATATGTAGTATAACATTTTTATATACAATATAATATAAGTAAATATATACTATATTTATATATATAAATGTATATATATATATGTGTGTATATAAGAAATTGTACATAGAATTCTATATAAACCCACAGTGACTGCTAACGGACCTGAAATAAAGCAAATAAGGCAAAAGAGAGGCCAGTGTTGCAGGGTAATGTCTCCTGTTTGGAGAAACGGGCCGAGCTCAGAGGTGAGGGAGGGGAGCGGCCGGGGCTGTAGCAGTCAAGTTTGGGGGGATGACCAAAGGAAATCCTAAGCAATTCCAGCCACCTTTTAGGCTTGGCTCCTCTAACGATGGCCCCACACCGCTGTGATGGCTTGAGAAGGAAGAGGAGAGGAGAGAAGCGAGCCCTGCTCTCCCCGGTGCCGTGGGGCCGCGCGTCGCGGGGGCCACGCACACCCTTTCCTGGGCTGCTTTAGACACAGCTACGCCGGCAGAGCTATTTACTGTATGTGCTGCTTTCGCCCTTCGTGTCACTGTCTCTGAATTTTGCCACCGGAAAAAGCTGGCGGTTGCATTCAAAATAGGCATATATTTTTTTCATAGTGCCCCGGTCCTACTTTACATTATGCTTACTGGTTCTTTCTGAAACCTAAATGTTAGAATACCCTAATCTTGCTCTACGTTTTGAAGCTGAAAGATAAACCTGTTGTTTAATGAAATCCACAACACTACAGGAATAGTAACCATTGTGTTTCTTCATTTCAAAGAATGGCTGAAATCTAACATCTGGTGTAACTGTACAAACCTGACCTTAGGTCACAGTAAGTATTGTATTGTTGATGATGGATACGCTTTTTTCATTACAATGCTGTCTCCATTCTTTCAGCATCCATGCTGTGAATCCCCAGTTATAGCCAGCACTATTGATAAATACTGATTTTAAAAAACACAATTCCTTTTTTTTCCTTACACTTTTAAGCATGCATTGTAAGATTTTTTTTTTTTTAAATGGCTCTTCTTGTTTGTTGTCAACAATACACTATTATATGAGCAAACTCTTCTGCATGATAGCTTTAACACACAATGAGCAAGGATTATGTGTCTGAAGATGTAGAACAGTGTCACAAAAAGGTGATCCTCTCCGGCTAATGCCTTCCCCTGTACTTTGGGGAAGCATCTTTAGACGCTCATTTTCTTAAAGCCCTTGTAGGACTAGGGTTTAAGGTTTAAATTCTGAAGCAGATGTGGACACCTGTGAACGTGTCTTTGCACATTGTTGTTTCAAGATTTGAGCCCCGGTGCGAGAAATGAGGCCCTGCACTGTCCTGTATGATTGATGTCCGTTATTTCTAAGGCCTGGGGTAGTATGGACTACACCGGCGACTGTGAAGCAGCTCGCAGTACTGTAACCAGGGCTCCCAGCAAGCCCAGCAATGTACCAGTCAAGGAATTAAGATATTGCCCTGGTAGCACCATAGCTTTAATTTTTTCCCCCTAAAACTAGGAAAACTTAGATTTATTTTCCAGTCCTTTGGGTGCCATGAGCCCAGGCTCATTCATACTCAACTCTTTGGGACAGAGATACTGACTGGGATTGCTGGACACACCGACGGCGAAGGGGAAATATTTTCTTTCCTAATCCATACGCAAGGTTGTAACGCACATACTGTGTTCTCCCTGGGTGCTAATATTGCCTCATGATGTCACTGCATCATAAAGCAGAGGTGAAACAGAATACCCTTGGCTCATCGCGCTGCCTACAGAGATGTGCAGAATGAAGTTTTGACTTCCTAAAGTCCCTACACTTTCTCTAACCCAGCACTAACCAGCACGGAAAATGTCTGAAGGCATGGCATTTACACAATTTACACAATTACGTTTAAGAAACACCTATTCATTTCAGTTCTGCCAAAGCTAAATACGTTTATAGATCTGTTCGTAATTATTTTTAGAGTAGAATTCTCTTTGTTTGACAATATCTGAAAAATGAAATACCTGGGGCAACATCTCTGAGCGCAGCACTGGAAACATGGGGAAATACTTGCTGTAGTTGTGCGGGGTTTATTTAACACCTCTTAGCGCAGAGTTAACTCGTTCGGTGAGGACAGCGTGTCTGAGGGGCTGATAGCTCTGCCCTCCCTGTCGCATGAGCTGCCCACCCTGCCCTGGCTGTACAGGGCTGAGCAGAGCAGCAGCTTTTGGCTTTTCTCTGCCCGTTCAGGTTACCAAAACACATACTGGTACACAATGGCACACACCCCCACCCCTTAGAGGTACTACTCAACAACAGTCGTCTTCCTTACTCCAGATGTTCACGCTTTGCAGTTAAGCAGCATTTTTTCATCCAGGGACCTCAAAGTACTTTGCAAACATTTAATCATAGAATCACAGAATGGTTTGGGTTGGAAGGGACCTTAAAGATCATCCAGTTCCACCCCCCTGCCCTGGGCAGGGACACCTCCCACCAGCCCAGGTTGCTCCAAGCCCCGTCCAACCTGGCCTTGAACCCCTCCAGGGATGGGGCAGCCCCAGCTTCTCTGGGCAACCTGGGCCAGGGGCTCACCACCACCCTCAGAGTGAAGAATTTCTTCCCGCTATGCAATCTAAATCTACCCTCTTCCAGTTTGAAGCCATTGCCCCTCGTGCTGTCACTACATGCCCTACGTCCTATCACTACAAGTCCCCCTCCAGCTTTCTTGTCGGCTAATTAAACCTTTCTGCCTCCATGTGCAATGGGTACTGGTCCCTTTGACCAGATAAGCAAAGGCATAAAGAAGAACCAGCAATCTACAACTTAAGCTCCTTTAAAGGGTTTTCTAATTGGCAGTTGAAGCAGAGGTATCCAAAGTCAGCAATGAAAGCACCGGCATGGATTGGCCTGGAGCACAGAAATCCATGGCACCTTCTCCCGCAGCCACAAGTCAAGGATGACAGGT
Source organism: Dromas ardeola (assembly GCA_013398915.1). Taxonomy (NCBI): domain Eukaryota; kingdom Metazoa; phylum Chordata; class Aves; order Charadriiformes; family Dromadidae; genus Dromas; species Dromas ardeola. Next base: position 408,278 of record VYZM01002469.1, on the reverse strand, counting down.
GAAACTCGGAGTGCAGCCGCACGGGTGGGAGCCAGCAGCATCCCAGGATGGAAGGGGACTGGCGACGGGTTTCTGGATGGTTCTGGGTTAAGGAGACAGAAGGCTCCGGACCCGCCGGGCTGTGAACTGAAATCCATTGGCAGGACAGTTAACAAACCGCCTGTATTCTTCCCACCCCTTCTGCACTTTCCATGACCTCTTCCTTTCATCGGTGAAAGTAAATTGAATTCAGCACCTTTAAAGACCCTGTCTGGATCCATAACATTCATAACCATGCTGTAACCATGAATGAAAAGCTAAGCCAGAGTATGGTTTGTATCCGAGGGCTCTTTTGCTTTTTATATGTTTACATATACCAGCCAATGGTCAGCAAATAAGCTCCACAGCTTGTAATGAAATGTTCGAACCATCTGTTTTAATCTGCGATTTAATTTCACTGTAAAATATTAAAGTTGTTCCGATGGTTGGGTTGGTACGGCTGCTTTATATGAAAAGGATTGAGTATCCCAGAGCAATTATGCTGCACCAAGCACATGCTATGGGTATTATATTCTGTATTGTTATTTTGTTCCATTAAAAACATTAAAAAGCCTTCTTAATACAGCATGACAGAGTTTTAGGTCTCTCTTTTTTTGTTAGAAACAGGTAGCAGATGCTGAGGACAAACATTAAGGATCTTTTTTGAAAGCAGCATGAATTTTTCAAAGTGCTAAAAATAAATAAAGTTTAAAAAGCTAGCACGCAACCAAGCAAAGAGGGACTGAGGAAGAGGAGAAGATTTTGCTGTCACACAGAGGAAGGTGCCCCAAGTTGATGGTCAGCACGTGGCAGTGCCTGTGAGACAGCGTTTCACCCTAGTGTCATCTCCTGCAATGCATTTCATTAACCAAACTATCATTCCTTGCATTAGTAAAATAATAAAAGTAAAACTAAGCTGTGTGAAATTATTTTACAACACTTCCGACATTGACTTTTTGTCTTTACCAGCAGCTGCGTTATGGCACAGGATTAAAATATCTGCTCTTGTTTATGGCAATGCTAAATTTAGGCGGCTGATTCCTCCTTTCTGTGCTCCCGCATCCCATCCACCCTCAATCTCTTCAGGCCGCTAAAGAGACAATAGCTGAGAAAGGAAGAAAACCCCCGTACAAACAACAATTATTTCCACTTTTTCTTGGCAAGTGGGCAGTGTGCCGCTGGGTAACCACCTTTCTTATTTTCATATGGCTTGAACACTTATGTTCATGCTTGCCTTGCAATACCATGATGCCTTGAGATATTTTTCACTTTAACAAAGCAATTCATAAACTTACTCTTTTTTTTCTAGGTCCACCAGCACAGCAGGCCTGGGGGTTGGCTGAAAAGGACGGCCAGCGGTTGCTCTTCCAGCAGGTACAAGGCTTTCCCCTGCCCCAAATTTCCTGTGTGACCTCTAACATATCCCATCACTCTCAATGAGCAGCATCCCATGCCATGGTCCCACTCTGCCCTGCTTCTGGGCTGTTCGTCTCCTCCCGTGGTGGCTGGGATGGATATAAGGCTGTAACGAGGGTATTGTGTTGGTACCATTGGCGTACCCAAAATACAGAGCCTTTCTCCACGTGCTGTGACTCATGTGTCTGTTAGGGATCCAGCGAGAGGGACACACACACACACACACACATATTTGCCCCAGAAGAAACTCCCTGTCTTGGAGGCAAGCACCATTGCAGACTGTGAACTCAGTGCTTCAGCTAATCTAAAGCCCTGTGGGGAGCTGGGGCTAATTAACTCAGCGCTGTGGCATCCTGACATAACTATATGGCTTCTGGGACCCACGCTAGTATTTCTACCCAGCCGTCTGCTGCGCTACGTGATGGATCTGCCTATCCAACACTTGCTCGGGGGTCCCCAGCACAGGACAGGGAGGGACAGGGATTGCTGCCCCCCATCCCCGGACTCTGCAGCAGTCGTTTTCCATCGTCCCCATGGCCACGTGTCGCTCAGTGTTCTTTGGAGGCGTATGTGCGACTTGCAATGCATTTTTCCTGAACGTAAGCTGGAAATTACTGATTTTACCTTACACAGCTAGTATAAAAGCACTAATGTCCTAATGAAGAGTCTCACTTAGCTAAATGCTTCATACAGCTGAGTAAAACAAAGAATTTTACTAGAGCTTAACCCAGTCGTTAATAAGCTTTTTAACCCTGACCTTTCAAATCAATGATCTACCACTGGTTTTACCTTTCAAGAAGGAATTCCATTTTCAAGTGATAAAACATATTTTGCACTCCTTACAATCTAATGATTATTCTCAGCGTTACTGGATATATGAGGCCATCAAACCATTAGAAGGTATAAAATGTATTAATGTACAGCATTCACGGCTACATTTGCTTTAGAGTCAATAAAAGGGAAACAATTTATAAAGGGCATTTATGCTCATTACAGAATATCGATAGATTGTTTCTCCCATCGTTTCTGAAGTATGAAGGACTCCCTTTCGTGATGGATAGGAGAGGATTTGCATAAGCTCTTTGCTTACGCCCTGGGCTTCTCCAGCACGGAGCTGTGCGCAGGGGTTTGCGGCCAGGCTTTGGGCTGGGATGCGTGCAGACTGGGACCGGGGTGGTACCCACAAATCCCCCCTCCAGGGGACCGAGCATCTCAATTCGGGAGTTATTCGCAGCTCTATAGACAGCTATGGTGCTTCCGGCACCAGGCACGAAGTATCACAAGGCTGGGCGCAAATCGGATGGAGGCTGGAAAAGAAGGGAATTTATTTGTGAGGGAGGTCAGGGCTGGAGTACACAAATGGTGGCAGAGCTTTGCAGAGCACCTTCCTAAGCAGCAGGAGGACAAGAGAGGCTGCTTGACACGTACAGGGGAAAAAAAAAAGAAAGGAATTATGTGTGGGGCAGAAGAGGATATAGGAGCACTGGCACTATAGCTAGAGGCAGAAATTTCATAGTTTGTCCTAGTGAATAACTCAATTAACTGCAGAAATAAAATCTATGAAGACACGAGTGATTAAGGCACTGGCCTGAGTCTCGGCAGACCTGGGTTCGGTTCCTGGCTGTTTGCAGATTTCTGTCTGACTTTCGGCAAGCCTCTTCAACTCTCTGCGCCTTGGTTTCCCATCTGTTAAAGAGGAATAACAATATTTCCTTTCTCTCCTGCCTATTCCGGCAGCAAGCTCTTCTGGGCAGGCACTGTTTCCCTCACGGTGTGTGTACAGGGCTTTGCCCGCTGGGGTTTTGACCCCTGCACCAAAGCAGGACTTAGAGGGATGGGGAGGGCCATGCCATAGAAACCCTCTTATTTACAATTTCTGATGACTAGGGGACTAAATGGTATGCTACAACTTGTTAAACACATTTCTTAATAGCAGCTCTTCAAGGACAAAAAAAATAATAAAAAATTAATAAGTAAATTAGAGAAGGAAAGTGATTCACATCTCTGTTAAAATTTGTAAGAGCGTGAACTTATCTTCCCACGTAGAAATATCACAGTTTGAGAGAACGGAGAAAACATTAACCACAGCACAAAAGCAGAGAGTTGGCCTTCTCCATTTTTGATCTTGCTCCTCTACACATCTGGCTTCTCTATATGGACTGACCTTTTCAGCATTTCTCACTGACAAGCCGTCGTCTCGATGTACGTGGTGGTTTCCCCGGCGTGCATATGCTCAGGCCCATCTGGTGGGGTGAAATTTTGCCTGCTCACAGGCACAAACACACACACACACACACACACACACACACAGAAAGCGAGACTGGGTAATATCAGTTGCAGAGCACTGGTTTAAGAGGACAACCGGCAAATATATAAAATGAAATCTCAGCTGCAGAGACTTCCTGGTAATAAGCAGTCACAATTAGAAATGCAAATGTCACTGAAAGGGAGCATGTCTGTTGACAGTAGACTTTGAGGAAAGCTTTGGTTTTAGTGCTAGTAAATTAATCTTTAATTATGAGCACGCCTGACTTCTGAAAGAAGTGCCCTTCACAGGCTGAACTGACGGCGTGCGGAAGTTTCAGGCTGTTGCTTTCTTCTGTCAAATGAAACGTCTCACCCCCAAAAAGCAGAGGGAAGCCTCGCCGGCGGCTGGTGGATTCAGTGCTCTAGTTCAGCTCCAGCCGGGGCTGGCCAGTGTCGTTGGGTCTCCAGATGGCAAGAAGTCATCATCAACCCGTTAAAAAGGCTGGTATTAAAACAGCATGCCTCCCATGCTCTTGAAAAATATAAACACCTAGATGACGAATTATCAAGGTTTGGGTTTTCCGAAAAAAACCCACCCCAAAACCAGCCCCTGCTCCTGCAGTCCTCTCCTTCCCCAGCTCGGTCTCCTGCCCTCCATGCAGAGCACACCTCGCCAGCAGAGAGAGGACCACAAGATGCTACAGCAACCCCTTCTTTAGCCAGCGATGAGTATGTCCAACACCTCCACTCCCGTGCTGGCTGGATTATTAAAATAACATTTCCACTTCCAAGTCAGTAAATAAATCTCATTGGCAAGTTTGTCTTGTGACAGCCAACATCTTTTCTCCCCGAGAACTGGGCTGGTGTCCGGCAAAGCTGGAAACCCAACGGTTTAAAACCTGAGTGCAACAGCCAAGAGACACACCAGATCCATCTTCTGAGGTAGTAGATAAAGTGAAGGAAGCAAATATGTTCTAGAAAACATATTATTAAAGTTACAAAAATAGTTTAATTTCTTAAAGTTTGAAGTTATGAAATCTTGCTGTCATTTTCCCAAAAAGCTTTTGGTTTTTTTAGCCTACAGCTAAAGATCTTTGTCCCAAAACCTTTGTTGCCCTAAAGAGGCCATGCTGCACCCCCACCTCAAAAGGCCCGGAACACCTGGTTTCAGGCACAACAGGAAGATCAGAACATACCTTATCATAAATATGCATATGTGACACAAGAGCCTGCCGCCTTCTTGGAGAGATGCCATAATTGACGGAACAAAGTACAACAAAACTTCACATCACTGGTGGATCAGAAGAACAGAGGTAACCAAAAGGCTAGAAAATTACAGGTTTACTGACATTTTGCTCAACCTTACCCATTCTTTATTGAAAAGAGATAATAACTATCTATAGGAGAGCTGTCTTAAGGCTCCATTCATTCCCTTTCGCTAGCCCAGCTGAGAGGTGGTATAATATAACGCGCACTGGCATCTGGCATGTCATTTAATTACACCTTCAGCTTGCTGGGGAAATGTTTGAAGTGTCAAGGTAAGCAAACTATAAAAATACATTTCCCCTGCTACAGGAAGGCTCCTGCAATGGCAAGCAGAGAAGATGGGGCTTGCTCCAGCCATTACTCTGGGTCTGTGGGAGGAAGGTGATGCAGAGGAGTCTAATTCATGAACAATTATCGCCCTTTGATAAGACACCATCTGCTCGTAGCAGCCTGGCTCCAATTCCCCAACAGGCACTTGGGAATTCTTCCCCAAATAAACCATTGGTGTAGCAGGAAAACAGCACCATCGGCTCCAGTGAAGTTGTGCCTTCCTGCATCAGAACTGAATATGCCCCGTTCCTTGAACAAAGGAAAAAAAAAAGTCAAGGGCAGTAAAAAGCGAGTCCCCATCACCGAAAGAGCCAGGCAGGGCTTGTTTTAGCTCATCAACCAGGTGTGTGCCCTGCTGAACCTGAGAGCACAACCTCAGAGGCTGTTAGGTGTCAGTTACGGTAAGGATGAAGGTAGACCAATCTGTCTGTACTCGTGGACACTTTCTACCCAGCGGTGACTTTCGCCCTGAGCTGAGATGAGGAGCTCTTTTAACGAGCACAAGCTGATCAGCAAACCAGACAGTCGGGCGCTGTATTGGCCTACGGAAGCCCAGTGATACCCTCCATTAGCCATGGAGAGGCCCACAGCCCCACGAGCTAGCCAGCAGTGGAGGACTTCCAGGCGCTTGTCACGCCTGTGTTCCTACTGTGCTATCTTTGTAAGAGAAAAAACACAAACCTGTAATTTCAGAGCTGGCTGTGCTGAGACACTTGTCCCCATCCTGGGGTGCTGGGGGTACTTCATTGCGTTTTGCTCTACAAGAACTGTTGCTCCGGTGAGCAGCTGGCTCCGGCAATGGGAACAGCCACCACCCTCCAGCTCCACTCCTCTCCATGGCTGCTTTTAAGTCACCATGTATTAAAAAAGCTCAGTTCTCGTTTTCAGTGCTGTGAAATAAGAGTGGCCTCTCCATCAAGGCGTCTTCTGGGCTTTGATGCTGTTCACAGGAGGGACAGGACCGTATGAGGGGTGGGTCTCAGCATCGCACCCTGGTTCACCCTGCAGAGCAGCAAAGCTGCAGATAACCTCGCCACTCGCTACACCAAAGATGACCCCTGAGCCTTTGACCCCGCGAGCCAGTGAAACAAAGCGGAGTGCGTTAGGGCTGGCCTTGTTACAAGTAATTGAGGTGAAAGAAATAAATCACATAATTTTTCTCTCTGTGCATGTGGCGGGGGGAGGGTGAAGGAAAGGAGAAGAAAGTTCACGCAGATATTAGTCACCTTGTTTTGTTCTTACTAATGGAAATTTCTCAGAAACCAAAATAAAGGGTGTGGTATAAGAACCTGAAGAGAATAAAATTAGCTAGAACCCACATCCTAACTTTTAAACCCAGAGCATGAATGCAGGTGTCTGCAGCTGAGCATGGTATTTTTGTTTCAGCTCATCCGAGGTATGAGTCATTTCCATCAAAAGAGGAGGATGCCTTGATCTGTGTGCGAGCGAGGGCTGGAACAGCAGCTGTTGGAGCAAATACAAACATCCATGCCAAGGATTGTAAGGATGGAGTTTATCTAATATGTAAACAGCCACCTGCTGCAAATGAAAAATTACACCCACAACCACCTGAATAAGATAAGCATACGACGGGGAAAACGAAGAGACAGATTTATTACTAATTTGTTGGAACTTTTGAACCAAACATCTCTTTTGCAAGGGATCAGTAGGACGCACGAGGAAAAAGAAGTCCCTGCCCCAGACAGCTCAGCAGCATTTATTTTACCTAAGTGATTTTTCTTTTCTTTGCTAAGTCTGGTGGAGATGAAAACACCAACCCAAAGAAGATAATTAAAAGCTAAATGAAACCACATACAGCTGTGCTACTACATGGCTAATGAACATGCAAATATATACATATGACAAGGACATAATGCAGACTGGCTGCCTTGAGTGGTTAGTGCAGATTTCCAAGAGCTGGAAATGCTGTTGATTATAACTGAGCTAAACTTCCTGACTCCAGGCTTCAAAGATGAGCCTCAATATAACCATCACGCGGCGTATGGGAACGTGGCTGTGAGGAACTGGTGAATAATGGCTTGGGGACCTGAAGGGTCAGGTCAGGATAGGACAGGAGATGCCCTCTTGGCTGCTGAGTGCAGGCTCCTCGGCAGCCAGGACCAGTGCCATAAAACCCTCCTCAGCATCTTGGCACGCTCCATCTTGCTGTCAATTAAGATTGTGGAGTGGTGCATTTTAGCTGGGATATTTATTTTTGCCTTCCCACTTCACTTGGCAAGATGCTGGTATGTGGTGGACACATTTCTGGGAGGACCGGGGCTGTGGGCAAAGCTTCTGGGACCCTAGAAAAGAGAAGGTATGAGCAGCACAGAGAGGTTCTCCTCTGAGGGTCTGCCAACGCATCGGCATGGAAGAAGACCAAATCAGGTGTCCCTTATTAGTTAAAAGACCACATCTGTGACAAAGTCCCCAGTCCACCCAGAGATGTGATGAGTCAGTTGGGGCTCAGCCCTGCACAGTTCTCCCGCAGAGGGGACCTGGTCCTCCCCGCTGCCACCTTGTGCCCCCTTCCCTGGCCATGCCGTGATGGAGACATTACAGAACCAGAGCAAAGCTCATTCCTCTGCCGTGGTGACCACAAAAAGGGCACAGGGCCTTGGGGATTTTTCCAGGCCACAGCCAGGAGAAAAAGCAAGGAGAGATGCAGCGCAGCCTTAGCCGGGGTGAAGATGCCTGGGCCACCGGGACACCTGAGAGGACACCCACGGAAACCAAATTTGTGCTGAACACAATGGTTAGTGCATAAAAATTAATCAAGTACTACAATGACTTGCTTTATTCATAATACTTAATGGTCATGTAATAGGAGTTTTTATTCAGCAGTTAAAGTTCATAAGTGCAGGTTTTACATGTAGAAAGGTATTATGCTGATAGTTTAATTACACACCTTTCTGCACACCAAAGGAAATGGGTTATGCGGGCTTTATAATTAAAGAAGGACTTCTGAGGGGAAATGAACTTTGCAGTTAGCAACATAATATTTGATTTTTATCAGATGTTTTTGTTTTGAATTCGCCAGCGCTCGGTGGGAGTGTAAACAGGTGAGAACGCTCCGCGCTGCACCAGGCGTCGGGGGGAAGCTTTGAAAACACACCATAAAGTAGCGGGGTTTAAAAATAGCAAGGGCGAGCATGTGAGGTATAAGCATCATGTGTTCGGAAGGCTCTCTGCATGCCTACAAATGTGGCAAAGCCAAAAAAAAGGTGAAGGATGTTTGGGGGTGTGTGTGTTTGCTGTTGGAATGCACCGGCCTGCTCTCAATATTCACGGCAAAGACAGGGCACGAGCCGCTGCCAGGTCCTGCCTCCCCGTAATAACGATGGGGACGTCTGTGCAAAACGTGGTGGTGTTGGGGAAGTCGGTAATCCCACCGCTCCTTCCTTGTCAGGTTTTAAGAGGCTCTGCTTAGCATAACTTCATTTCTATATACATATCAAAGCACATTAAAAAGTACATGCGGGTATATATACACAGAGATTTACAAACTACTAGGAAAAATCCATTTTTCTAACACAGCAACGACACCGACAATAATTTTTTCTCAAGTCGAAAAATATTTCAAACATCTCCAAATGCCCCTCCACTCATATGGCATAAACTGACAGGCTCTTATCGTGCCCAACACAAATGAACATTAACAAGTGGGTTGAACCAAAAGAAAAAAAAGAAAAGAAAAAAAAAGAAAAACGGACTTTCCAAAAACAATAAGCAAGGGCAAGGCCTGAAATATTTTGAGTACGCCCTTTCCTTTCTGGCAGGAGCGGGGAGCGGCTGCCCTGGATATTGTGTTTTGCTGGTGAAGGTGGAGCCCGGGTGACAGCAGACGGCGATGCCCCGACGGGGCTCCCTTCGCTGGCAGCTGCATCCTCGGCACCACCAGGAACTAACCAGCACTACTGGACCCACCAGTGACTTTTGAAATCAGAATGAAACCTCACATCCAAACACAGAGGAATCCTTTCCAAATCCTTTTAATTGGAGCAGACACCCAATAATTACAAGAGGAACGGTGGTGTAAAGGGTGTATCCAAATATCAATGGACATTTTATTTTAATTTCATTGGCCAACTGCACGAATTAATGACAGTGAGAAAGAACTGTTTTTCTCTTATTAAATCCACACACTCATCATTGTTAACATACTGCTAAAAGGGCTGTTACTGTATCTTTCAACCCTCATCCTGCAATCAAGCCCTCGCTGCACTGTGGTGGATTTCGAGGAGTCACTTGTTTAAAAATAGAATGTGTGCTGGGTTTTTTGGGTTTTTTTTTGTTTGTTTGTTTGTTTTGCTTTTTTTTTTAAATCTGACTGCCAACTGAATGCAAACAGGTAAAAATTAACATACGCAATTGTCAAGCATCAAACCCAGCTCCTCAGCCACCAGGATTTACATCGCCTCGGGGAGGGTGTTCTCACAAAACGGAGGCTGCGTTGCTTACAGGCAGAAGTTGTGCAAATAAAAATATACACTGAATTATGGGGTTTTTTTAAGTTACCCTGTGCTTTCTGGGCGCGCACACGTGATTCGTCCTTTGCAATCTGCGCATTTATACACCACAGCCAGTAAACCCTGAGCAGGGTGACAGGGATGTTCGACACCGTACCCACTCCTGCCGTTTGCACCAGTGCTCCGCCCTGGCAAAAGAGGGTCCTGTTCCAATTTATTATTTTTTTTTTTTAAAGTCTAACAAAGGTAATTATAACAGGATTAACAGATCTATTTCTTCCCCCTATAAAGTACAACTGCCTCGTATCAGGGAGGGTATTATAGCAGCCTTACGACTAGATGAGTTTTTACTGTATATGGAAATGTATGAAAATGAATGTATAGCTCAAACACGCTCCTCGTCCATTGTATTGTTTTGCGGGAGCCGCTTCTCCCATGGAGGGCAACCACATGTGAAGGGAGAGAGTCCAAGTAAGTATTTGGTAAACATTTGAAAATGAGAGACAAATAGCGCTGTACAATCGCACCATCCTACTCCAAATACCCATGCGAAAAAAAAAAACCCACCCAACCCTTAATTCCTTCTCCAATGAGCCGAGCCTGGCTCCCGAAACCGGGAGGAATCGCAACGCTGGTAAACTTGCAGAAATATTTTTACAGTTTTATTAGAGGTTTTAATTCAGTGCTTTATCTACCTCTGTTAGTCTGCAAAATAGCTTTAAATATTCAAGTGGTAATTAATGAATCTTTTATGTTGCAAATCAAACATTTTCATCTGTGCGGTGGTACAGTGGCAGCGAGAAGGAGGGGTTTAAAGTGTAATTGTTTCTACCGTTCCCCTCGCAGTGCTGAATGCCTTTTTACCCTTTATTATATCATTGGCTTTTGCTTCAGTTCATCAGCGCTTCGCCACTTCTTATCGTTCCGTAGTTGCTGCCTATTTTTTTTTTTTTTTTTTTCAGTTAAAGCTTTCTTACTGCGCCTTTGCCAGAGACATTCCTAAGGAGATGGAAACTCTCTGAATGTGGAATTTTCGCATGAGTGCAAAATAATAAAAAGCATGTGTGTATTAAAAAGGGATCAACTTAATGGGAAATGAGCATTGGGTTACATTAATATTCTATTACAGTAAAAATCATATTTAATAAATTTTCTCCAGATTTTTCAGAATCTTACTGTATTTTTCTAAGTCGTATGCCAATCCAAAGAAACAGTGTATATGATACATTTGATTTATGTTAAGTAAATAACCTGCACAGCCCATTTTTTGGTTTAAAAAAAAATGAAAATATTAAGTGTAGAAACACACACCAGGCTGAAATGTGTGCTCAGTTTCCATCTGCTAGGTGAAAGAGTGTTGGTCTTGTGCAGCAGAAAGCCTTTATAAACAGTATTCTATTTTATTGATGCTATACGTGGATTTTTATGTTATGTGGCAAGAGCAGGAGAATGAAAACATTGTAATTTATCCTAAACCGTAAAATTATACTGGTACTAAAGTAATTACTTCACATATTAAAATACAGTTTCCTTTACTTTCTTTTGTCATCACATAAAATTAGGCGTTTGAGCGCTGCAGCACGAAGGGGCCGGAGCTTTTCTTGCCTTCACAAAGGATTGACACATCCTTGATCGTACACTGTATCACCCGACCCTTGTTGTTCCGTGACCCTAATTAATATTATACTCAGTGACATTTATGTATCAGAGCAATAAGCTAAACAGGAAACAATTTATGTCACCTAAAGCTTTTTAACAAATCGATGCAACTATTTGTAATTGCTTGTTTCACAAGATTAAAAGTACTCAGCCTTGATCTTCGCCCACAGTTTTGTGGCCAACATGACCTGTGCTTCCGTTGTAAAATAGGAGTGTTGGTGATCAGCACCTATTTCCATCAAGTAATCCATATTGCTAATATTTCTGGAATTTTAATGTAGTTACAATTTATAGCCGATCAAATGTGGTTACCTAAATTGCTGTTGCTAGTAGACAGTTTAACTGTCTTTATTAATTACAGTATAATTTAATGTTTGAGTACAGGCACTTGTGTTGGTCATTTTTACAGCCAAAGCAGTTATGTGCCTTATGACGAACCATTTTAGCATTTTCAATGGAAATTTGCTAATATGACGAGTGATAAAAATGTCAAACTCTGGTAAATAATGGTTATTGCTTTGGCTGGAATTAATCCTTGAAAGGACGGTTACCTTCAAATTAACATTATAACTTGAAGAAAAAAAATAAATGTTTTTCAGACTTCTGAGATGCATTAAAAAATGGTCCCTGAACTCCTCTACATAAATACACACAAAACCCCACAGAGTGGGGCTTTTTTTTCTATTTCTGCAGGTACAGAGAGAAATTTCCTGCGGAATAAAAAGGGAGGGGGGGGGCTATTTTTTGTTAACTAACCCAAGCTGATGGTGTTTACCGTTTCTAGCTCATGTGCTTTGAAGGTTATCTAACGAAGCTAATAAAATGGGGCAAAAAAAAAAAGGAGGACTTTGCCACGCCTCAGCCCTGGGCTTTTGGGGCAAAACCGGGAGCAGACAGCAGGGAGGCTGCAAACATGCGTGAGGGACACGTCCCACCACGTCGGTCATCGCCGCTGGGGGAGATGGTGGTTTGTTGCCACCAACGGGGCACCATGAGGCTGAAGAGAGCTTCGACGTGACGGAATTAGCCACCGCTGCAACGAAGATGAAAGATAGCCCTGATTAACACACCATTAAACGAACGTTTAACATCATCATTGAAGACGGAGCCTGATTAATAGGTCAAGAAGGGCTAATTACACTTTGTTGTGAGGAAGGGCGTGCGCGTGTGTGTCTGCGTGTGAGCGAGAGGCACTAAGAATTGCTAGTCCCTTAAACTAGGCCAATAATGTGAAATTTGTCATACCCTGTGTTCACGGCCCAAGTTAAATGTCACCGTTCAGATCATCTGTGGAGAGCAGCTGGGTGTGCACGGAGCCCGGCGGCTGCCGCGTCCTCCTGGGCCTCCAGCTCCTGGGCCGGGACCCCCTCATCTTCTGCCGCTCTTCCCTCCGGTACAGCAAAAACCCAGAAAAACTACGCACTGGCTCTGGTTTTCTTTGGAAGCTACTCAGAGACGCGTTGCCTCACCACCGACCGTAAAAGTGCTTTTCAGCTGTGGTGGAAAACAGCGTTTCTGACTGGAAAAGGTATTTCCCAGCCGGCTGTTGCTGGTGAAGTAGGAAGGCATTTTGCGACGTTCCATGATACGGCTGCCAGGGAGGAAAAATGGGATTGTTAACACAGAGACGATACAAAACGTTGTGTTTGACATCCAGCAAAGAGCCAGGCGCTCATCCACTGGTAGGGCAGCATTAACTCCATGGGAGGGGAAGGGCCTGATCCTGCTCCTCAGCTGGGTGCCGGTTCCTCAGCTCCAGCTGCTTTTGGCACCTACCCCCGCAGCTCTCCTTAGACCCGAGCCCACAGAAAGTCGGCAGATGACAAACATGGTGGGGTCCCTCCCGCCTCACGCATGCGATGGACACGTCAGCGCTCAGATGCCCGGGAAGGTGAAATACCCAAGTCATCTCTGATGGCTTCATAGCTCGTGAGCTGCCTGGGTCCCCTCCTGGTGACCTCTACGGGGACACATTGTCCTCAGGCAGAGGAGCCGAGTGTCCCGCCGGGATTCACTCAGGGACGTGTTCCCCTACCTGGAGCTGACGCTCCCAACCACCTTTTAGAGACACAGAGCACTCCTGCCAAATCATGTATCAAGTTCTGGCTTAATACCCTCTGCCTGCGACCGGAAAATTTTAACCCCAAAAGTGGGACCTCTTCAGCTGACTAAAACCTCACTGGTGATAAAATACATGACCCAAAACAAATTTTATTCTCTATATTTTGATTATGAAAATCTACCAGTCAATACCATTTTGAGACACATTATAATGAGTGTGCAAAGATTTCTCCACCCACCCCCCCCCCCCAAAAAAAAAAAGTAGTTATCTGGTATAATTTTACGATAGAATATTTTTATAAAATCATTTGTACTAATTTAAGCATTTATCATTATATGCAAAAAGATTTCTTGATGAGAATATTATAGACGGTGCATGTTTTTGACATTAGCATTTTATTTGGATGACTAATCTTGCAGATGTGAAATTTTAATGAATTATTCATGAAAAATCTCTCCTCCGAAATTTCAGTTTGCTGCTAATGCTAGTTATTAAACATTTTATTTTTCTTTATAAAACTTGATGAAGAAAATAAATGCGTGCTTACTCGAAAGAAAAGAAGGAGGGTTTTTCCTTTAAAGTTTGCCTCAGGTGACAGCGTGACTTGGGACTTTGCTCCTCAGGGTTTTGTGGACCAAGCGGTTGATCTGCAAACCCCCTTTTGCATACGTACGACACGCGTTGAACCCTTCCCACCGGAGCCGGCAGCGCCGCTCCCGTTAGGACATTACACCTGGAAGGATTTGCACCATGAGGCCCCCAAACCCCTTCTTCCATCCTTTGATGTGGAGTCCAACGAGAAAGCAAATACCCTCAACTCCCCGTGACCCTAATGGTCAAACGCCGATGGAGTTTCTCGGACAAGTGGATGAATTCTTCGAATGACAACATCTTCCTCGCTTCCAGCAGCAAACGACCGTCCTGTCCAGACCGGCCATGAAACCGTCGCTAAAATATCTTGCGATTTCATGCGGTTGGGGGAGACCCAAGGAGAGCGATGAGGCTGTCCATGAACGTGCTGGGACACGGGTGAGATGTTCCACGGGTGAGCGCCGGGCCCCAGCGGGGCCTCAGGGGATGCGACAGGGGACTCATTGGAGGGGGAGAGGGGGGGAGACAGCACAAAAACTTAGGACATGGCAACTTGCATTACCAGTGTGAACAACCAGCATTTTTATTGCATTTGAGAATGCTATAATGTCAGTAATTAGTACTGACTACACAACATTTTTTATTGTCTGTATCAACAGACATGGAATGATGGAATTACAGTTGATGTAAGGAATGAGTTTCTTTTATGCCTTATCAAAAAAAAAAATAATAATAATAAAAAAATCTTGTTACTGGCAGCACATACACACGAAGCACCATGCTAACAGTCTGGACTGTACCATTTTCATCAAGGCTTATGGGTAGAAGATACTTTGTTACCTGTTCTGGGCCCATTAAAATGTAGTCATTAACTGCAAATTCACCTCGCAAGACTAGAATACTAAATGACTTCTGAAACATTTAAAAACTCACTCTTGAGTTCGTTAACCA
>VYZM01002469.1:366894-387770 GCA_013398915.1 Dromas ardeola | reverse complement strand
TTTTTTTTTTTTTTTTTGTTCGGCAGCTTTTGAAATGTAAAATAGCCATGTGAGTCAATAGTGTCTTGTTGGTGGGACTTTATAGGAAAGTCGGATTTTATTGACATTACCAAGTATTAATAATGCGACACAGCAATGGAGACCCTGTTTGCTTCCTAAATAATTGATGTTGTAGGCAATCCCTTAAAATAAAGTGTTAATGAGTTCAAGTCCCACTCTGTCTCTCATTGAGTTGATATCCACCTCCTAGAGTCTTGTTTTTTCTCCATGCGGGCTGATTTAACCCCTTCCATGTAGGCTAGGCAAAAACATAACCTGAAGCGCAAACCTTCATTTGTAAGAACTTTTCCTCTCCTTGCGCAGCTTTGCTTTAAAATGAATGATTTTTAAATAGCTGTATTTTATGTTTTGTGTGGATAGGAATGATGATACTGTTTGTACTCCGTTGCACTGACAGACAGCGAGAATAAATCACCGAACAGGGAAAATGTACTCGGGATCCACATAAAAACCAAAGGTAACTGCGTATTGTGAGGAGGCTGAGCCAGCTGTACCCTTGCTTAGTGTGCAAAGCTGTTCCACACCCTATTTATTTATTTTGGCTTGAGTCTGGATCAGTTTAGGAAGCATCTAACTTGCTGACTCCGGACATTTCTAATGTGAGCTGTGAATGCCTTTCAAGTCCCCGCATATTTCAGCTTCTTGAGTTGTTAAGTGCTAGATCAATAGTTAAGTATTAACTACGCCTTCCAACCCATCCGACAAAGGAACAGTGGGGAGAAGTGACGCAGCATCCACGTACACACACCTTTTCCCTTCAAATTCACCAATACGTGTCCTACCAACACAGCCCCGGGAGCAAAGAGGTTCCTCTGCACGTCGCGCAATATATGCAAAAAATTACAAGGAGAGAGACATTGCTCGTGCAATTTTGACCTGATGATTGAAAAAGATGGGGGTAAAAAAAACCAAACTGGGAGGAGACAATTCAAATATCAGAGGTTAAGAACCAGCATAAGCATAAAAAAAGTCTCGTGAGCAGATCGCCGTCTCAGAGGTGTGTGTGTGCTGACCGTCCCAGCGGCTCGTGGCCATGAACGTGAAACCATGCTGATTATTTGCAACCAGAAAAACTTATATTACGAATAGGTTGTGGGGCCCCTCACTTGGGAGAAAACATGGAATGAAAAACAGAAGAAAAAAGGGGAAAGAGAGGGTACACAGAGAGAGCGATAAAGCGCGTGCTACTCGGCCTTTATGGCAGAGATCTTTTCCACTGCTGTTTTAATTTAGAAGTCTTGCTTGTTGGCTTTCTGGTTTTGATGCTGCTGCTGGGTTTATTTTTTGCCTTTTTTTTTTAAAAAAAAAGAAGTATTGTTTTTGAAAATGCAGATGGGAAATTTTCAAAGGGGAGAGGAGAAGGGATGTCACGTGCAGCAGAGGTGGCCTCAGCACACGGGTGGGAGTTTCCCCAAAGGCTGCTCAAGGACCACATCTCAGTGTCACAGAATCACAGAATGGTTTGGGTTGGAAGGGACCTTAGAAGATCATCCAGTTCCATCCCCCTGCCCCGGGCAGGGACACCTCCCACCAGCCCAGGTTGCTCCAAGCCCCGTCCAACCTGGCCTCGAACCCCTCCAGGGATGGGGCAGCCACAGCTGCTCTGCGCAACCTGGGCCAGGGGCTCACCACCCTCAGAGTGAAGAATTTCTTCCTGATACCTAATCTAAGTCTACGCTCTTCCAGTTTGAAACCATTACCCCTCACACCACCTCGTGCACAAGTGAACGGGTGCCAGCAGATAAGACAGGTACCCGCTGGGCTCGCAACCACCCAAAATGCTGTGAAAGCTCCTTCAAAGGTCCCCAAACCTTTCCAAAGCAAACTCTGTCCCGCTTCTGGTTTCGTTTTGAAAGCAGGTGAAACCAAGCTGTTTTAACCTGAGTTTCTCTTTGAGGTTTGGTGTGGTTCCCAGAAGTCAAAAGAATAAAACTTCAGGAGGGAAAAGCAAAGCAAGCACCAAGTTATGAAAAGGGCTGCTCGACCCCGAGCGAGACAAAGCCAGGGAGGGCCACAAAGCCACGGGGAGGCACAGCCACGCCAGCCTCCTCCAGCAGCTCACGCGCTGGACAAACATCAGACGGCCAGTTCGGCAAAAGCTCCATCCCCCAAATTAAGGAGGGTTATCTGGGTAATACAACCCCCCCGGGGAGAGATCTGCATGGAAAACAACAGAAAAAAAATTCAGCTCCTTGTGTACTCTGTCAGTCGTAACCGCAAAGTGGCGCGTGAGGAGGAAACCCTACCAAATCCGCGATTTTGCTCAAACATTTCAGAGCAACTGAAATAAATAAGCTTAAATAAGCTCAAAGGCAAAGGGAGACTTCTACATCTCTCGAGTAAGTCCAAAGCTCTATTTACGCCCTCACCAAAACCCCAAACTGGGGAAGGAAAACTTCCTTTAGAGACTCAAGAATACAGCCTCTAAATCACAGAAAAGGTAAATGCTGGGCTAGGCAGAAAGAAAAAAACATAAAAGAAAAAAAGGAAAAAATAAAAGGGGGGGAGGGGGCAGAAAAGGTTCCCGTTTCTTTTTTGCAGTAGCAGAATTTCAGCCCATTCCTTTTAAGTAGATGCCTGAGCCTCCAGAAGGGGTTAACAATAAATAACCTTGCTGAACACAGATTCCCCTTCTTTTCACATCTGAGTAATTCTTTTGTTTGTCCACTCTGGGAACAGAGGAGTTTTTAATAAAGCTGACTGTTGTTTAAAGCCACTGAGTTCTGGTGGTGCACACAGCATGGAGTAGTTTGCTTTGTGGCTACCTTTGGAGCATATCAGGATGAAAGTGTTATGTCCCCAAGCTGTAATTATGCGACTACTTTCTAGTGTTTCAAAAGGAGGGAGAGAGAAGGAGAAAAAAAAAAAAACCACCCTAGCCGTGGTTCGATGTGTCATAAAAAGGAAACGAATGAGCGGTAATAAGACTTCAGCTAAAGTGTTAGACTTCTTAGCTGTCATGTTAACAAGGTCCTTTAAACCTTACAACAAAGTTTAAAGCTTGATTTATTCTAATATACTGAAATTGTTTAAAAAAATAATTTGCATTATGACAAGGAAATCTGTTCGGAGAAAAAAACTGAAAATGTGATTAACAAAGCAGGCTCATGGAAAGTAAGAGGTTGCACAGCGTATGGAAATTTGCTGTTGACTCATGATTTTGTTTAGTAAACAGGGTAAACCCTGCGACGTGTGAACGGTGTTCTGCCTTTAGATCCCTTCAGACTACTTAGAAACACCACTTTAATGGGGAAGCTCAGAGGCTGGTATTGGAACATCACCCGGCCACATTTTACTTAAGCAAAAAGAAATGTTCAGCAGAGAACACATATATTATCAATTCTGAGAAAATGAAAACACTCAGGAAACAATCATTTCCATATTACAACAGAAAATTGGATTTTCTGGTGAATAATGAAAATGAGGCATCCCTCCCCCCGTCCTCCTCTCTCTCCAGTATTTGTTCTGTGCCCCTCACCTTGGTATCAATGTGCTAAGAGATGATTATTAAGTGCAACAAAGGCCAGGGCTATGCACAGGGCTGGAAGATGCCCCAGCCTGTTTCAACTCGCTTATTTTTCCCTCCTCGCAGCCTCTTCAATGACAACGAAACCTTAGGTGAAACGAGAAGTGCGTGAACTACGCTAGCCTTGAACTTGCAAAAAAATAATTACTTGGATTAACGCAACATCATAAACGTTCAACCCTGTCTGCTAGGCCAGGAGAAACCCTTGGGAGAAGTCTTGTTTCTGGAGAAGAGCCACGTCCCTCCACTCCTCCTTCGCGCCGGCCCTACGTGGTCACAGGCAGAGGATAACGAATTGCGACTAAAACTGCCTCAAGATGAATCTGTCTGTGAGAGACGGAGAGTGTGTCGTGCAACGCTACTTTGGGAGAGATAATTAATACTGCACAAACAATCGCTGGAAAAGCTAAACACATTATTTGAATGTTTTGAAGTAAATGGTAAAAGACAATGTTTAAATTAATTATTAATTAAAAATGAATGTTGCCATCTTTAAAGATTTTTTTTTCAAAGCACTTTGTGCACTGATTTAAAATGCTGCGATATCAAAGTACCCAGAGCCTCAGATTCCTTCGTGCCCCCTCCCCTCTGACAACACATTATGCAGGTGGGAAACTTTTTTGCCATTAAATGCTAATTAGTTTCACAACTAATTACTACCGTGGTATTAGGTTAATGTTTTTCTACTTTCTGATTTCGACTTACTTTTGTAAATCCCTTATTCAAATTACTTTGAAGTAAAAGACTACAAATTAGTTCTCTTTTTAATGCGTAATGCGAGCCGTGGCGAGCCCGGCAGTAATTTCACAGCCCGTTTTGAGGCACAGGCAGAAGAAAGGCAGCGCGGCTCTTGCACCCGGTCACTCGCGCAGGTACCCAACCGCTCCGTCGGGTGTTTAGAGAACTGCAAGACTTATAAACTCCGGCTCTCCTCGCCAGCCGCCAATTACCCGGTATGTAATTTGAGGGGAGGGGGGAATTTATAGCTTTGCAAACTCACTCTGGCACCCCATAAATACCGAACACACCCATCGGGGCATCACACCCTTCCTGCCTTACCCTTTCCTGCGCCAGCGCGCTGCCCGGGTGCCATTCACGTTGAGCAGGGACGGCGATCCCCCATTACTTCACGGGGTTATATATGCACTCATTATACTGCCGTCTGTTGCTATAATGCTCCTATTAATTTTCTTTTTGATATTTTAAGAGCAATCTATAAATCACGCAGACCTTCTCCTGTGCCATCGTTAATGCTTAGCAAGACCGTTGCGTGTCGAGTGGGTTTTTTTTAGACCTGCCAAACAAGCCCATTTCCCAGCTCTGCCCCACCGGCACGCTTGTCGCATGGACCAAAGGGGAGAGAAATCTCTTTTTTTTTGTTTTCCTCCAAGAAATGCAGTTGCCTACGAGGTTTTGCAAGGTTTAAAGAAGAGAACTGCAAACAAGTTAACAATTTTATAGCTCTGTGTGCCTGTTGGACTGGACTGAGAGGATCGGTTTTACGCGGAAGTTGGTAAATGGCCCTTTTACATTCTAATGGACCTAAGCGATGGAGACGGGTACTCTTGCTGCTCCATCCATGAACCTCAGGAACCAACCACGAAGGCCTCCAGAGCCATGCCTCAGCAGACGGTAGGACATCACCGAGAGCCGCGCACGCGCCTCTGCCGTACTTACATCGCTTGCATAGGGGAACGTCCTGGACTACTGTCACTCCCGTTGCTGTTCGTATGCTCCATTGCACCGTTGAGCTCTTCCCTCATCACGTTGGCTAAATTGCCCAGAGTGGGATTTCCCATGGAAGCAGTAGTGTATAGAGGTATACTGTTCTCAGCCATTGAAGCCTGCCAGGGACACAAACAAATCTATGGAGCACCATGACTAACGTTTTTATACATTGCACAAGACGCTCACTTATTCCAAAACATTCTCCACATTTACATTATTTGCAATTACCATCTTTTTTAAATATTGCGCTTTCTGATAGGTATTACCCTGATTCCACCAAGGGAAATTTAACATCATTTACATCTGGGTTTAAGCACTCATAGCTGTATTGACTTGTGAGAGGATGGAGCTTTCCATTCCCTACTTGGAATTACACCCCCTGGAAAAAATAAAATGTCCTGTTCCTATTTTCCTTTTGCAAAATTATGTTTGGGGCTTTGGGGTTTTTTTTGTGGCTTAGGTTTGGGTTTTGTTTTTAATGAAATGGGGAAAAAAAAAAAAAATTAGAAGTCGCTCAGCTGATAACTCCTTCCTACCAGAGCAAACAGGCCCCAAGCAGGAGGGCAGCGTCACCGAGTTTGGTTTTTCTTGTGACACAGGTGCAAAGCTGCGGTTTAGCACTCACTGGATCAGTCTGAGTTGCACTGATCTACCCAAGAGCTGAACCGCTTCGTGTGAAATTTTTAAGCCCCAGCAACTCAGCTCTTACCTTAGCTATTACAGATCTCACCATTTTATTTCAATTTGCCCTTGTTCTAAAGAAATGCCACGCAGAGGCACACTGGAGTTAACTTTCTAAATGGAAATCTTTGGAGGAAGAGAATGAACTGTTAAATATTTTCCTTCTGATTCCCACCGTTCTGCCTGCTAATATTTACTGTGTGTCAGCATTAGCTCATGTTGCCGGCACAGTCCTGTGCCCGGCGCGGCAGCGGTGGGAGCGCAGCAGCCCGGAGCCCCGGAGGAGCCCAGCATTTGGCAGGGATGGGATACACGGCTTTCCAAGGCCGTACTGCCCAGGGTCTCAGAGGACATTTAACCGTTTCACCCAGTCGGATCCGTCTGACATCATCCGCAGCTCCCCGAGCCGTGTCACCGCCAGAGAGCCACAGACGCTGGCTCGGCAGCGCTCGACCCATTCTGGGGGGAGGTCAGCCGGCTGCGGCGATGGAGCCAAAAAATCCATCAGGCTCCAGGTCTGCGTGATGCAAACCCTGCCCGTGGGAGGGGAATTCATGCAAATATCCTCCCCCCGGCAAACGCTCTCGCCTGCTCCTCATTCATGGGACAAAACTCCTCGCTTGTTGCCATCCCAGCCGGCAGAGCCGTTCCCAGGCAAGCGCAGCCAGAGAGCGGGCGGGGGGAGACGGGATGGGAAGGGGGGGGCACGGCCAGCCCTGACTGCAGCATCTTCAGGAGCACGGCCCCTTTTATTCTTCCTTACGTTGACCTCTCCATGTGCAGCCCTGTGTGTCACACGTGATTACAAAAGCTATTCTAACGGGGAGGATTATTTTTATCTTCTTGATTCAACAACCGGCAAACTCATTGTGATTAGGGGATGCAAAGAATGGTTCACATTTCCTGCACTTGGCAAAATAATGACTCAAGTTCTTCACCCATAGTGATAACTTGTAATTGCAGTAAAGCAATTTACTGGGGGAGAGGTGGGACACGAGGAGTATCTGCTATAAAGATAATAATAGGGGAGGGGGGTGTTTTGGGAGCCCCCGGTGACCCGTTGGGAAAAGAGAGCGCTGGTGAGAGCTGGAGTCACTGTCCCTTCCACGCAGAGAGCTGCTGCTTCTCCCTGGCCGCAAGGGAAAACAGATGGAGGAGACACTGGGGGGGTCGGGGTGAAGGAGAGGGAGGGTTCTGCCACCCCGCAGGAGAAGAAAAACCCATCCCACCGTCCCGGCGGCACACGGCACACCGTGCTGTCCCCCCGAGAGGCAGCCACCGTGCTCACGGGGATGTGCAAAGAGCCCGTCTTTGCCAGGGGAACACTGCTCGTTAATTATTAATCGGACTGAAGGTAGGCACCGGCAGGTACAGCAGCCTTGTGTCCTAGGAGGAAGGCTGTTGCCTGAGCGAGGTCTTGAACTGCCCAGGCAGCACGGGCCGCCCGCACGGCTTGACCCAACCCCCCCAACAGCATCCGCTGGGATTCTGCCTCCAAAATCCAACGGCGGGGAGAGGAGCGAGGAACCCACTGGTGTATTTTCAACCTAAACGAGAACCTGTCTCAGTGCAATGGGTATTGTTCACCCCCGTTTATTATGGTGATTGTTCACCCCTGTTTATTAGAGGGGCCACAGCAGTAGCAAATCTGGCCCAGGCTCTTCTCTCCATCAACAGAGTTCACACGATGCTTTGCGGGGGGGGGGACGGGGACACAGACACCAGTACGTGCCACTTCCAGGAAAAGTGGGAAATGGAAACAGTTTGGAGGTTATCACAAAAGACAAGAATGGATGGAGATGACGACAACGACACGTGTTTCAGAAATAAAACACGAACAGTTCCGTATGATAAGCATATTAATTGAAATTAGTCACATAGTTAACAATGTGAAGAAATGCAGGATCATTTCACTTTTGCCTTTCAGCCTCATGAATGTAAAATGTGCTTGTAATCTTAATACTATTCAAGAGACAAAGCAGTCTTTAAAAATCACACTTCACAAGACTCAAGGGAAAATAAGTTACTAATGAATGGTATTTACAGTTGCTTCATTTAAACATGCTTCCCTTTGCTTTTCAGAAGTTACTGTACAAACTCCAATAATTAGAAGAAATGCAGAACATCGCTTTTCCCCTAATAATCTGTTTCTTGGTTCTGAAAAGAGAAGTCTGCTAGACCTTCCACCTTCCACAAAACCCAGTTGCCCATGCAAATATCCAGGGCCATCAGTGAACTTCTTGAGAAGTGACTCTCAACCAACAACCGGGTGCTGCCTCCCGGCTAAATTCACACTATATGGAAGAGGCTTGAACCTCCCCCCCACAAGTACACACACACACACCCCCCGCAAATTCAGGGCACGGAAATGCATTCCTACCTTTGGTTCATACGGCAAACACTGACTTTACCTGGGGTTTCTGAGATGGACTCGGGAATTTGTAGAGAGGGGAAAAAAAATGCCAACCCGCTAATACAGGGCACGAAAAAGGGCTGGAGACGCGCACACTTTTAGGCTGCAAGTTATTAATTGCGCCCCGGCACTTTGTGTATTTCTGCATCGTGAGAAACCAGAATTTTTGTCTTACAATTACAGTACAGTTTAAACCAATAAAAATTATCTTTTCTTTTTTTTTTCTACAGGAATCGCGACGTTTATTTTTTACCAACAATAGGAAGATATGCAAAAATAGCCCTTAAAAGAAAAGGGGGAAAAATGATCTGCTTTCTCTTTAAACCCATGAACAATAGAAGGTCACGTGCCGCAGTATCCTATCATTCAGCACATTAATAGCTGTGCTAGAGTAATTACACTTGTGGTATTTTTGCCTCAAGTGAAATTCTGAAATAAGAGGATGGAAATTATGATACTGCTGATAAATATTAATAAGTGAACTTTTAATTTTTTTGCCACAATATTCAAAATGCTAAGCATCTAGCTAATGCTGAAGCAGCCTGATATGTGTTTGCCTCCAGGGACTATGATGCTTTATGCACTTAAGAAAAAAGTTTAACGGAATTAAAATTTAATATCTAATTAGAGCAAGGCTAATATATTTTGAAATGAGTGGGGAAGACACACGCCTCTGTTGCATATTTGCTACAGTCATTAATCTTACCTGTAAAGCAGCATTGAGAGGTGTGCAGTAGGTGTGGCTGGTCTGTATGTTTTTAATAAGAGAAGGGTTACTGCATAAGAAAAACATAAAAAGGAGAGTTAAACGCAACCAACTTCTGTGCGAGCGTTTCACGCACGTAATGCTTCCTCCCACACCAGAAAACTAGAGCTGAGACTGTTTTTCCACACAAGTTCTCTTTCGTTTCTCTTTTTTTCTTCTTCTGAATTTAAAGAAAATATCTGAGTTTTAGGCTATGGTTATCATATTTGCCTTTACTAAATAAGGAACATCATTATCTCTTGACGTTACCTCGCCATGTGTTCTACTACCCTGCGTTAGTAGCACATCTTGGCATCTCTGCTCATTTTAGCTGCGCTCAGGAGAAATTTTCCAATATTCGGCGTGCCTGGGAGCCAGCTCCCATGTAAAGGTCCATCATGAGGACGCTATGATCACAAGCATCAACGGGCCATTTTCAACACTACTTCATGGAAATTATTCTCAAAGTCGCTGCCAGCGGAGCCCCTTGCAATGGGGCAGGGGACCACAACAGGAGAGGATTTGAGCCGCATTATTTACTGCCAGGCAAACGGCGAGTGGTCCCGGTGAGGGACTGTCACTGCCATCGCCAATGTCCCCAACAGTCCAGGGCTGTGGGCATGGAGGCACCACGGCAGGGACTGCTGCACCGCAGCGGAGAGGCACAGACCACACAGAACAACACGCGGCCCTGAAGGCCATTTTAATACAAAAATATTCTGATGTGCTATTTTGGACCCTTACTTTAGCCATCGTAAGTTTACATAAGGGGCCAGATTTGAGGAAACTGAATGCCAAGCATACCCGCTCTCTCTTCAGCGGGCATCTAAATATCACTGGTTCCACCAGAGGGGGAAAAAAAAATTTAAAAAATCATCAAATACAAACTAGATAAAAAGTGCTAATGCAAAAAAATCTCCAAGAAGTTTTATCACTCGCTGGGCGTTATTTATTTTTTGGTTGGTTTTTTTTCACGTGGGAATAAATCACGGTGAGAAAAGTCTTAACCGCGCCCCTGCCACAGGGACCAGCAAGGTTCCGTTCTCCTGGAGAGATGGCCTTTGAGTAAAGGTCAAAGAAAATTGCATTGGGAACCCCAGGAATATTTGTGCGTGGCTGTTGTAGACACAGGATAGCCTGTTGATTATAATCTTTACAACTGGTCTCACTGCACTTTCAAACTTTTTAATGTTAATTCAGCGTTTCTGTCTTACAAGCACCTTATTCTCTTTGTGATTAAGAGTTGCAAAACAAGGCATACAGCTGAGAGCAAAGGAAAATATCAGAATTAAAACTTATCTGAAGCCTTTCCTGGCATATATCTGTCTTCCTGACAGGTCTACAGAAGCATATCTGCACTAGCGTGGATAATTATTTTAGTCTACATTGCACTATAAACAAATGCTACAACAAACATGTCAAAGTAGAGTTATTACTACAGGCATTTGGATTATCAGAGTAGGACACACAAAATACACGTAACAACCAAAAATTTAGTTTCTTTAGCAGCAAAGGTGATGTCACTATTTCGTGAAATGCAAGTCTACATGAGATGGGTAAATCATGCAAAGCAAAGCAACAGCAGAAAAAAAAAATTAAAGCAAGTAAAAGCTCTTACTGTGCAACAAGCTCGCCAAAGTTTTCATCAGGGCAGTATTTTCGAGGACGGCCTCGTTGAATATGACGGCCACGTTTAAACTCTTCATCATCAACAGTCCAAAAGGACCCAAACTCATCCTCTACTCTGATAAAGCACTTATGCAGTGAGAGGTTGGTGCGAATGGCACCCTGGGACAAGAGCAGCAGCAAAGGAGATGAAGTGGAAACAAAGGGACACGGGATCGGGGACAGAACAGACATCAAATACAGGGAAAAGGAAAAAGAAAATAAAATGCAATAAGCATAAGCAAATGGTTTGTGAGGGTTAATATGCATTGCCACCTAAAAGCTACTAGCATGTGATGCAACAAACACCAAGCAAGCAGGGTCAGGGTACTGGTGGGCATACAAACAGTAGTGATGAGATGTTTGTCTTGGTTTCCCTTAACTGAAACAATGCGAAACCACCTGTGGTTGGTCTAACACCAGCTAGCAGCCAAAAGCCTCTACGTTAAACTGTAAGCATGATCCAAGCTAGGCTAAGAAGTTCAAACATGGTGGACATACCCACTGATCTTTTGTGGCCTTCGTTTTTGGAACTCTTGTTCATCCACTGTCCATACTGCCCCTTTAACGTTTTCTACTCGCACAAAACACTTGTGAAGACTAAGATTATGACGCACTGCATTCTGCAGCGAGTATAAAAGAGAAAACATTCAAAAACTTTCTATGAGAAAATGCTCATCATTGTCCAAGAACAGCAGCACAGTCAGCTTGACAGTCCTCATTTTGCAATGTTAAGCCCCTTCCCCTCCCCACACCCGCTTGCTTCCCCCGGCTCTTTACATCTTATTTTTGCAAAGACAAAATAAATATAAAAGCTTAAACCCCAGATTAGCAATTCAAGTTATTCTTATCAATTATCCCCAGTGTGAATGAGAACAGCCATCATTTTAAGCATGCATGTTGTATAATACAGCACATTTCATACAGAACACAAGAGGAACATTGCTTAAACATTTTCAAAACAAATATACACGCTCTGCAAAGAGAAACTTGTCCTCTCCTGGAAAAGCAAGCCGTTAGAAAGAACAGAAAGGATTCCACGTAAGTGCAGACGGCTCAGTTTAGCAGCGAGGCACCGGAGCTGGTGCTGCTGCGGTTTCCCACAGCTGGGCTAATGCGAATCAGGTGCTCAACCTCCATCCACACCCACGGCGTGGACTGGGGGCTCGGCAGCACCCCGCCGGCCGGCACAGCACCAGCTCCTGCCTACACGGCTTGCTCTTATATGGAAGTTGGCTCCTATTTCTGGCAGACTACTTTACTGACTGATCTGAGCCTCTGCCAAGTGAAAACACAAGGAGGGCTCTAGGAAACAAAGTGAGAATATCCCCACAGCTTGTCACCCAGAGGGACCTGCGCTCATGGCATCCCATGCTCAGATGTCCCCTCCGCAGCTTGGCACCGGGGGCGGACAAGCCCGGCCAACCCCTCTGACGTGCTCAGAGCTCTGCTGAAGCCGGACACGAGACCTGTCACTTTGTCACTTGGCTTTTCTGTGCCTGCTCCCTCTGAAACGGTGCCGAGAGCCTTGTTATTCCTCAAAGGGAGTGCCATGCTCCTTCCCCGTTTTAGGAGTTTTCTGAGCAAACACCCTACTACAAAGCCACTCGGATGTGTACATGGAGCTTGTCCCCAGTGCTGCTAAAAGGGGTTTGGTAAACAGGGAAAACAGAAGAAGCCATTTGCTGAAAATATGCAGGCGAAAAAACTCCATCCATCATCACTGGCACCATTGATTTAGTCAATCTGGTTGACTCGTTCGCAGGCACAATGCCAGACAAACACATGGCCTGGGTCTAGGCAACCAAGAGACTACAATTTTTTTTCCTTCCACCGTCATCTCCTTTTTTTTTTTTTTTTTTTAATGAACATCGGGTCCGGATGGTGAAAGGGAGCTCTAATCATGAATGTCTAAATCACTGTGCAAACAAAGGGTACGCGCAGTGCATTTGTCATGTAAATGAAGAGGCATCGGTGTGTGTGCCTGGGAGGGGAAGGCTGAGACTCTTCTTGCTACTCTTCCATTTCTCTGGAAATCGCTCGCGCCGTCCCCACGCTCCCGTCCTCGGCACAGGGGAAGAGTCAGGGCTCAAACCGCCTTTGCTCAGCAGCTGTTTTGAGTGCAACCACGTCTCCTCTGGCTGTAGGTGCCCCATCTCGGCATTGGGCTTTTCCACACTCATCTGCTCATGAACTGGTGGAAAATTAAACCTTGACTATGCTTTTTCTCCTATTAGCATCCCTCGTATGAGCAAGGCAGAAATCTAGCAGAAAGTCAACTTGCCCGTCAGGGCTGTTTCTTTCTGCCCTTACTTTCTTCTGTTCTTATTTCCTAATGATTTTTTATTTTGTTCCCTCCCACCTCTCCCAGATTTCACTACTTTTGGAATTTTTGGCAAAATCCTCATTTTTGAGGTGGAGGAAAAGCATGCAAACTCCCCACACCTTACGGCCTAAAATCAGCCAGCTCAGCAAGTGCTGGTGGGTGCCGCAGTAGTGGAACCCGACACAGGGCTGCCGGCCCACATCTGGGTAACTCAGGCAGTTTCCTGTGAAAATGGGAACCCTGTCAAGTCTGGAGCAAAATGTAAGAATAATAACGTTATTTCCCTCAGTGAAAGCTGATCTTGTAGTTCATAGAGCAGTTGATCAAACGCACGCAGCAAAGTTCAGCGAAGTGAGTCCTCAGAGTTTGTAAACAGTCTCTAAATACATGGCTGAGCAGGAATATTTGTATTCTTCTTTAAATAAATTTAATGCCGGAGAAATACTTTAGAGTGTTCTTGCTCTCCTGAAGTCAATGTGCCATTGATGGTTAAGGCTGCTGGATCGGGTTCTCGCTGAATACGTCGAGAGAGACAAGACGTCCATGAAGTCTTGCCCTCGCTTTCTATTTTCCACGTGATCACTTATTTAAGGAATTCACGGCAGAAAAAAAAAATTGTTTTGTTTCCCCTGCCTCTGGATACTTGCTATCTAACAGTTTTATTTGAACAATACCCCAAGGTTTTGGAGCCACACCTGCAGCCTGTGCCTCATGGCTGCAACTCAGTGCCAGCAAATTACTCCAGAAAAATAAAAGCAAACAGACATTGCCTCTGACCTGTCAGAACCAGTTCACAGTGCTCCCCCAGCAATCAGCTTAACAGAAAAATTAGGAGCTATTATTGTAAGATTATATATTTACCTTGTTAAAAATATTTGTATGCAAGCCACTTTTGCAGAAAAATTACCCTGAACACGCTTGAATGTAGTAAATGAAAGGGTTTGTTATTTTAATAACTGCTCAGGCTCTGCTGTACTGCATTTTGGGAAAGAGATTCGTTTTTTAAAGGTCTTTATTCCTGCACTCTTCTGTGTTTTTGAAAGAGGGCTCAGGGAAGCTTGCCCACACCAAACCCTGACCCTAAACTTGGGGAACACCGACCCAAATGCCCCCTAAGCATTAGCTGAAGGTGAGAGCAAATCAGCACGTATATATTCAAATTATTCTGATTCTGCAATTAGCCCCTTGTGCTTGCTCTGCGCCCCGTGGGCTTCCCGTCATGCCAATCCAGAGCTGCATTTTCATCCCTGCTGTTCCTGAAGGCTGGCATAAATCTGAGCAGCCTTCAGCACGAAAACCTGCATTACTTCAAGCGGTTGCCAATTTTGCTAGCGCTGGTGGAACCTGGGGTGAAGCTTCTCTTCCTGGGTAGGGGAAGCAGGACCTGGACACCTGCACAAGGTCAAGGTGTCCAGGAGGGGTCTCCAAATGGTACCTGCCTCCCTGGGACACATCTTGCCCTTCTGCAAGCCCGAGGGTCTGCAGCTCAGCCTCTCTCCTCCTCCTACACAGAAGCACACTGCAAGTGCACGTGGCTTCTGGGGCTGGATTTTACGTGATGCACAAAGCTAATTCCTAAAACTCCCCTCGCAGGAGATACGGCCAGGGCTGCCTGCTGCCTTCTTCCACTCCCTCCTCCACCTCCCTCCCCTTTTGCTGCTGGAATTAAATAGGATTTTTACTTCAGCACCCACACCTGCAGCTGCTGAAAAGTCCTACTGGAACCACTCCAGCAGCAAAAGACAGGCAGGTCTAAAAGGATCTTAAATCAGGGAAAGTTAATTTCCTCTCTGGATAGTAAGGAAGCTGCAAAGTGAAACACTGCTCATGTTTTCCAACTGCAGTGAAGAATCAAAGCAGCAATCACAGAGACTCTTCCTGAACCTAAGAGCTTCTAGACCAAGGTTGAAAATGTATAAAATTGCACTGGGATCTGAATTAAAAGCAAAACATGCTACTAAAACCCACACTAACTTCCAAGCACCGTTTTTAGCTTCATCCTCTGAAGGATTTAATCCTAAATGTAGGCTGAGACAGGAAAAGCAGAAAGAGCTGATGAAACAGCATGTATGGGACATATTCATCCTACCTGGTCATTTGAAGTTGTTTGAGAGCAACAGAGTTGTCTAGATTAAGAGAGGCCCAAAGTACCGGGGGTGCAATTTTTACAGCAATACAAGATGCTATGATTCAATTCATTCATCTGTAATTGCACTAGCTTCAGAAGCCAGTGTGGCTCCTATAATGCTATATTTAAGGGCAGGAGTGGCCCCCCAAAATAGAAAATAAAATTAACTCCCCAGATCTCTTATCTAACAATATCTGAGATGGTTATGGTAGGATATTTAAGTGCCAAATACCAAGTTAAACACATTTCTTATTGTGAGGCTTGCTTCTTATATTCAATAAGCTACGGCTGTGTGATTGAGAAAAAAAAAAGAGGAAGTTTATAACAGATCTGTGTATGTAGTTAAGAATTAAATGATTGAGGAAAGAAATCCACTGATCTATAGATCCTAGGAAAAAAAAAAGGGTGGTTGTGATTACAGCCTGCATAAGTAAAAAGACAAACAGTGTATCTTCCACCGACACAATAACTTTACCTCCTTTTTTTTTTTCCTAATACGTTCCAGCTGAAGGGCTTGAGTTTCACTGCTAGCAGCAACCACACAGAGGAACTCGTGGCATAATCACAGAACATAAAAGCCAATAATGGGGATTCAATTAGTGGTTTTCAAAGGCAGAAGAATTTTTCTGCCAAATATCAAATTGTTCCTGCAGATAAGGCACCCAGTGTGTGTCAAAACTGCCGATCTAAATTTTCATGTCCACATGTCGTTACAGTTTGTTATGTCATCAGCAATGCCTATGCTGTACATGTCAGATACCGAAGGCAGGCGGCACAGGCGGGCGAAGGCTTACCTTCCACGTCGCCGCGTTGCGTCGGAAGTAAGCAAACATTCGCGTGAACCAGTTGTAGATTTCGTTTAGTGTTAGCTGTTTTTCTGGAGATTCGAGGATGGCCTTGTGAAGCAAAGCGATTGCGAGATCAGTTACGAGCGCCCCAATACAAAACAGACTCACAGTTTTATTTTACCAAATACAAAAAGGAAAGAAAGGAAGAGAGGAAGAAAGGAAGAAAGAAGAGATTTGGAGCAAAAAACCCAAAGGAGGGTTTTCACAATATGAACTAAGATTAATGGCTGTATTTAACAGTTCAATGGCAAAATTCAAAATGGAATTATCTAATTGTTTTGAGTTTTTATTTCTGTTTCCTTACAGAAATATTAATTTATTAGTCATTCATAAAGCAGAATCAAAGAGAAATGCAAAACATTTCACTAGCTGATTAAAGCTCAGTAATTATTTAGAGCTCAGATTAATTCTAGGGATCAGAGATTACTGTAGCTTGTGATAATTGACTTGCCATCTTTAAACAGGCTCATTTTCACTGTTGTGTGAAATGAATTTCCTAATAATCACATCGTATTGTAATACTTAATCAAAAGCAATTATGTTATATATTGCGGTTCTAAAAACCCTTATAGTAAAGGTTTGAGCATTTGAGCACGCTTACATACCAGAGGTTTGAAAATCTATTTAATTCAGAGTGTGCACGTATAGGGAGATATATTTTTTTTTCCCCCTAATCCAAATGCGTGTGTTTGGCTCAGCTTACCTGTCTAATTAAAGATGCATACGTGAATGGTGGTCTAACTTCTGCGTTCTTATAAAATTCTTGGTTCTGGGCAATATCTGCTAAATAAGAGCAGTTGTTCTGTTATCATCACAGCCCGACGCTGCCAGGCTGCGAGCCAACAGCCAGCCGCCTGACCCAAAGGGGCTGCGCCACCAGAACCCCTTTACCTGAAGAAATGGGGACGTTGTATTTATCCGAGTACCGCCTCCGGATGGGTCCGACGTTGTGCATGCTCGTGGTAGTGATGACCGACGGTCCCTGCGTGACGGGAGTGATGGGCGCAGTCGGGGTGGTGGGAGTATGAGGTAAGCTCTGCGGAGACGCCTCGGACGCCGTCTTGGAAAGCGTGACGCTCGATACCAGATTCAGCTGCGGAGGGAAGGACGAGGATTTGGTTACAAACGGCATTTCTGGCTAATTAAGGGCTGCAGAGAAAATTCTCGGTAGCGGGGTCTTCCTCAGTTCGAAGCAGACAACACAGCCCGAGCGCTCGCTTCGGCACAAAGTGCTGTTGTAACATCTCCGTTAGGAGCCGGTAAAGGGAAATAAATATATACATTTCCGAAGAGATTTAAAAAAAAAAGAATAGCCTGCTGCCAGAACTACAATCACAGATTTTTATCTAAATCTTAAAACAAGATCTCACACAGTACATAATCATTTTAATATTTTATTTTAGTTCCATTGTTTCACAATCTAACCCCCGCACGTCTCTTATTTCCATGCTATCATTATGCATGGCTTCTAATCAATCTTCTTGGATATTTCATTGAAGGCATCAGGCTTAAAATAAAAGGCAAGACTTTCCTAGGGACGTACTAGGGAGAAATGCAATCTCTCTCTCCAGCATTTGGGCTTTTTTTTCCTCCCTCCCTCTGTTCATCCATTTTAAAAGCAAAGCCCAGAGTAGGTTAACACTGGAATAATTTAATTAATCACACTGCATGAAATACTGCAAGCATTCAGCCCAGCAGAAATGGCACCATTCTTTTTTTTTTTTTTTCCCTACTAGGAGGGAAGGCATCGGCATTACCTGCCCGAAGCCCAGCCCCGGACAAACGGCATCGTGCCACAGCAGGCTGCAAACCACAACTGCCTCTGGGGTTGCGTATCAAACCCAGCTCCAACTCAAGTGTTTTCGATACACAACCCTATTTATATAACCAGCATCCACATTCCTCCCCGACCCTTTCTTTTTTGCCCTACAACGCCCTTTGAAAGACGATGCTCCGCCTCAATAGGTCACTCCTGCTGCAGTATTTTAAACAAACAAGCCGATCTCTTAACTACAACATCAGAAAAGACGACTGAGAGAAGGGCTCTTTGACTACTTCCACATTTCCTTCCCTTAGGCGGTTTCGCCAATAATATTGGTGAAATCCTGACCCCATTGAAGTCAGTAGCAAAATTCCTACTGAATTTAACAGGGCCAGAATTTTACAACTTTTGTTCGTGATTAAAATTCCTTTTTGCTGGACATGAAACCTTTTCAGATGAAGGCAAGGCGCACTACTCGGCTATGCCCCTAAACACCTCATGTTTATCCATACGGCACTGTGTTGATTTTCCTCGTATGAAAGCAACTAGATACGAAAACTCCTACTAGCATCCCTCAAATGAGTTAATAGCCACAAATAATGCTTCTTTATAAAAATAACAGGATTTATCCAAAGCAAAGGTGGTGGAAAAGGAAAGGATCTAATATTACAGAAAGGATACCAACACAAAAAGCCCAACAAGAAAGGGCGCAGTGAGCGACAGATAAATTGCGATTGCTTTGCCCTCCCGTCGGTGAGACGGAGCGAGCCGAGGGAAGCCCCACCACAAATGCCACGCTGGTACACCGGCGTCACTGCAAGGCAAGGAGGTGACAGACCTGCAAACACCCATCGTTCTGCGCCAGGTGCTCGCAAAGGATGCTTCGCCTTCCAGCGGGAAATATTTAACGCTTCGTGGTGAGGCCGGAGAGCGCGAACCCAGCGAGGGATGGCGAAAGGCGATATATGAAATACGGGTATTGATTTCCCCGAGCCTCCCGCACCGGCACGAAGCGCTGAATGCAGCCCGGAGGTGAGGATGCCGGTTCGCAGCCCCGCGGTGCTGGGCACGGCCACCACGTGCCACCGAGAGCCCGGGCCGCTTGTTGACTGGCGTGATTTAAGGACACTGATTAGGGACACGTATATAGTAATGTCTCCCTGTTATCCATCTATTACATATGATAAAAGGACCAGTGACGATAATAACAGTACAACTGACAGGTCTCCCCGTGAAATTAAATCTACCGTATTTTATCTCAGTTTCTAAATGGACATTTTAACAGTCCAGTAACTGCAAGCAAATCTGCATCAATTCTAAGCGCCCGTCTCCAGCGCGGGCTCGGCAGCCGGGCCCTCGCTGGAAAGATCACCACTCCGGCTTCATCATTACGGCTCCAACTACTCCATTTCAAAAGAGCCCCCTTCCTTTTTCAGCGTGTAAAAACTTAACATTTAATCTGTTTCTACCAGGGAACTGTGAGAAAGGATCCGCAAAGGTCAGCGTTCCCTGCTTCAAGAATTTGAATCCAGTTAAATTTCTTTAGGCTTTTCAGCATAGGTAGCAACTAGGAATAAACACAGAAGAGGACGAGCAAAGGGGGGGGGGGCTTTAACAGGCTTGACAAATGACACTGTGATTCACACCCACTGCTGGGCTGCCACTAATAAGCTACAGAGGAAGCAGCCAATCTCAGCTAATTACCAGATAAAATTGTATTGTAAGGACTCTAATTAGGAGATGCTTATGGAGGTGATCTAATGATTAAACGCTGCATCCGAGTGACCCCACCATCAATGTGCGGTGGTGCAAGATGTCACCGGAATATTTTGTAGAAACAGTAATTTTATTTCAAGGAGGGGAGGCAGTAATATTTGTAATAATGGCTATGAGGTAAACTAATTAAAAGACAGTTCCTAAAGGAAGACTGTGGCTTTGAGCAGCTGTGGTCGTTCCAAAACAAAGTGCCAAATCTCAACAGAGGAGCTGCAGTCAAGTGGAAAATTTCTGCCTGACCTCTGCTCTCGCTATTAATTTGCAGGAAAACTAATGACACATATACATATTCCCACAAAATTGTTCTAATTGCTAATTTGCCAAAGGAGCCCAGTTTCCAAATTAAACATGACTGCAGTCTGTGAGGAAAGAGAGAACAAAAAGCTGGAACGCAGCGAGTGTGCTGCGTTTCACCTCCGACGACCATTTGCGAGCCTGAACCAACAAGTTAATGAAACACGACCTTGTCGATCGCTAGCGAAGTTTTTTCCTTTTTCCGTGTTTTATTTGATGACACTCTCCTCTTCCAGCCGGGGTCCGATCCCTGCCGCTGCCGTTCCCAAAACATGAGCTGGGGAAAGGGAGGAGAGGGCTGCGCTCTCTCCGCAGACCCTCGCTGCCGCTTTCTTTGTTGCATCTATAGCACGAAGGCTGAAAAATCGGTTGTGAATTAGAGCAGAATAACAAATTATGAATGGTGTTGGTTTTGTTGCCACCTTGAATTATTAATCCGAATGGTAAACTATTAAATCTTAATATTGGCATCAATTAGAAACGTGAAAGCGGCCATGGCTGACTGTGCAGGGCAAAGATCAGGGAGGGACCGGGCTGGGAGGGTTTCTTTTCCTGATGGAAACTCGACACGGTTTCTCCCTGTTTGCATTTTCTATTTAAAAACAAGTTACTATGATTAGAAAAGTTGTTCGCGTTGGTATTTTGCAAACAGCCTGTTTCCCACATACCGTAATTTTTGGATGAGGCATGGTTGCTGTCAGAGGGGAGGGAGCCGGAGGCATGGAGTTAGCACTTTAACGAGAAGAACTCTTGCCTTGCACTGAGGCACAACGTGGGGCACCCTCCAAGTACGCCAGAGCACAGCCCTTGCACCAAAGAGTTAAATGTTTTTCTCATGTTTGTACTGGGGATGGGGGGAGGGAGGGTTTCCTCCAGCCTTAAAAAAAAAAAAGAAAAACAAAACAAAAAAGCCCCAAACCCCCA
>VYZM01002469.1:354208-366869 GCA_013398915.1 Dromas ardeola | reverse complement strand
AAAAAAAAGGGGGGGGGGGGGGGGGGGAACCTAACAGAAAAACCACCAAACCCCACAAGTCTGAGGTCCTAAAACTCTGTAAACTCAATCCCTGAACCTGGTTGGGTGCTTGCTTCAGTTTTGTTTTTTGAGGACATTTCCTCATACTGTTTTAACTTAATCATAAATGCCATAACTGTTTCGGCGTTCAATATCCTGCTTAGGATTTTATTATTAACCTTCCCTTTCAAGAAATAGCCATGTCTTCCTATTAAAGGTGAAGACTGAGTCATTTTCTCTTTTTTCCTTAGATATAAACAAGGCAGAGAGGTAACCCTCTCCTTCACCCCGTAAAATAGATTTCCAGTAAGTGGCTCTCCCATTAGGGCTCAGTCTGATTTCTTTTTGTGTAAACATTTTACATGACAATAGCGGCCACACATAAAAAAGCCTCTGAAACTCTTTTAAAAGAAACAAAGAAAAAAATATATATGTATTTCGAAGCACCACGGTGGGGCCATACCCACTGCTGCAGGGCAGCGACTCCTCGGCGATGGATGCTGCTGCTCCGGTCCCAGCTGGGGCTGAGGATTTATCTGCAATGAGTTCCTGGGACTGAAACACTCCGGAGCAGAGACTCCTTTTCTCGACGCCGAGGGTGGGAGAGAAAGCTGGGCCTAAAACTTCGTTAAACACTGTGTCTTCCTCTCCTATTTCAGCCTGGACACATGAGTGTATGAGATGCAGAGCCTGGCAGGCAGCAATCACTTAGCAGGTGTTGTTATTGGCAGGAACACTAAGGAAACCGAAGCTGAGGAGTGAGACTTAATGAAAACCAGTATATAAAAACAGCTTTTGTTGTGCTTGAGAATCTCTCTTTATTGCTGCGTATCGTTATTTTTTCAAACTATAAAGTACGGCTACAGCAGCTAAAATGCTCAGTCATTACCTCAAGAGTTAAAAGACTATTTTTTTTTTTTAATGCTTTGTTATTACAGTTGCTAAAAACAGTATTTCAAAACAATCGTGACTGCTATGGTTAGGGTAAAAAAATACATTAAAGAAGGGCTATCTAACAGTGAATTTTATTTAAAGTGCCAAAAGTTTCTTTAACAGTTTTCTGTCTATTTTTAAAAGACAGTTATAGCGCCTAGTATGCAGAATTACTTGTTGGTTGATGCTTTTTCCTTTTCCTTCCCTTCCTATGAACTTCGACATAAGTTAATCCCCCAAAAGAAAGCACATTTCCATTTCAACCTATTATGCTGCTCACTAACACCAATGAAAACAGCATGCAGGGGAAGGTATCTTAATAGCAAATCCAGAAAGAAAATTCTTGTTCTGGCTTTGGTGTTGTGTTTTGTTGGGTTTTATTTTAACATTGAAAAAAATTCACCTTATAAAAATATGTCACAGCGTATTCCTTCACAGACAGCTTTGTTCTCACTTTATTCAGGTCCTTTAGTCCCACCAAAACAACACATGGAGCAGCAACAGGAGCAACTTTGCCTGCTCCGAGTGTTGTGAGATATGTCCATCTTCTTTTAAAGTGCTGCACCGCTGGGAATTTTAAGGAGGAAGTTGGACATTTTTGAAGGTGGCACTGAGCACCGCCTCGGCTCCTGACGTGCTCTCCACCCCCAGTGCCTTCCCGTCTGCCCAGCAGCTCCCCAGCAGCAGGGGAAGAGCTGCCCTTTGAGCACACCAGGCATCAGCAGCGACCTCCCCGCCTACACACCTATCTGCCAACGATTTCGGCCATCCACCACTACGCTACATAAGTACGTGCTTAAATCTCATCGGCTTTAACAGGACTAAAGAGCTTTATTGAACAGATGTCTTGGTGGACCGGTGGAGTGAAATGCACTCCACCACCCTTCCTAAGGTCAAAACTACTGCAAGGAGCCAAAGCCACCTGAAGGTGGGGGATGTGACGGATGGACACGGCGAGACTGGACAAGCAACCCTTCCCTGAAGCTGGGCGAGTTTTGAATTGATGCACAACCACCAAGAACCTGGCCGTGGTCCAAACCGGTCCAAAACCACCCGCTCGGCTACTGCCTGAAGGCCAAAAGGCAAAGACGGCACCAATGGTCAGTGTGGATTACAAATGACACGTGGTTAACACAGACCCTCAGTCACCAATTTTACCTGCCAGTATCAAAGTAGTTTAAAAACAAGCATTAAGATCCTTTAAGCAGAATAAAAACATTTCCTCAGTCATGAAAAGGCTGCAATTTTAAATCCCAATTCACTGCTCTGTTTGGATTCGCAGCCGCTCTTTCCTTTAGAATCACCGACGTACCGTAATATATTAATTCTTCCATACACCTTGCATTAGTTATGTTGGAAAAAAAAAAAAAATTAATTACTGGATGTAAAGAATACTTTGCATTGCAATAATGGTCATCAGATCTTTTTACCAAAGTCCTATCCCACTGAGTTAAAAGGACTGGGGTCTAGCACAGCCTATGCAATGCCTGTGTATTTTTTTCACTAGGAAAGCACAATTTATGCAAAACACTATACTTCTACATTTTATAATTAATTTTCAAATGCTTCACCTATACATATTTTAATAATTTCTGATTTATCAGATGGTATCTATAATAAATTTTTCTATATTTCAATAAATGAAAAGAAGGCAGTTTCAATCCAACAACAGAGTGCCACACAATATAGGCCTGTCAGGCACCAATTTTTACTTCTAACATGTAAGTTAAAGGATAAGGAATTTATAATGCTGCCTGTGAACGAAACC
Organism: Dromas ardeola; assembly: GCA_013398915.1. Classification (NCBI taxonomy): domain Eukaryota; kingdom Metazoa; phylum Chordata; class Aves; order Charadriiformes; family Dromadidae; genus Dromas; species Dromas ardeola. The sequence goes on along the minus strand of VYZM01002469.1, from coordinate 364,129 downwards.
ACTTTTCATACACAAATGTGATCTTTTTTTTTCCAAAGGGTAATACAACAGTACATTTACATAAACTAATCCAAACAATCTATGTATTTGACAATGGCAAACCTCACACAGACTGCCTATTGTTGGTTTACATCTTGGAGTTCTTTATGTTGGCTTGTAACACTGCTCTAGCTGTCAAAGGTTTGACTTGGACTCTAAATAAATGGTTATAGAAGTGCTGTGCAGCGATATTGGACTTCTTTGCAAAAGAAAACCTGCTGTGTATGAATTCAAAAGCTATTAATTTTTCAGTCAAAAATATTCATGCCTATTTCTTCTAATAAAGAAACACTGTGCTGAGCAACTGAGAGATAATGTTGACTAGTGGTACAGAATTTTCAATAGAGCAGTTAAAAATAAATTTAGTAGGAGGTCCCCAACAAAGCTATAATTTTCCAGAATGTAAAACATTTTTAATACTAATCAAGACAGCCCCTTTTCCCCCTGCGTACACTTTTTTTTTTAATTTTTTTTTTTTCCCCCCTGTTTATTAGCTGTTAACACTAATCTTCATGGCGACACCGCCTGGTATCTCCTTAGCCTACAACACCCGCGAAAGCTTCCTGCCCTCCGCGGCTGAGCATCGATCACGAGCTGCCTTGCCAAACGCTGCTCGCCTTCTCATGATTTCCTCCCCTTAGTTTTTAATCCTTCCTCCTGAGGGGCACCGCTGTTATGAAAGGCCTCAAGGCAGAGTGCTTTGAGACTCCCAGATTATTCCGCTGTTTTAATTTTTAATCCAGTAAGAGCTATAGAAACCAAACCTCCTCCCCATTCTGTTGGGTCTACATACTTTGCCAACAATGCGCTGAAGCATTTGCATTCAGGCTGAGATGGATGCGAGGAACTAGAAGAATGCTATTTTTATAGACACTGTAAGTAGTTTCTACTCTAGAGGGCTGGTATCCACCGGATCAAGCAATTTTCGGCATCTCAACAGCTTAAATGGAAGGGTTTATACCTACCACTCAACTCTCTCCAAGAAGGCACCGAAATTTCCCGTTGACTTTGACATCTGCTCCAGTGTTGCTGAATAGCCTGCAATTTTCTGTCTAGTAGCCTCCCTATGCACTTCTGCAGCCATTTATTTCCAACTACGTGGAAACTGAGAAACCCTTTTCTAGTAAAAATGGGTGCGCGAAGTGTTTAATGATTTTATGTTCTCTATCTCTGTAATGTGTTCTGTTTCAGACATTAATTTTGTCTACCAACTGCATCTTGGCAGGCTACCATATTTGCTGGGTTAATAGTCTGACTCCTTTTTATTTCTATCACCATAAATCACACATATATGGGCGTGTGTTTGCTTTATTTATAGAAAAAAAATCAGTCAAAACAGATAAACCAATACTTTGTCATTATGCTGCATCATTGCATATTGATTAAAATTGCTAGTACTAACTATAGATTGTCAACGCTCAATTAATTTTCACACAATGACTCAAAGCAAAATCAAATAAAGCCAGTGTACCTTTAAATCTTACAAATCTTAAAATCAAGAAGCAAAGCACTCTCTCCATTTTGAATAATCATTGGAAGCTCTGAGGAACATTTTCAGCGTTAAGAGGTTGGGAGAAAACAAGAGCTGAAGACGAGTCATTTTGGCCAGGGAATGAGACGGCAGATTTGCCTGGGTTTGGGGGTACCCAGGGGTTGCCTCGGGCTCCAAAGCCACTTGCTTCCCCCACACCCTCTATTTTAAAGCGCAATCTGGGCCGAAGAAGGTTTCCCTTCTCAGTTTCAACAGTGTAAAACCTGATACTGGGTAACCGCGATTATCATCAAAATGTGCAGCTAGACTCTCTTCTACCATAAGTGTCTGTCACACAGGGAGAAAGAAAAGTAAATATACTAAACATAATTTAATTACATCTCCTTCCTAACACTTCCTAGGATTTCATGCAAGTTGGACTGATGCAAAGCGACGTACAGGCTAATACGTGAGGCCAGAAAAAGGCCCAACGCTGCAGCTTTAGGGCAAAACTTCTTTAAAACACCCTGAAGAGAGGGGGACGATGAAACCCGGGTGCCCATGGCTCTGCATCTCCTCCCCGTGACCGGCTCCGAAGCAGGCCACGCTTCGCATCACGCGCTCCAGTGGGAAACAGGAAGGAGAGGTTTGCTGTGAGGTTTTGTTCGCTTTTGGCACAGTTGGGTACTTACGGGCTGAGGGGTGGCTTTTGGTTCAGTTGACTTCACATGCAGGTGTGTCATCATGGCTTGCAGGCGCTCTTTATCTTTCGCAAGCTGAAAGGGGGGGGGAAAAAAAAATGCTCTGTTAACTCGCACAAATAAAACCCGGCCTCTGCTTATTCCTAATTAAACAGCTGGCACCGAGGCATGAGACAGAAGAGTTTTATTGCTGAGCAGTTTGGAAATTGTATATGGTCTATTTGTGAGGTAAAGCTAACGCGTGGTGCTGGGTGTCACTATTTCCCAAAGCAAAATGCATTAGCCCTCGAGTGAGAAGAGCTAGACCTGCCGGCACCAAGAGCTTCACTCTAGCCCTGACAGCTAAAAGACAACAGTGAATCATGTTTATTAACCAGCCCCACTCCAGCTCGGGAGGTGCAGCAGAAGGCAAGGCAGAGGCTCTGGGCTGTGTTTGCCTCCTTTCAGACCAGAAAACAAGCAGCACAGATGGACCGTGGCTTTTACGTCACGTACAGACTTTGCAGCATGTGCAGCGAGCACAGAGACAGAGGTGGTTAAACCACACGGGGCACCTCCGCGGGGCACAGCGGGCGGCCTCGGCTCTAGAAAACACCTTGCTTTTACTTGAGAAGGTGGCACAGCTCCTCAGCCGGCCACCATGGGCTGCCAGGATGGAAACCCGAGTGTGGGTCAGGAGCAGCAGTGCCAGTTGCCAGCATCTCTTTGGCATACATCTGAGGGCGGCAAGGTGGGAAAGGCTAACAGCATCAGGAACCGCCCCAGAGCACTCATCTCAGAGCACCCAACACCGCAGGACCAATGCTTTCACCCCTTCTCATCGGTCACATCACGCCCAAGAGCTGGGGCAAAGCTCCTGTTCTTGGTGTCTCTTGCATTTTTTGGTTGAGATCTGCACCAAGCTGGTGTCTCGGGATCACACCACATGCATCCTTGGCCAGGACGGCTTCCCAATGCATTTAGAAGACACTGGCCAGACACTAAATCTCATTATTTTTGGAAACAAAAAATTTTTTGTATGTGCCAATAGGACTTTTTCCAGCTGCCCTTCAAAAAAAATACCGCGGAAAGATATTAAGAAACAATGCCAATGAAAAAGGGGTGTTAGTAACCTACATGCCCAACATAAAGGCTCCTGCTTCCAGCAGGACTTGGATCAGGTTCTTACAAATGACAATTTTTGCAGAGCTGAGTTTTTGCTTTAGACAAGCCAGATTCCTGGTGCCAAGAGGAGAACTGTGCTCGCATTCCAGCAAAACTTTAAACAACCTGCCCACCTTATCACCGTCATCTGTTTGTAGCAGTAAAGTTGGGCTAAGTGCATATAAATGGAGACTTGGTCATAAATCCCCATTCATAACCTTAGAGTCAAGGTTGTCTTGCTCTCCGCAAGGCGAGGGGTTTCTGACCGTGCCAGAAAGGCGTCATGATGGGATAAAACTTGGCACATGGGTTTCCAAGACAGGAATTAAATAAAGGAAAAAATGGCGTCACCACTGTGTGCTCTGGAAGTGCAAAAGCAAAATCACAGGGCTTTTCAAGCGGCTGCTCTTTTCTTGGTCAAAAAAATTCAATGGCAAGAGAGAAAACCCGACACCTCCAGCAGCTCTCCTGCAATCTCATCACCAGATCTGCGCTGGACTTCACAGAAGAGCCGAAGGGCAGCGACGGGCTCTTATCGTAGCGCTGCAGCAGAAACTTCTCCCTCTGAGAGTCCTCCGAGGACCTCTTCAGAGAAAGGAGAGGTCTCCCCCCGCAACCGCCGTGCTTCACACAAAACAAATTAAAACCGAGCAAGAGTTGGACTCTCAGCGCAGCTCTGTTGTGCAACCTCTCATTCGGAGCAGTGGCTGGGCACACGGGCTGCTTGGCAGGGTCACCTGCGCATTAAATTTGGGTCTGCAGGCTACTGCAGAAGAACAACATCTTCTAGCCAAAATAAATAGAGGCCGGCACCTGAAAGCTTCCTGCCCGCACGGGCACGGCGGCAGGAGGGAGAGGCAGCCGGGCAGCACGGGGCTCACCCTGCGGCGCTTCCCCCCGGCCCCCCCGGGCGAGACGGAGCCGCGCACCTCCCTCCGAACGGCCGGGGGCCTTGTTTGTAGTGTTTTCACTCATCAGCTTCGCAATGCTTTTAACGCCGTTTCTGGTGGATGGAGGTTATTAAAGATCCTCTCGACATTTCAGGCAGACACACGCTAGCATTTTGTCATAGTCTAGGAATTCAAACACTCACCCAGTTAGGCAGGAGTTTAAATTATGAAAAATAGAGGTCTCTCAGTTTCAAAGCACTGAAGAGAAGTAAAAAAATCTGAAGAATTTCTTTAAACTGTTTTTCCCTTAGGTCAGGAAGCAGTAGTGATAGAAAACTAGAATGTCACTAGTAGCCCCTCTGCTCAGTGGGGTCATACAAAAGAAGCCATGAGGGCTCGCTCGGCCACTGATGGGAGCAAATTCTCACTGGTGGCACTCACTGGAGCGCAGATGGTCCAGAAATGGGGATTATAAGCAAACTTGCTGAAAAATGCTCTCAATCTACTCATAGTGTTCTTGGGCAAGGACTGCTGTGCCATGTACAGAAGGATCTGCTCTGTACAGGGGTCCTGAGGACTATAATACAGTCCCATCTGAAGCCTCATTCTTTTTTCCTATATCCATTTGGAAAGCTCTGCGTGGTGGGAGTTTTCAGATGGCCGCACAGTTCTTCACGGTAAGCTGATTTCTTGAGGCTTCCCTCACCTCTGTGGGGTACGAGCATGATCTAGGCGCCTAACTGTGGTTCAACAGCAAACACATCCAGAGCAAGCTTCGCAAACTTGGACACCAAGACACATGCCTTGCCCCGGAGAGGTTAAATCCTGAAACTACCCCGGTAGGAAAGGCAGGAGAGGGAAGGCACAGAAAGCGCAGGCCAGAAGAGGCTCAAGGCGAGGGGGCAGCATGGGGGTCTGGCGACCAAGGCGCAAGAGAGAAGACATTAGGCACAGATGATGGAGCGGAGGAAAAACAGACAGAAAACAATGGCAAGGAGCAGCAATGTGAAAACGGAAACCCAGCGAGGGCACTCAACAGGAGCAACGTGGCCACATCTACAGGAAGGGGAGATCACTTCAGCAGCAGGATTTTGGACAGACCAAGGACAAAGGCAATGCAAGAGACAACCAAGACGTAGCCTCTTCCCTCCCGTTATGTGCCCAGTCAGGCTGTGCAGCAGGAAAGTTTAGGACCCACTTATCAAGAGTGTCAATGGATGCTTTAGGAAAAGAGGCCCAAGCAGCGTTTTCGCGACGCTGGAAATGGCCAGCTCTCTTCATGTTCTCCCATTGGGAGATACTTTTTTAAACTTACCGTAGCCTTGTGGCTGTCCTGAAATGTTTTTCCACACAAAGGTGGTTCTGCAAAATGGATGTCCTATTCCAGCTAAGAACTAGGTAAGGATAGGGATATGTTCCTGTGTCTGTGTTTTACCCAGCAGCCCAATTCTCATCATTGAACATGGCAACAAATGAGCATGTCATGATGGTTTAAACAAAGTGAAATATGAGAAGATCTCCACCTTGTCTGTGATATTTTAAGTATGTTTGTGATGGAAATGCTGAGACCAAAGCTTCAAGATATTTCTGCAAAGGGACATTTGCAATCAAACACAAAACACATCTGACCTGTTTTTTTCAAAAAGTTCATTCAGAAATTACTTTCTTTAGAAGACATTACCTTATCTCTGCCTATGAGACTGATAAAATTATCGTGTGTAAAATAAATAAGAGCGTAAAGAAAAAAAAAAAGAAAGGCTTGCATTTGGGTCCATCGCACTCAAAACCTGAAGTGCGTCCCTCAGGTGGAATGAATTTGTTAAATTCTGGCCTCGCCTTGATGGGGCTGTACATGGATGAATCGGTGCCATGGTGCTGGACCCTGAACAGCATGTGATACTTCACAGCCCCGCTGGAAGGCAAAGTTTCTCGTCCGTGCTGAGCACCACAGGTCAAGTGGGATAGGCTATGGGTCCCTCTGCTATCGCGGAAGTATCAGGTCAATGGTCTTAGTCCACCCGCTCCTGCTACAAGCCCTTGGGTGCCGCAGACCACGTCATTGAAAACCCTGCTCTTGGGCCAGGCTTTTTTTTATTACGGTTCTGTGCAAAAACAGGTCACAGCCAGACGAAACAGGTGCTGGAGGACAAATCTCGTACATATTTCGGGAGTTTTTGCTTTTGAAGTATCCGAGGACTGATACACAGGATGAAAGCAGAGGGAGAAGACGGGAGTTACAGGTACATTTCAGAAGCAGGACCACCCTCCTCCTCGCCCTATCCTTGCTGGCCAATGCACAGGTGGTCTCACTCTGATATCGGCATCCCTGGCTAAATTAAGCCTCCAGTTCATCCTATCTACTGGGCTAGTACTGTTGAAAACTATAGTTTTCATATAGTTATGATTGTTAAAAAAAAAAATCCAGAACTTTTTGGCCCTCACACCGCTTTGAAATTACATCCTTGTCTTGGGGACCTCATGCTGCCTTCCCGTGCAATGACTCCAAGCTAAGAGGTGTTCCCCAGCGCTTCACAGGTGTGAAGCTGGAACTATCAGTCACTTATAACAATTAGCAGAATGCACTGCTGATAAAATCGTTCAAAAACATTGTCGAGGGCTTATGGAGAGGTGATAACCAAGTATCATCTCTGTCCTGTCCAACTGTTAACACAGGGCATCCTCCTGTAGTTCCAGGCACAGCCATTCCCAGCGACTGCAGGATTAACGCTCTTCAAGCTGACTCTAACTGAAGAATCTAGATTTACCTTCAGCCTGAATATTACTGCATCTTGGTAAAAGATTATCTCATATCTCGGTTTACCAGGAAGACTGCAGATTTTATTTTTTTTTTTCTAATTCCCGTGAAACTTGTTAAAATAACAGACCATTTCTCATAACATTTTCTGCAAGACTCTGATATTTTATGACTGGTAGTTTGATTTTTATAAAACTGGTATTAAAATAAGTTTATACTGCTTCAGCTAATAGTGAAAGAGTGTCATGACCAGCGTGTTCCTGAAAGTAAAATTTGGGAAATATCTATGAAAGAAAAAGGGTAATTTGTAAGATAAGAAGATAAAAGACATTTTTTTAAATGCTTATCTTGAAAAGTAACAACAAGAAGTTTAAGTGTGTTTTTGCTGATTTTTCTCTCCAACTATTTGAAGCTATAAATGACTTAACTCAGTAAAATTCCAAATGTAATTATCTTCTGTACTTAGCCCAAGGCTTTCCATATATCTCTACACTGCTGTCTTGCATACAAAATAGGTTTTTCAATAGCTGGTAACTATATAACGTACAACATTGTTTTAATTTCCCCTTCTTTGCTAACCTCTTGCCTACACACAGACACACTGTCAAAGCCGCCCAGCCGGAGCGCGAGGAGCAGGAGACAGACAGGACTCAAAAGCATTTGGAAAGGCAGTTACACAAACAGGTCATACCTTTGCATCGCATTCAATATATTCCAATTTACCCCCTTTTTGGAACTTTAAAAAAGAACACCCTAATTTGCTACAAATGGCAAAAAATAATAATAGTAGTAGTAGTAATAATAATAATACTGATAATAATAATAGTAGTAGTAATAATAATAATATAATAATAATACATGGAGAGTGTTAGTACATGAGAGACCATCAAAAAAGCCAGGTCATGCAGCGTTTTGAAATTAGCATCAACCATTTCCCCCGTGTATCAACAACTCTAAAAGAAGGGGACCATATTCCGCTCGCCCCCCTCCGCCCCCCCTCCCCGGGTGAGTAGAAAAAGCATTAGATACATTCTGATGGATTTCCAATCAGTCAGCCTGTTTAAGTTTCCTATTTCTTTTCAAGTTACGGTTTAGAAAAGAGGAAATGAAGCTGCAGTTTCTTTTGACGGTTTTTAAAACTACTACAAGAAGGTTGTGAAAGCTGGTTTTCAATCATAGGGGGAAAAGCAGAACTCATTTTTTATTGCTGTCGAGAACTGGATTTGATTAATACTGAGGTAATATTAAAATAAATTTTATTTTACCTGTAGCTCTAACTGCTGTACAACCTGCATTTGTACTCTACATTGGGCTGTACTTCTATCATCCAGCGCATGCTCACTGTTGAGATGTCTGTAACAATACACAGAAAATCATTAAGTGAAATGGATAAACAAAAAGGAAAAAGTAGTTACCAGGATGAATAAGCAATCTGAATGTTATCCAGCAGGTCTTCATCAATATCTGAGATTTTTAAGATAATTTTTAATTTTTTTTTTTTTCCTCTGTCCTGCTTTGGCTGGTCTATCTTCCCATCACTCGTTATATCTTAAGTACATTTTTTCAGAAGCAGGCTCCTTTGTACAGAAGAGAAATTTTGCAGAACAGTTGTTTTTCCTCCATTAGGTAAATGAAAGTGCGATCAAGGAACTATAGTAAAAGAATTTCATATATAATTTCGTATTACGTGACTGTAAGATGCTGGATATATCTAAATGGACACATGCAATACATGAATAATTAAATCCCACAGAACCCTCATGTTTACGTGATTAAAAACAAAATAAAATATGTGATTGTGTAAAGAACAAAAAAACCACATAAAATTTGGTGTATAAGTATGCGCAAAATATGTACCAATAAAAGAGAGAAAAATACGGACAGTTACTGTAAAACAAATCTTCTTCATCCAAAAGAAACAAAAAGTCATCCAGAACACTAGAACAGCTGGAATTCAAGGTTTATTGTAGTACGTGTTCTGAAAAACTTCCCCCATGCAAATGTTAAAATAAATTAAAAAAATAAAGCCTTTAAAATAGAACTAGTCTAAGGGTCAGGCTAAAGCTATGTTTTAGGGCTAGTACCTTCATGGAAGTGCAAAAAAAAAAAAACAAATCCCCAAATATTATTCTTCCATCTACACTTTTTTTACCTTTAAATTGCCTTGATTTCAAGATCTTTAGCATACGATGGGCTAAATTTAACTCCACTGACTCCTGTGATTTACAACACAGAACAATTTGGCCTACTTATCCTCCCATGCTGGCTAACCACTGGCCTTAAATGTGTAATATTTAGTATTCTGTGGAGTAATTTCCTCACCTGCTAACAAGAAATTTCTTTTTTTTTTAACCAATGCAAACAGAGAATTTCTGGTTGTGCCCGCTGTAATAAATCAGGTGCTCACCACCCCCGCGTCTCCCCTCCTCCCGACGCTGGCACTCATGTACGCCCCCTCAGAGCTGTGCCATGAGCCAACTGCCCACCTTGGCTCAACAACTTGATTTTTTCCCCAGCACATCGGCAGCCGCTGGAGCACGAACGTGGCTGCATCCATCTACGTTAAACGTTGGGTACAGTTCCCAAGGGCTGGGAGACCCGCCCCCCCCACAAGGCAGACAGATGATTGTCACCTATCGTGTTGGGACCACGTGGGTAACACAATTCTACCTGACTTCGATGAGATTTTTGGCGATCTGCAAGATCCCAGGAAAAGCATCACGATTTGCTCCAACATGAGAGCAGCTCCAACTTATTTATAAACTTTTATATGCATTTAACCCTCGCAGTGTGCGTGCCTCTTGCCTCCTCTTTGCAATTGAAACCTCTGCAGAAAGCTGCCCCCGCTGCAATTTGAAGCTGCCCGCACACAGCAAGGTATTCCCTGTCCCTTTATGCCGAGGGGCTCCAGCCACCTCTCGG
>VYZM01002469.1:327612-337779 GCA_013398915.1 Dromas ardeola | reverse complement strand
CCCCACGTTATAAATTGGATTCTACAATAAAACAAACAGCAGAACATAGGTTGCCGAGAGTTAAAAATCTACTTTTTACACTACATTGACCACAGCACCCACAGGCACAGCTACAATGTCTTTCTATGAATGGGACAGATTGCCATATGGATGCAGACACCGAACAAGCTGTACAACTCCTGGCGACAAGTGCCTAGGGGACTGTCCTATATTAGCACCACCTGTGCTGTGGAAATTGCGCTCTGTGTATGAAATGGTATTTAAGGGCCCATCACGATGTTGTTTTTGAGTACACACAAAAAAGGAAAATTACAGTTAAAAAGAATTCGCTGGCTAGCGGATCTGTTGCTCAGTTCCCAAGACCGTTTCCCAAAGGAATAGTTATCTTCTTTATTCACGCAGCCCAAAATGACAAGCTGCAACACATATTAGCAGTTTCCCTGCCTGGGCTTATACCATCGTTTTAAAGGGAAGAATACACTTTCTAATATACGAACATCTTTCCTGATCACACAGAAGAAATTACAGCCCTCCCATGTTAAAAAACACCGGCTATATGGAAAAACACCCCGTGGCATTACACAAACGTCGCTCCGGCGGCAAGAAACACAATACAAATTTTCCTCGGGCTCCTTCAACGTGCAGCAGGTAAGAGCCACAAATCCCGATTACCAAATTTCAATGCGCATCTCACTGCTTTGAAAATATAACCCCGTCTGACGGACAAAAATAGAGCTCCAGATTAGCACAAGATGTCGAGGGAGGGGGGAGAGGGGGGAAAAGACGTTGGAGCAGTACGTAGCTGCTCTACGAAAAGAGGTTTTCCCCTCTCCAAACTGCAAGGAAAAAAAAAAAAAGGATGCCAAGAAAAAGAAAAGTAAAATAAATTGAATTAAAGAAAAACAGTTGTAAAGTGAACATTACAACCTGGGAAAAATGATGTCATTTTATTGAGAAACTCATTTTTTTTCCATTAAACCATAGTGAAACGGATAAAGTTTATACAGCTTAATGGTGGAGTTTTACTTTAAATGCTACTCAATATCTTAGCAGTACGATATAACATGATATAACAGCTGTCATACTAACTGCTCGATTTTTATTGAACAGCAGAGAAAAATAGTCACACAAAAATCACCTAACTTCTCCTCTACTTTTACGGCATTTTCAAGGGTGTTTCTTTTCCACTCTCAGGCTGCGATATGTATGATAAAAATATAACCCTGCTCTTCATTAGCTCCCCCCTCGGCTCTTTAGGACAGTCAGATCTCCCAAGCAAACGCTGAGGAAGGACAACTTGCACACAGGAGGAAATAAAAAGAAACAGGAATCCACGGTGCAGTAAAACAAAACCAGGTCCCTTTTTAAGACTACTACATAAACACCTCTAATAAAAGAAGAGGACAAATTTTCATTGGACTTTAGGTATTTAGACAGGAATGTTTTAGTAAAAGTTTAACTGCAAAGCGCATGCAATTAACAGAAAGCCATCAGCTATTTCTCCGGTATGTAAAAATAGCATTAAGCTGTATTAAATGCACGTGTAAGTATCTCAGTTGCAAGAAAAGGGAGGAGATATGCAAAGCACTCAGATATCAAACAATGATCTGTTGGCCAGATGGAGGAATAAAACAATACATATGCTAAAATTTGGAAAAGTTCTGTTAGGCGTCTGCCAAGGCTCACCCAATCTATTTTAAGTGCTTTTTGATACATTAGCTTAGTGTTTGGAGTTGTACAACTGATGGGTATTACACGGGACCAGAAAGCAGCGAAGCGTTGGCGTGCAGGAGCTCCCCGACGCCGGGGCAGCCTCCCGAGGACGGCGAAGTGTCAAACACAGCCCCCTTACTCACCCAAGGGCCACACCAAGCAATCCCAGGCTGGTTAACTTTGCATCTTTCGTAGGGAAAAAAATAATAAATAAACTAGACACAATTTTCCAGGGTTTAGGGAAACCTGGATGCTTTGAAAAGCATCATTTGACGGACGTGCTCCCGGGCAGACTGGGGAGCAAGCGGTGGTGTACAACTGGCATAGCAGAGGGTTTCTCAAAAACCTGAGTGCCACGGCAGACGGTAGGTGCGGGCAAGGCAAAGGACGCTACACACCCCGATTTGAAAAGCAGAAACAGTAAAAAGTGCCTGATAAGACTTAAAACTGAAGATCAGCAACTCCAGGTCTGAGTCACGGCTGATATTTTTTCAAAGCTGATCAGAGAGAGAAGTGACTCAGACAGGGAGAGCACACAGTGACTGGTGGTGAGCTCTTTGGCAGGGGAGCGAGCGCCAAGGCATCAGGTAACGAGATGCTTTGGGTTCTACCTGCGCATGCTCTGCCGATGGTGAAGTACAACGAGCTAAAATCAACGGCACGGAGCAACTGAGAGGCGCCGACACGGATGAGCAGATTTGATGCTGGCACCAGTGCAGAACGAATGCCAGGGACTACGCGGAGAGACAGGCCAAGGGAGGATCAGGCCCTGGGAGCATATGGACTGCAGGCTGAACTGTTTCATCCCGAGCATTAATAATGGACCGAAATCTGTAATTCTTAATTGTGCTGAATCCTAATGCCCTCATCTAAGGGCCTTGGGATTTTGATGGAGGATCAGCTGGCATGGAGATAACAACAGTAAAACACAATGCATTAAGCCTAACCAGCAGATCAATGGTCTGCCACGCCGTTCCTCTCGCTTCCCTTCAGAGCCTTCTCCAGACTCCTTCCTCCCGCAATGCTGGCAAGAAAAGGTCATTTAAAAATCCCCTTGTTTATCCCATCTATTTTTCCTATGAGATGGCTGCTTGCTTACGTAGAAGACTCGAGTGTAGTTGGAAGGGGTATGAAGACAAAGAGAGACAAACGTGGGATCGCTGGTGGATGGAGAAAGGTCTCTTGGACATGCAGCCTTTACCTCCAACTCTTCACCTTATCCCTTGCAAACAGACGTGTTTCCCAAACTACCAGGTCTGCACCTTCCTTAACTCACTTCTTACCGACAGCCTCCACCATCCTGTGGCTGCTGCAGTCAATGCAGGGGGTGCCAGCGCCCGGGCGCCCGCACCACCCCACAGCACCCCCAGACCTCCCGGATCAAGCCCAAGCTGGAGCAACCTTTGCTCACCGCAAAACGCCGAGGAATTCCGCACCGGTCTGCTTTTCCAAACCTAGACACATCGGGAATATCCCCAAGCACGTGGCTCTAGGGATGCCCGCTGCTCGTCAGCTTATGAAGTTAGTAGTCACCCAAAGCCACCGGGCATCCACTCGCTTTGTTTTGCTGTTTTTCCGAAGAAAATAACCAAGCTTCCCCCAAATAAGATGCAGTGGAACGAGATGGAAAGCGGGTACTTTCCTTCAAATTCCTAAGCACAGCAGATGTGCTTAACTGGCTCCCGTTATTTATTTATTTACTTGCGTAGAGAAAATGCTTGTTCCTGAAGAAGCCCAAATGCTGATAAGATGATGAGAGGTTTGCATGCTGGTTGATGGTCTCACTTTCGCTTATCCTGAGTGAATACAAGTATCTATAACTAAATATTTCCCTTAGGGTACTGATGACTGAGGTATGTTTATTGCATTGAGTGAATTTATATATATAATCAGCACAATAAACATTATTAAATTGTCTGAGTAAAATCAAAGCATGAAACACACAGTCAGTGCTGAATTCTAATGATGCTGAATGCCCATGATTGCATGGGGAAAGGATCTTAACAAGCCTTGATTTGAGCTTTGGCATCCGCCTCACAAATCACACGAAATGTTCTCCCTTTAATAGTGCTGAATATTGATAAATGTCTCTGCACGGCACAACAGGGAAGTTGGTCTCTATTGGCAATCTTTACCAAAGTGTGTTTTTTCCTTCTCGACACTCAAGGGTTTACCCTGAATGATTTAATTATAATTTTCCTTGTGTAAGACAAATTAAAGAGGAGAGTAGGAGTGTCATGCCAAAGCAGATTATTTATCTCCTTAACAGATTGCTGTGCACCAAACCCCAGAGCTGCTGCTGCTGCTACTTACAGAAACTGGGCGAAATGTGGGACAAAAGCATAGATGTAATATACATTTAAAGCCCAAATGAATGAAAGCATTAACCCATTATTTATAGCTGGAATTGTTTCATTCCTGCGAAAGCCGTAGACACAGAGCAGGCACAACCCAAGAGCGGCACCACGGTGCTCCCTGGCCCCTGCCCAGGAACGGAGGATGCCTCCTGCTTTTGAATGTATTTTTTTTTGCTTTTCAAACATCCCGGGGTGACTCTGGCCACCCGCCTGCTGTTTGCCTTTTTTGCCATAAAGGAGAACTTTCGTGGTCACTCGGCTCCAAGCGTGGCAGCCCCCTGCAGCCGCAGCGTGGCCAGTGTCACCGGTGCCACCAGAGCTGCATCCCCGGAGCCCGCAAGCTTCGCTCTGCACAACCCTGAGCCTGGGCTGGCAGCACGGCGACGCGTGGGCATGCCAAGCCGCCAATGACTTTTTCTCCTGCTATTTTAAACCCCTTGTTTATAACCAAAACGTGTTTTTACCCAAGATGCTGCTGCTCACACAATGACTTTTACGCAGGTGCCTCTGCTGCCGCAGCCGAGTGCCTCCTGTCTCTCGAGCAGCCTCGCAACCTCTCCCGTGGGATCAGGAACCCCGTAAAACACAGCCTGAACCGTCCCAGCGACATGTGCCAGAGATGACAGTGATGATAGTAACTCCCACATAACCAACTTGCCTCCTGCGGCCCACTCCTTCTCAAAAGCCCAAGAGGAAGCGGGGGGGAGGAACAGCTTTACAGCACACCCTAAAAGTTAACGTTACCTGTATAGGATTATTTATTGCTGCTGGGCAGTCGTTATGATGTGGCTGTGCTTAACTGTTAGGACACTTACAGCTTTTACTATGTGCTTTTTATTGTTTTTTAAATCTAAATAAATAGCTCTTGGTTGTATCAGACCAAAGCTTTCAGACAGTTGCACAAAAGGTGTAGGAACGAGAGAGGGGAAGCCGCAACCCAAAATCCTGCCCCGGCCAGCCCAAGTTGAGGAATTGTGTGATGGGGGGCAGAGGGCTGGTATCTCCCGTGTGAGCCCCTCCAACAGCCCCATCTGACCCGTGCTTGGGCTCAGGACCACCGCCACAAGCCCCCTTGTATTCCCAAGCCCAGTTGTTGTGCTGAACCAGCTGGGTACAAGAACATGCACAGATTTGTCTCCAAGTCAAGCCAAGTCATGCTCCCACCGGACTCCTGATTATTTCTAATCTTAACCTTTGCCGTCAAAAAATGACCAAACCCCTGCTCATGCCTGCGCTCTTGCTTTTTTAAGTACGCTGCTGGCTTTCAAATATACATCTGACGGCGGAGCTCAGCTACTCTTTTCTCACTGCGCGCTCACCACCCCGAACTCCCTGCCTGTAGATAAATGCCCTCTCAGAAAGGAAGCCAGTACAACACATCTCAACAAGAGGAGTTTCTGTGTCATCTGAAATCCAGGCAGGCACCACGATGCCTGATGAGACTGCAACAAAACCCTTAAGTGCATCAGTAGGCATTCTTCCGCGCGTAGTCTCCTGCTCTACTTATGGATAAAGATGTAATTCAATCACTGCAGCAAATGGATGGCGTAAACCTTCCATGTACCAAACAGAGGCAAGATGAAGCAAAGTCCGTAGCTCTCTTGTTTGTATTCCTAAATATCCCTCTCTTTGTATTTTGATATTGTAGAAAACTCAATAGATAGGTAAGGAATGTATTTTGGCAAGCTTTAACACCACGGCTATCAATTCAACCACTAAGGATTTTAAGTTTTCTAACCTATACAGTCTCAAACAATACAATGGCATGTTTATGCCTTCCTAATTAATTTATTTGCAACTTTACTAATAAAAACGTATGTATCGCCTTGTTTCTAGATCCCAGTTGCCTCCAGGCCACAATTACAGGACTCAGACACGTGGATTTCCAGTTCTGCTTGGCAGTGAACACAGAAAATTCCTACTTCAGAACAGATTCCTATATATTTCCACTGGATTTCAAACTTAACAGCAATGGCATACTGTTTCCTCCGTTAGATTGCCATTAGCAGACAGCACATGCCCCTGTTCAGCAAAAGAAGATCCATTTCAGTGCATGGGTTTTTGTTTTATATACTCAGTAAGAAAAACACAGATAAAAAATTTATTGAAAAGTCATAAACCCACCTTGTTCAGCTCTATATGCTGCAAAAAGGGAATTTAATTGTTTAATAAACATCAAATTGTTTTTAGTATCCCGTGTAAGTCTTCATGAAAACCACGTCATTGACACTTACATGCACTATAAATGTATACGCTGGTGTTCCCCCCCATGTCCTTGCAACGGATATAAAATGATGCCTTACACAGAGCGGTTCTTTCAACAGTGGCGTCCTCTCCTTTAAAATCTATCTATTCCCAACAGCACTATTTTCTTAATATTAGAAAGATATAAGAGGTATTTATATAGCTTCCCTATCAATCTACTTGCAGACCACCAGAAATATAAACTCCATGGCTTAAAAATTCCATTATCCTCTTTCTAATGAATGAAAGGAGGACGGAAAGACAAAGCCATCAGTTTCCATAAAATCCAGCTTTCACTAGTGTCTGCTCTAACATTTCTAGATGGGCAAAGGGACCCTCCTGAATGCAAAGAAGCACTGCCCTCCCCACTGCGCCCATGCTGCTCGCGCACTCCCGGAGACCCTTCTCCTCCTCCTCCTCCTCTTCCTCCTCCTCCGCAGCTGGCAGCGACGCCGAGGCTGCAGCAGGCGCTGGCACCCACGGCCCGAGCTCCTGGGACCGTCTAGCTCATCGTAAGCAAAAGTTATGTTGTTAGACACGCCTCAGTGAAATCTGGGGGTGTAAAGAAACAAACCTGCAATAAAGCATCCTTCGGAATAAAGCGGAGCCCGCGCCGAGAAGCACGTCAACAGACAACCCCTGATTTAAGCCATTTCTTTTAACAATGCAAGCCTAGCAAGTATAAATTAACTCACACTTTTAAAAGCCAAACACCACCAGTTAGCTAATTTTATCAGCACTTTAAAAAATCCGCTTTGTTTTAGAGAAACCTGGCAAACTTGAGCCTACCACGCCTCGTGAAAGCAGGTAAATACCGAGTAAAAATAGGCAAATGTGTTAGATGAGATGGGGCACTGAAATCTGGCAGAAAAACGGGTGGTAAAACAGCCTGTACTGACCAACAGATTTTCTTCCTCACCTCCAGCCTGCCAACCCAAAGAACATCGAGAGTAACACCACCTGGGATACAAAACTCAAGAAAATCAGCTCACGCTCTTCACGCTTCCCCCAATATGCTTATCCAATGCACTTCTAATTAGCTAATTGTGCCCACATTGATCCAATTAACAAGCCATAAAGATCTGAACAAAAGGAGCATATTCTGCCCAGTGGAGACTCTATTCAACCACGCCAAAATCAGACAAGAGCAAGACGTGGAGGACAAAACCGAGGCCAAGGCGGTTGGCCACTGCTCCCGACCGTTTTGCCATCATTTCGGCACGCCGTTAGGAGATGCTCATGGGTGGAAACCCCACCGGCACCTACCTCTCCCGTTTAGGAGTGTGGACCGATAGCTGTCCGTTAGTTGAGGCGTGCGGGTTGATGATTAAGGAGGTCTTAGACGGCGCGGAGGAGGAGACGCAGGTGGTGGACAGGTCCAGGCTGCTGTGGTTGTTGCTGGCTGCCTCCTCCGCTGTGTGCGAGCTTGTCACTTCCTTCCAGAGCTGCTGCAGTTCTGTTGGAATCATGCCTGAAACAAACAAATTGGATAATTAAATCAATTAACAGCTAATTCGGCCGTCTTCAAACAGTAATTAAATCAAAGAGTCAGTAAACAAAACCCAGTGTTAGTTTTGTGTGTGTGTGTGTTTTTGCGCATGTATTTTTTTTTTTTTTTAATAACTAAAGGCTAATACCGAACGCTGCACGTCTCTGCTAAATTTTCTGGTGTGACACCTGCGATACCTACATCGTGCAGAACGCGGGGTGTGGGGCAGGGGGGTCCACACAACACGCCACCCACCCCAAACTCCACAGTCATTATTATTATTATATTTTTCGTAACTAAAATTACAGAGGGCCCATTTCCAGAGTAGCTACTCAGGCAGAAATCACCCCGAGCTCACAGCACGACTGAAAGCAAAGGTGGCCAAAGGGCTACTCTGCAGTCAGCTTGAGAAACTGCATTTCTTTTTCTTTTTTTTTTTTTCTTTTTTTTTAAGGAAAGTGAATATTTTTTAACCTGTTTTTAAAAGAAAGGAAGGTCTTAGGAAAAAAACAACAACTCAGCTTTATTATTATGACAACACGAACCACAATATGACTAATTTTGTGCTTAAGTTTTAAATGATGACAAATAGCTTTGTTATTAAATACAGTTTTTATTAATCACTTTTAGACATAAATTATGAATTCATATTGTCTTCCTGAAATGCTTTTCAAATTTTAACAGTCAAATTGATTATACTATGATTATTTCATTAACACACCTATCTTTCTCATTAATTTTGGTTTCTCGAACTGCTCGCTTAATTGATGGATGTGTCTACTGAAAAACTGTGTAACTTTCTATACAAGTAACACTATTATTACTGTCATTTCTTAGATCAATGCTAATGAGCCATTCAAAAGTAAAACGAAAACATAAAATAAGCTTCAAGAAATAATAATAATAATAAAAAATTAAAATATTTTTTTAATTGTGCCAAAATGGACAGCAGGCTTAGGACACAGCATTCAATAAATAAGGCAAGTGAAAACTTTGCAAACTCCAGTGGGCCAAAGCGAAGGCTGGAAGGGGACCTGCGAGCATCAGCGTGACACGGGCTCACGCTGAGATCATGCTCTTGGATAAAGCTTATGTTTGTGACATGATCAAACAAGTCAAGTTTCTCCCAGTGAAGACTGTTTCAGTGCTCTTTCGCAGAAGGCCATGGGAAAAAATTAGCAGTAGAGACGCATCGCTTAAATATTCAGGGGGGGAAAAAAAATAATAATAAAGGCCAGCGTCTGTGTGTTTTTAAAGAGGTTTCTCATCACTGCGCTCCCAGATCATCATTTGGATGACGGTTCATTGTTTCAGCGTATTGAAGCGCTGGAGCTATCCTAAGGAAACCTGCCATTTTCTGAGTGCAGAGCAGCAGCTCACACAGGCATGTATCTCACCCAACCTAAGGTATTGGAATAAAAATAAAAAAAAAAAAAAAAAAAAAAGAGGCAGTATGCATTATATTCATTTGAAACACATAATAAAAAATGCCAAGGTCTAAATTTAATTTATTTTTGTCATTTAGAATACAATGGATAGATAATCATCTCAACGTGATCAGCCAAACATCTTTACTTTGCTAAACTGTTAAAGATTTTAATTATGCTAGCTTTGGAGAGCACTGGTCTAATGAGGCGATAGACTCCAGAGAATCTAAGTGGTTAAGAACTGTGAAATGAGTCTGATAGGATTTTTTTATATTCACCGTGGATCGTTTGCATATCAAAGAGGAGTAAATTATTGCACGACAGACCAATAACCTTCCCCGCCTTTCCGAGAGTAGCATTAACAAAAACAGTTGGGTCTCCGGTAACGGTTCACTACAAAAAAATGCTAAAATCCTTAAGTATCTGCAATTAATATATATTATGAAAGAGGCTTCAATTTATACATTAAGTGATCAGATATTCTTAGGACACATCCGTTTCTCTAAAGCCACGTCATTTTCCTTTCATCAGACCCAAATGCCAATTACATTTTGATGGATTTTGTCCCAAATGAGCATTTAGTTATTAGACATATTCAATTATTACTTGTCCCCTGAAATTAAACCTCGGAGCAAATTAAACAAAGAAAAAGGTCAGTACACAAGCCTATGTCCTGTTTTCCTGTATCAGGGGCTATTATTTTCAAACACCTTGCAAAGTGACAGTGTGGGATGTATTTTTAGCTACCACGCTTGACAGGACTGTCTGCGCGCTAACAATTACCTGTGAGCACGGCTGACCCTTACACCACTGTTTACTCAATTGAAACAATAGTGAATAGACTTGTCTGTTGATGATAACATATTGATATGAGACCATATGAGTCGACACCTATTTTTATTTTCCAGAATAAGCAAATAGGGAAAGAATAACTGGC
>VYZM01002469.1:307119-327581 GCA_013398915.1 Dromas ardeola | reverse complement strand
TTTTTTTTTTTTTTTTGCCACCACTCCCTTATCTGGATTTCTGCAGGTTTTTAATTAAAAGACAGGCTGGCACCCACTCTCCTCTCCCCGTCTCCCTTTCTCCTCTCCCCTCTCCTCCCGGTCACTTCTGGATCTACTAATGCTTTATCCCAAGGAAAAGCTTGCAAGCACTACAGCCGTTAAAATACACATACAGAAAATATTTATACCTTGCTGTAGATCCTCTAAAAGTCAAGGGGTTTGGTCTAACGTCCTATAAAAGTGTAATTCCTATGAGCACTAAGGACAACTATACCGCATATGGAAAGAAAAATAAAAAACACTCAGTTGTGCGGGGAAAAAATGCTGGGGATCATAAGGAGGATTTCAGGCTGGGCAACATTAAATTAAAGAGTTAACTGTGATGTCATACACGTCTGCACACAACCCACCACTTAAAAATGACCACATCACTGACATCACTTGATTAATAAATAAAATTTAAAAAAAAAAAAAAAAATCTTCCTCCTCCTTCCACAAATTTAGTTCTTTTAGAATAATTCTGGAGAGAATTCCTAACTAGTCTGTCAAACTGGGCAGCTGAAAGGTATGCTCATTACTCATCCGGCAAAATGGTTAAATAAAATAATAGAACAAATGGCAAAGGCAAGTCAAATAGATCCACGAACACTCGCAATAAATTATGTAATTTACCATTTAACAGTTTCATTTTAACAGCGAGAGCTAAATTTTAAGTTGGATTCCCAGAACTGTGCTGCAATTACTTGAGATGGCTACTGCCGGCGCTGCGACTTCCTACGTACCAGTAACGGGATTTAGACCCGAAACTGCCAAATCTCCGGGAGCAATCAAGAACCCAGATGCCTCAGTCCTATTATTTTCACTTACTGGTGATCTGAAGTGTGATTTGCAGTTTCATTTTGCACATACTAAAGATCTAGCTCTCGCAGCTCAGAACACTGCTGCAACGGGGTTTATTTTAAAATTGCTACTATGTACAGATGTAAAATCTAGATTATAGATGTGTCTAAATACAAAGCAGAAAAGATTACACAAATATAACATGAAAGGATGTGCTATTTTGTGGAAGACAATAGGCAAGCACTAAAAACTAAAATGAAACTAAAATACAGCTTTAAACAATGTATTAGTTTTAAAAACATAACCAAAAAAAAATCACTTATGAAGTAGCATTCTCTCCTTAGAAACATTTATTACTATTACCGATACTTAAGAATAAAAGCAAAATGCTTTTAACTGAATTCATAGCTACATTTACTAGAGGGATGATTTTCTTTTATATGCACATTTACACTATTTGTCTCAGTCTTGCAAACTGTTCTGAAAACAAAAGGGCATGATGTATGTAATTTTTTTTTTAAATAAGAAGTGTCCATTACCAATTATTTTAAACTAGAGCCCTGGCCCTTCATTGCATTTTTCAGGACAACTAGTCCTCTTCATTATGAAAGAAAATGTAGGCACAGGTTTAAAAAATGTATGTTGTGGGGACAGTTGACAGATTACTGCTCACGGAACTCAATTTCCCAACCCCAGGTATCATCGGCTCAAAGACAAACAGAGTTGCTCAACCTCTTTGTGTCCTTGTACCTCCATACCCAGGTGACCATGTTCAAGCAAGCAGAAAGTTGATTTAAACCTCATAATGACATCAGTTTTAAGCCATCGTTTCTCTGATAAAAAAAAATAAAATAAAATATCGTGCTGCACTGCAACCTGCCTGAATTCTCAAGTTACTCTTTCCTCCCGCCGCCGAGCCCCCGGCTCCAGCCGCCCCCAGCTCATTTCCCTGCAAGAACCAGCCCTTTCTGCTTATGTTCATGTCGTCTCCGGCATGCAAGTCGGCACCCCTTAGGTTTTAAATACGCTCCTTGGCGAGGACTAATAGTTACACTACCCTGCTAACCATATCAATCAATGCCACGACTGCTGAATTACCTACTGGTGTCTCCGATGTGTTACCGCACAGATTACACTTCATGCATCACCACATTCATTTCTTTCACATTACACATGAGCGTGTCTTGTCACTGCCCAATTGCCCTCCTCTGGACAGCTTAACTGATGTACTATACAATGAACCTTACCGAGCAAACTTAATAGTATAGGAGCTGTGGGAAAAATCAGAAAGGTTGAAGCTTGAGTCCAGTGGGTGTGTGGGAACAGCCTGGGATGCTTCCAACAATAAATCTGAAGCGTAATTAACGCACGTTACACCGCTTTGCAAGTATAAATGGCGTGTCGGCTACATGCCCTTTTTCCTGGGCTCGTTTCATGCCTTCTCCCCATCACACCGCGCATCGATGGTGCCTGACCAGCCGCCACCCCAGGCCTGATCCTGCACCTCCCAGCCAGGAGTCACCTTCCCGCGCATCAGCCTGCGGCTCAAGCACGGGTATAATCTAACCAGGTGTCCAGCTCTAAAAAAAAAAAATAATAAGCTAAACTGAGTCTTGCAGATGGAGGCATCAGGTCCCCAAACGCTTAGCCTCTCAAGACAGGAGTTAGGAGCCCAAATACCTTTGAGAGCCTCGCAAAAACAAGCCTAAATAAACCACACCAGCCACACAGCAGACTCCACTCCCCAGTTCTGTCTATCCATCTAAGTTAATATTCGCCAACCACCTCGCTCTCCTTTTGCAGCTACACACAAAAAAGGAGGGTGAAGAACAGAAGCAATTTTGTCCCGTCCCTCCCGTTTCACTGAACAGAGCTGGATGTAAACTCATTACATGGTTTAGCAACTAGTAGCAGCCCTAAGGCTGCTCTGAAGAGCCCAAATCACTCAACCTGAGCCGACTCAAGTTGTTGAGGTAGATGTTTAAATTTATTACAGAGCAAGGGATGGAAAAGGCACGATTATTCAGAAATGCCAGCATCATGGTTGAAAGACCTGGTCTTCCCTGAGCCATGCCAACTTTGAACAGTCTGCCTGAATCACAGCAGCCAGAGCTCAGGCGAGTCCGTTAAACTGTCCCCAGGCTTGCAGAAAAACCCAGTTTAAAAAATAAAAAAAATATTATTCAAGCCAAGGAGGAAAACAGAGAATAAAAACCCCAGGTTGTAATCACTCTCAAAAGTACGATTTATGTAGTTACTGCTTTCAATGTATCAGTATCTTAAAAAAAAAAAAAATAATTAAAAATAGGGATTTCAGCAAAGCAGTAACTTCTTGCAGAGTGCAGGACCGAATAAAGACGTAGGAGGATCTAATTGTCAATAGCACCATTAAAATTGAACGGAGTTAATCCTGATTTGCCTTGCCTCAGAGTGGAGGGCGGAATGAAGCTCGGATGCAGGCAGGCAGTGAGGTGACGGCCGTGTAAAGAGGCACGGAGAGGAGACACTGCCACCTCTCCCTCTCGGCTGCAGCAAAGGGCAATCAAATTTCTACACTTCGGCAGCGTGCGGATCAGAGCTCCTCCGCACTCAGCTCCTCGCTGGGCCGGAACCAGAAAGGGCCCAGATAACACATTTGGAAAAGGAAAAGCCGCTCTCACGCTACCCTTAGCCACAAACCCAGCACCAAGAATCGATTAAGACGCCTCCTGTGAAGGATTTCAAGCCCAGATTAAGTGCAACCAACAGCTTCCTGTCCACCAGACCGGCTGTAACTGCGCAAATTGAATGCGAACTCCAAACTGCCTGCGTCCCGCTGGCCAGAGCGTTCCACGATTTCAGCGTGGCCCTTCTCAAAAAATATCTTTATAATGCCCACGCTGCCTGTCAGGATTTTTCTGTGCTTATTATTTCATGAGCCTATGAGGTATCTCTCTCCCTCTCTCACTGAGTGACAATTGTGCGTGCGTGTGCGTGCACGCTACGGCTTTGCCGGACGGCCGGCAGCTCCCAAACCCCTCACCTACCTTGTGCAAGGGGTTGCAAAGGCAGAGTAGGCTGGCCAGGCTGGATCGTTAGCAGCCCCTGACGCTGCAATGACAGGAGGTGCTGCTGTTGCAACTGCTGCATCTGTAAGAGTTGCTGCTGAAAGGCCAACTGCTGTGTAGCCACCTGCTGTTGCTGGGGCTGGAAAAGAAAAAAAATAAAATAAAGAAATAAATAAAACGCACATTTGTCAATACAGAGCACAGCATTAAGAGAGGATTTCCAGGGCTCCTTGTCTCAACACACTTCAACTTCTGATGGCAGTCACCGGTATGAAGGCAAGCTAGCGAGCCCACCACCCCGTATCAAAGACCCCACGGCCATTAGGTGCTAACCAGAGCTAACCACAGGGCTGCAGTCGATTCCCACCTCCAGTGGTGACTTTCATCCTCCCCAAATCCCTCCTGCCATCCCAATTAAAAACGTATGCAGCGTTTCTTGGTCCACGCTACCACGTCACCCTGGTCCACGTGGTCATGTTTCACCCCAGAAGTGGCCACATTTCAGTGGTGGGTAAAGCAACCACTGCGGGCAGCTGATACAAGTCCTGGGTAATTCTTTGAGGCAAAAGCACACGTAAAAGGTGAGAATCACACCACACGATCACATCACACTTAGACGTAATGAAAAACAACCCTGCACTGTGCTCTGTTTGCTCATGCAAGGGTTGTCTCAACTATTAAGGCAATACGACTGGCTTAATTTATGGTATTTTATACTTACTCTCTCCTTATTCATCCATCAAGCCCCACAATACTTTCTGTTATGCTCGGAATTATTCTGCGCTGTATTTAAGGCTGCCACTCCTGCACTTTGAAAATTTTAATTATTCTCACTAGAAAGAAGATGGAGTTGCTTTACTCCACAGGGATGTGAACCTTGAACCTTCGAGGTGTAAAAGAACATGTTGCTTTTCTCACTACTGTACCCGGAGAAGCTTTTAACTACTCTGTTTATCACTTCTGACATAAATAAATGAGAAAAAATCAGACCTTTGAAGAAGAAAAACTTCATCTAATATTGTTAATTAGCCATGACAAACGATGAAATAACATTGTAAATCTTTCATAGAAACAGCCACTAGATTTTAATTACACACATTCATAATTTAGCAAACAACATCTTACTTGAATGTGAGTGTTTAATATGTACAGTACTCCAGGCTTCAGAGTCCTTAATTTTGTTCAGTTAAGGAAGCCTCTAGGTTTTCCTTCCATGCTCATCTTGTATTTTATTTGCTTTGTTCTCTAAAATCCATGAAAGGCTTTGCATTTTGATAAATATCTTTTTATTTATTGTACAATGACAGGAGGAAAACTTTTGTTGTGTAAAACATCAATACATCATGCCAGTGTTTAGCAGTTCCTTGCGCTAGCCAAAAAAAATTAATGTAGATTTCCTTAGTAATTATCTGAGTGATAGAAAGATAATACAGTGCAGTAGTACAATAAATAGAAGGAAATTATCTAATATCCCTAATCTGCTAGGAATCATATCAAGGTGGAGGTCTTATACACATTATGGCTAACAATTACGGAAAGAAAATTAACTCTTACAAAACTAGACACTCGCACAAACAAAATCCGGCCAGATCCCAAGCTTTTTGTCGCCCTTCCTTGGCTCCGAGCCAGAGGATCACTGGCCCCGTTCCCTGCTGGTGTCAAACTTGGGGAGGGGGGGGAAGTGTGTGGAATCCACCGGAGCTGCAGGAGCAGGACTGAGGGACACCAGCCAGGGGTCTGGCCCCCACCGTCTCGTACCACCATGTCCCATCAACCTTAATACCGCAACCAGGTGTGTACCCACAACTGTACCGGCAGTCAATTTATCTTCTTTATAAAGTCCATTTATCTTGTTGCCAAATAAAATCCAGGACTTCAAGAAGAACACAGTTAAACAAACAGGTGTTTATATCTTCTGAAACTCGGGAGAGTTCTCATTTCTTTGCAAGAGCTTGCTCAGGCAGATCCAGTTGCTGCAACTATTTGCCACAGCATCAGGTGAACACGAGCGTTACATTAGGAGTTAAAGTAATGTTTGCCTCCATAAATATTCATTT
This sequence comes from Dromas ardeola, assembly GCA_013398915.1. Classification (NCBI taxonomy): domain Eukaryota; kingdom Metazoa; phylum Chordata; class Aves; order Charadriiformes; family Dromadidae; genus Dromas; species Dromas ardeola. The sequence continues at coordinate 321,616 of VYZM01002469.1, read as the reverse complement.
TCTAAATATATGTATACTTAATACATACTTTTATATATAATAAATGGTATTACATAAAAATCTAGTTACAGTAAGCTGAGTTTTACCTATTTGCCATCTGAGTGTAAAGTTGGCACATTGGTTTTCTTTAAAAAACCCCTTCATATAAATTGACTGGTGCCCGTTGGGTTGTCTTCTCAGCTATCCTAAGAAAAGCTCTTGAACGCTCTCTACTTTGGAAAGCCAGGATATAAAAGTATACAAGGCCCATTGTCCAAGAAAGAATTTAAAAGCAAGACACGTTGCCAAAGTGCGCTCCCCACCCAGTTACCAAACACAGGATACAAGGCAGTTTGTTTACTTCTCACAATTGAATGCATACAAAAAAGGTCTCAGTGCAGTCCTGTTGTCAGGTCAGTAGTCAGTGTTAAAATGCTGAAATATCCTGATAAAACTTGCATTTTTGATCCCCTCCCTAAAGCTTCTGTCAAAGGTCTGTTTTCCTTTCTTAGGTTACTCCCTACTGCCTAACATAAACTGTCACAACTGCCGCAGGACAAACGGCCCTGTTCGGAAAACAACCCGCTCCGTCCAGCCGCGGCACCCAGCGGGATCCTCCTCTCCAGCCCCCCCCAACATCTCCCCCCGGCCCCGCTGGCTCTCGGGCACCGCGCGGGGCTCACCCTCCGCTGCGCCCCCACCAAAACCCACCCAAAAAACCTTACTGGGATCCCTCCGTTATCCTCCTTGGGGGGTCCCATCCCTCTTACCGGCGGGGCTTGGGAAGATTTGTTGTGTTTTTCTTCTTTCAGGAGGGTACAATAGGGCAAGGCACTAACAAAACGACCTGGGGGACGCAGTACATGAATACGCTGGTTCCATCTGTCAAGGTACGAACTCAGCCCTCGTTAGCACGGCAGCCGCCCGGCCCCGCCACGGCACTGCTCGCCATGGTACCCCACCAGCGGGTTTTAGTACAAGAAGGAGGGGGGGGAAAAATAAAAGAAAAGAAAAGATCACCGCCTGCATGCTAATTTAGCAAAAATAACCTCCTTAAGGCAGGAAAACCAGGGCCGAACAAACCTGCGGGATGAAATGCATGGCTGAAACGGGCCTCTACTAAAACCATCAGCGAAAATATCTCCCCCAAGCCCCAGAAAAAGCTGAAGAGACTTGGGCCCCTTGTTCTCTGAACAGCTATCATGTTAAAACGCCCTTCTTGAAACAGGAAGGAGTCCTTTCTTATTGTTGCTTTCGATAGTGTAGTATCAGAAGTGTGACCACAGTAAATCAGTGTGTTAGATATTGAAATGCCATCACATTGTCTAACTTCCCTTCTCGTCTTTTTTAACACAAAGTATTTTTTCTTTAAGCTCCAAGCCCTCATCTTTGTGTCTGAGATGCTCTCCTGTCTGACAACAGCAATTTAGAAGAGTTAACTTTTATCGTTCATTCTGCTGTGTAACTTTCCCCTTCAAATTTCTTTATCTGCCCTCTGAGCTCATCTGAACTTTCATGTTCTCCCAGCATGCAGGCTTGCATTCAAAACTATGTCTAATAGACCAAATAAGAGGTTAATAAGAAGTGGCAACAGAAAGAAAAAATACAATCCCTGGTAACTGATAAGAATGACAGTGGCAGCCCTTTATTGTTTGTCTTCAAATATAGAGTTAAAGATCTTTAAAAAACTAAATTTTGACGCCTTTGAAAAGAAAGAAGCACAAAATAACAACAGGGGGTTATTGCCTGCCAGCCACAGGGGAGAAGCTCCATAATTCTTATTCTCCCTTTTGAAGGCTGTTAGAAATCTGATTCAAAAAAGCAACAGCAGAAGGAGAAAGCCTCTTGAGGCTATCGCCATTTCCTGTGATCATGCATAATGCGTTTCAAAAGTGGGTTTTTACCAATTCTGTTGATCAATTGCACCTCCTTCATATTCCCTCTTTTTTCTGCTGTGTTTACATCTGATGTGACTCAATGACAAGCGCTGTCTGAGACTGTGAAACAGACCTGTCATGTTGATTTATGGGCGCATCAAACCACGACTTGTCCAAACTGAAGCTCGCAGTTCATTAATTAGAGAGTTGTGACTTTGAAGTCAGCTTTCAGACTGTGGTTTTTAACATTTGGCTTAATTTATATGCTCTTGAATGTGGATCTCTAAGGAAAAAACTGAAATTCCCTTCTTGTCTTTGAACTTCTTTTGACCGCACAATAATCATTTCTTTGTCCAGAGTGATGCCTGCATCCCAGAGTCATTAACGCGCATTGAACTGCCACTGATGAGTAAGCCCTACTGAATTAGAAAAACAGCCAGCAAAACAAAGCTGAGAGCATTCTGCACAGTGATATCTCACAATTACATGCCTTCCCTCCCTGTGCCATTTCCATTTTAATTACTGTTAGTCCTTTAGATTTACATTTTAGACACTTTTTAATCTGTTCCCTTTTTATTATAGTGGCGCCCGTAAGCGCGCTATGGTTAAGGTTGTGTCAGCGTTTCCATTATAAATCCTGTTTTTCAGGGGTTTATAACTCAGCTGGAAAAATTCACTCTGGGTTGAAACTTGGCACAGGTGGCACGATTTGCCGAAATTTCGAGGGGGGGGGGCGGAAAGCATGGAAATCGTTGCATGCTTCGAGCAGCGCCACTTGCAAAGGGACACACAAGCACTGCCACTATCGCAGGACATCACGCAGCGACTCGTGCCAAGAGGCAGCTTTCTAGGATCTCCCCAGGCCAGCACTGATGTCACATTAAACACGAAAACTCCTTGTGACTAGAGGGGCGAGCTCGGTGCCTTAAAAACAAATGTAACTACAGCGAAATTAAATTTAAGCACACCCAAATCAACAAACAAAGTTTAGGACGTGACAGGTATTTTGAAAGGAAAGTGTATTTAAAGGAGAGGCAGAAGCCACCCTGGCCTGTCCCGGTCCTGCCACGGACTGTGGTGGTCTCCTGCCACCATGCCACGAACGGGCAGCGTTCCTGCGCTACCTCTGCCTCTCAGACCTCGCTCCTTGGTGTCACCACCGATGCTGCTCCACTGCAGTCCCTCCTGCTAAGCCCCTGCTGCGAGGAACGTGCAACCAGAACCTCTCCGGTTGGAAACGGCAAGCCCGAACTCAACATCTCTCAGCATTTTCGCGGTGTTTAGAGAAGACAGCACCATATCTGGGCCTGCTGCCTTGCCTCCGCCCTTTACAATATAACTAACTTCCAAAAGCACTCTCCCAAGATACAAGTCTAGATGCTTGCTCCAGTACTCATACCGAACATCAAGGCATGGTCCCCTGCTATAAAATATGTGGCAGCAAGCAAATGGAAAGCACAGGAAAATACAGGCGAAAACAGGACAATAACTCTAAATCTGAAAGCTGAGACCCGATAGAGTCAGTTCAGTTGTGCAATCATTTATAAGATGAATGACAGTTTAATGGCCACTAGACAGTCCCCGGGGATCTGTGGTTTGAAAGTAAAATGGGTATTGTCTGTACCTCTTTAGGCTGTTTTCCAGCATGTTGTTGCTGTAAAAGTTGAAGCTGCAACTGTTCCTGTTGTTTCTTATAAAACTCTTGAAGCTGCTGCTACAAAGAAAAGGAAAGATGGTAAGTAACAAAGTGGAGAGCCAATTCAGTGTCCCTTTTGGTGTAACACACAAACTGTGATTTGAAAAATAGCATCCTTTTATCTGTAATGGTCTGACCTTTAGTTTGAAACTCGACAATAAATTCAGTGCACACTGACTATTCTTGGCATTATCGTTTGAAAAGTAATCTCCAAAATGAACTGATGAAAAACATACCATTTTCTACACAAACTAATTAAAATAAGGCAAGGAATGACCTTTGATTGTAACAACAAAGCCAAAATGCCCTTGCTGAGAGAGCCTGGCGAATCTCTGTTGTGAAACACACATGCTTTCTAAATGATAGGGTTTGACTGTATTAAGTGTTGTTCAATACATGCATAGACATCCTGGGAAATACTCTCCTCCTCCCCGCTCCCCAGATGTGCGCGGCGCAGGCAGCGCTCTGGCGCGGGCAGGAGGGAGCCTGGCAGCCAGGAGGGAGCAGGCAAGGTCGGGCTGGGGGGGGATGCGGAGCCCCCGCTGTGCCGTACCCTACGATAACGGAGCCTCGGGGCTTGTCGGTGGCCGGCTTTCGGCTGAAAAAGGACCACGGGCTGAGAGAGACACTGACACACCGCACGGCATACGTTGGCTGAAATCAAACAGATTAAGGCTTGCAAACCTCTTCGCTTTTATTGCCACCGTTTCCATAGTCCTTTACGGTTCCAGATGGACGTAACGAGGTCTAAAACGGGAATTATTGCCCTACTACCCTGTTTATTCCAATTAGTCAGGGCACACCACCATGCTTTCTGAGGATGCAGGCAAAAGCAACAGGGACATCTGCCGAAGTCCTGACACTTAAATATGCATCTGTATTATTTAGCTGATCTTGGAAACACTCCTAGCACTGCTCCCTGGATTTGTTTCCAGTAGCTATTTCTAGCATTAAAAACAAAAGAGCAGTCAGTTCATCTCAGAGCACAGCTGCTCCGAGGTTCGGACCCAAGATGTGGGCAGCCGCTTTTGCCAGAACATTTCGGGAAGCGAAGCCCTTCGGTACCTATAGGGGCCACCTGAGCAGCCGTTAAGGAAAGAATTACCTGTTGAAGCATGAGTGCCTGCTGCTGTTGGAGCAGGACTTGGAGTTGCTGGGGAGTTAGCACTTGTTGCTGGAGGATCTGCTGCATTTGCTGGGGAGTGATCACTTGAGGTGTCATCATAGCCACCGACACTGGAACCTGAAGCGGGAGAGGAGAGCAAAGAGGGGTCAGAGCGCACGGCCACGGCTCCTCCGCGCCACCCACCGTCCCCGCACCTGGCACCCAGGGTGCTGGAGGCCAGAGAGTCCCTACAGCCCCCCCGCAGCAGGCACCTGGGTACCCACCGCATCTTCCTGGACGTGAAATTCCCCTTTTGCAAAACATTCTTACAATGGGAATTCTTTAAAGCAAGCAATATGGTAAACTCCAGTAAGACTTATTTATTTTTACAAGAAGCCGTCAACTGAGTCCTTTCCCTCCCAGAAAGCCCTTGCCTTCCGCACAGAAATCCACCCGACAAGTATCCCGCGCTGATGGGATCTAGACCCTATTACGACAGGTTTTTAAGAAAATTGAAGGAAGGCTCAGTGATGTGAATAACAGCACTAGACTCCTATGCAATTTTAACAGAAAGGCCCTACCACGATGTCTTTACCATTCCATATTCACCCAGCATACAGATGTCTTCAATTCTTTCGTATTATGTGAGATACCATTAAAAGCCGCTTTCCATGACATTTCAGTGACAAACAGCTACAGTGATGAACTTGATAGCATTTCATATTTGCAACTGTTAACACGTTTCTGCACGGGCATCTTTGCAAGGAACCTGTACACTGTATCTGAAAGGATGATGTCTTGTTCAGATAAAACACTGACATTAAAATGACAGGCTGTCTTGGCCAAGGTTACACAAATTGTATTCAAGCGGATACCTAATGACAATGCTATGAATTCTGCAAGCTTTCTAGAATGTAATTTAGCTATTCAAAATAATCACTGCACTTGTGTTTAATTTGCAGACTACATGAGAACCATTTTGTCAGTCCTAGTAATGCAAGAAGACTATTTCCCTAGAAACCCACCCCTCTACCCTCCACCCCAAAAAAGGAAAAGAAAAGGAGGGGGAAAAAAAAAAAAAAACAATAGAGGAAAAGACAAAACCCATATGAGTTTTAACAGTAATATTTAAGCACCTTACTTTTCTATAGTTTCAAATCAAATACGTGACAGCACAAAACTAAAAGCAGTAAAGGATATACTTTGCTAAAAAGGATCTCCTGTCATCTCGTGTATTACAATAAAAGGTAATAACATGTTTAGCACTTTTTCTGTGCACCACTTTTTAAAAAATCAGCAGACAATAGCTGATCAGAAGATAAAGGAGTTTAAAAAAAAAAAAAAAGTCTTCCAGTGTAGTAGTAAGCAAGAGAGAAATGCAGTATTAATTTTATGTAACATAATGTCTTAATATGCAGTTTATCTTGACTTTTTCACATGATTTGTCCTGTCATTTGCATAGCAAGCTCTCATTCCTAATTTCACAGTCATTATGCACTGATGTCCTGATTTCTCAGCATCACTAATTTTGATGAACTAAAAATGGTTCCTGAAGGTCAGACGCGTGTACACGGCACATCTCCCCGTGTTGTGTGTACATGTTGGGTGCCAAGGCCAGGCGCTGCCTTGAAAACATTTGCCTGAGCAAAGCCTGGCGAAGGCTCGCACGCCTCCCACATCCCATCAAGGCAAACACGGCGAGGTCCTCCGCGCATTCCCTGTGGTACCGCACGTTCCCACATCTCGAATGTGGTCCAGGCAGGTGTGAACGCAGGCAAATGAAGATTTAATTACAGGTCAAATGCCAGCCCCACCGAAGCCAGCGGCCGTTCTCCCGTGGCCGGCGCCGCTTGTCCCTGCCTACGGGAAAGCCACCGTCTGGCCACCGCGCCGTGCCACCGCCTGGCCACGCGGGACCAGCTCCGAGGACACTGAGCCATCGGGATGGGTAACCCCATTAATTCAGAATATCTTAATCCGTAGTCTTTTAAAAATTTTTCTGGGAGTAGAAAATTATTTAATTAAATACCGCCATCACTACCTTCGCCCCGAAGTATGACTCACCTTCATTATTCCCATCCCCAGAGAAGTTTACTTTACCCTCGGGTTTGTACTACCTTTCATTGAAGTTGGACTGAGCAAACAGAAGAGGAAGCATGTTTAAGTGTGTTTTCTGTGCCCTTCTTGGAAGATAGACAACACAAATACTCTTCAGTCAGATTTATGACGACAAGCAGGGATACAGACAGGAATAGGGTGGGGTGCTGTAAACCCTACACATCGGTGATTAATACGGAGGGCCGCATTCTGCCGTCAGCTATGCAGAGACCACTCCCATTCACTTCCATGGCTTTTTTGCACGTTTATCTTGGGATAAATCTAAGGATTTGGCCCAGCCTTTGAAAACTGGCCATGTACCTTCCAGTGAAGAATCTCCTAGCTGCACGCTCTTTGCTAGAACAGGAGCACTTAACCAGCAAGAAAAAGAAAATAATAAATTTTATGTATCTGTGGCACACCTAGGAGTACAAGTCTGCGTTGATCCGTTCAACTTCATTTTACCATCTGAAACCACATTTTCACACCACATCTGCGTCTCTAAAGAAGGTCCTGCCTTCCATTTATAAACACGGCTAACAGCCACATTTACCCAAAGTTTGCGCTTCAGCTTATCACGAAAGCAACTTACGGAAACCTTTCACAAAGAAATTCAAACAAACCAGAAACTACCGTGCTAAAAATGACATGCAGGCCCCGGACAAGCACGGGCACATGTACGGTTTGAGGACTTTAAATAGTTAAGAATGATGGCCTATATATCCACTCTCTTAACTCCCAACGTCCAACTTTTTCATGTAGCTAGTCCCTAGTAATACTAGGAATCAAAGGGCATGCAGCACCAGCAATAGGCTATTATAGCCCACACTTTATTACCCATTACTACCGAGGTCATTAGCGGTAAGAGTGATTGTACTGGTCTTAACCTATTGATCATTGTAACTACTATCATTTAATCCCGTGTTGAATGTCTGGAAAGCTGCTAAAGGCACACAAGAGAGAGTGCTTTAGCGATGAGAAATATAGCCAAAGCTTGGAAATTACACTTTGATTCATAAAATCTAGCCAGTGGTTTAAATCAATAGTATTTAAAACAGTCATGTAAGTTCTTAACTACAGCTCTCTAATATTTATGGGTCCCTTTTTGAGTGTATTCAGTCAAAACTAAACTTTATTTTAGATACCGTGCAATATACTTTACATTACGTTAGATAAAAAATATTTATTTCTGATATTTTGTCCGATAGTAAATGAAACCTAAACTGAGGGCTATAAATTAGTTTTAGATTTCTATCTCTCAGATGTCAACTTAAATGCGTTGCCAAAAAAAATTACAAACCAACTTTAAAAATGGCTTAACTGTTTAAGTACATGAAAATGAGCGTGTTTTATGAGTTAACAATGAATCACAGAAGGCAGTTTATGAAGAACTAAAATAATTCTGTCTTAGTGCCTTCAGGGAGTTGAAGTTCGAATGAAACTACTGGCAGATATATTTAAAGAATCCTAAGTTAGCATGCAGAGCCGAAATCAATCTTTTTTTTTTAAGCTGTTTATTTCTATTTTCCACATGAAACACGATTGTTGTTATTGATATGATTAATAAAGTACTTTTGGTATTGTTGACTGATAACAATAGGGTGTGGTAGATACCCAGCTGCATGTAAACCTGGCAGCAAAGGTAAAAATACAGCTGCAATTTGGCTTTCGGAGCTGTACTAGTATAGACCTGCTGACATGCTAATACCATCAACGGCAAAAAATGTCTTTAATACTCACAATTGTTTTCCGACACTGTTTCTCCCAGGGTTTCGCCTGCTGCTGCTCCTCCGCATCCCCCAAAGCCCTGCCGTCCCCCGCAGCCCCCTCCGCCACCCCCAGTTTCAGGCTCTGCAAACACGCCGTGTTTTGGTGAGACCGACCAAGGAAAACTTCCACAAACTTGGGCCGAGTTCACCTTTAACTTCACAACGGAGTTCCAGCAGGGATGTATTTGTCACTCCTCCATACAACCCAGACAAGGGTCACGGGGATGGAAATGATTTAGTCCTATTTAATCATCTCCATTCCCCCATTTTCAGTGATATTAATATAATTAAATACTAGCTAAATGATTTCAAGTAGTTTAATCTTGTATGAAGTGAAAAAAAAAAAAAATACCATTTTCACACAACGTGCCTTCAATGTTGGATACGGTTGTGCTCCTGTTAACTGTTAGCAGGCGTGCATGGAAGATGGGGAGGATTTCCTTAATTCATAAAGAATAACTCTGCCAGAAAATCCTTTTCTCCTGCAATGTATGTTCATACTTGATTTCAGTAAGACCTCATACCAGGCACCTTGGATTTCCAAGCAGCAATTCTTCGGTTAAAGATTTTGTGGTAACAAGTTAAACGGAGCAAAACACAGCTGAACACAGAAACAGCGAGTAGCTGAGGAACAGCTGAAAATAAAAGTAGATACAGCTAGGCAAATACAAACGGTTAACTTGAGCTGCCTTATTAGAAAGCTATTATGTGCAATACATCTGAAATGTGAAAAAAAATCTCAGCCGAAACAATGCAAACCAGCTTCGCTGATGCCACAGGAGGAGATAAACCACTGATACACTGGCAGACACGATGCCACAAGCCGGAGCAGAGCCCAGCAGCGTCAGAAGCGCTGAAGGCAGGACCCGCGCCCATCCCCAGACTAAAACATTTCCGACATCATATTTAATCCTCCAAAATAACAACAACAACAAAAAAAAGTGCCGCTGCTAGAATTATTCACGCAGAAACTGCAATGCTGTTTCATTATGCAAAATGGAATCTCGCTTTTAGACTTAGTTATTTTGCCATAACGCATTACAACAGATTAAGACAGGTAATGTTTATTATATTAATGTAAAATCAGCTAAGTAGTCTGTCATTAGCATAACTGTTCTCTCCGTAACAATACAACTCCCTATTAAAAGAAAGGGGGGGGGGGGGAACCCTCTTTAAAAGTAAATTAGCATTTTATTATAATTTTGTTTATTATATTTTATCGGGAGGGAAAATCTCCCTCTGACCTACGGAAGGCAGTACGATGGGCTATGCTGACATTCCCCGGCATGTCAGGATGTCTGCTGTCTTCTATATTCTCTTCTAGCTGAGGAAAAACGGGAATATTTTCATATTTGTTTACAGAATGAAACATCTGATCTTATCTACCACTTCTCATGCATACCAGGTTTCTCACTAAGTGCCAGGATAATTGTTTCTGCTATAATAAATACCCATTTAATTTGCATAAAAATATAAAGTTTACATAAATTAAATCCTTTCTACATCTAACATTTGTCAAATAGAGACTAAACCGGAACACACACAACCAAATACTCATTTAATAAGCTGAGTGAGATTTCAACCTCGAGATTATCATCATCATTTTTCACATTTTAAAAAGTTATCGGTTTTGTTTCCTGCTCCATCATGAAAGGAAAAATTATAACCTGCTGTACACAGTTCCGAACAGTGGTGATATTTTATAATGATTCATTTAAAAAAAAAAAAATCCGTATTTTTTTCCAGAGTTCAGGAAAGGAAATGTCAGATCAACATATTCTGCCAAAAAAGCCTCAAATAAACCAAAAGCAATCCTGCTTAGAAACATTCAAAATACCCCTAAAGCCCTCGAAAACCCCTTGAAACCCTCTCGCTCCCAAACACCCTTAATATACTGCGAATGATCATCATGTCAGACTCCTTACATTTGTGTATTAATTCATTAATACATTAAGGAGAGCTTAATTAAATAATAAAAGACTGTGATTGAATCGGCAACATTTAATATGCCAAGAATTTCATGTGAGCAAAAAGGAAGTGTTATACAGAGGGTCTCTTCTTCTTCTTTTTTTTTTTTTTCCTATGGCAGATTTTGAAGAAGAACTGCAACTCCCGGCAGAGATTCCTAGGGAAGGATGAGCCCTTGCTCCCTGGGTATTTTCTCCCGCACGAGTCGAACCCGCAGCCACCCGCTCTTCAAACTTGGGGCATTTCAGAAGACAAATATTGCCCTGGCCAGCTGAAACCAACATGAGCGAGCTCTTGAAAAATATCCACCTGGTTAAATCATGCTGTTTATTTCCCAAACAAAACAGAGCTCTGCCTAAACACTCGGTTAGGCTTTGCCACTCCGCTTGCAACCATAGCCTTTATAACAGTTGTAAACTTTATTTGCTTAAAATGTGTGGTTTTTCACACCTATGGCAGACACCTACAGCTGAACATCACAGCTAAGCACAACGGTGCAAATTAGATTCTAATGAGAAAACATCAGTTGCTTCTTTGACAATCTTGCCATTCACTGATTTAGTTCTAATGAAGACACACTCCAACCAGCAAGCTCGTCGTGTTAAAGGTCAAAGCACGTTCAAAAAAATGCCTCGCAAAATCAAGGCAAATGGGAAACCCGTAAAGAAACCTTCTCATAAAGTGGCGTGGCAATTAGAGTAATTGTGCAAAAAGCCGTCTTTGGTAAAAAGTAAAAGAAATTAAGCTGCCACTACTGTAACAGGTTAGATGAAAATCAAAATTTAATGTATTCTCCCTTGTGTCATCTTGTTTTGTCAAGACATCAAATAGAATTGGAAAGTACAAAATAACAAGCCCTTGAGAAATCACAGAAGCCGACCTTTTTGATGTTGTTGGTTTACCTTGTTCTCAGTTATTTGAACAATGATGTTTCAGATTTAAGGGCAAGATAAAGCTTAAAAATTAAAACCCGTTGTCAGTTTGGGGAGGGGGGGGGGTGCTGTCCCTCCCAAATAACAGAGCATCTTACCTAATCAATGAAGGCAAATCCGTCCGAAACTACTGCACAGAACAATTAGCAATTCCACTTATTTGTTCAACATTTGTCTAGCATTCATTCAAGTTCAGTACAAACTACAGATCCTCCTACTAGCAGAGGAAACTGCGCTGGAAAGGTTAAAAAGAAACAAAAAAAAAAAAAGAAAAAAAAAAGGGGAAAAAAAAAAGGTTGAGGAAGGGCTATTTGCCAGTGCTGCTTCTCTCCCCAATCTCTACACGGCCACTTTAGATCTGCAGATGAGCGCATGATGTATTTTTTTCCCCTTTCCTTATAACTGGAAAGCGAAGCTCAGCAAGCAAGCACCTTATAAAAACAAAGCAGTACAGGACATTTTAACTGAACTACAGCAAAGTAGTTTCCAGTAATGCAGTTCTGCTTTCAATAAAACAAACAAACTGCTTAAAACCAGCCAAGCCTTTCACCAAACAATAACAAATTTAGCTTACGGTGTCAGGACTTTCCCACAATCTAGCTTTGCAGGTGTTGATAAAACTACCCCTGCTACCGCTTTTCCCTAGCAAAGAGGGGAGAAAACAACATCAGTGACTTATGCTGCTACCGGGAAACGTTTTCATAAAGTAAATCCAAGTGCTGTGTCCTTCCAGCTCAGGTTTGTCTACAGCAGCTCTGCAATGACTGAGAAATACAGAGCAAGAAAGCACAAGAGCTTTCCAACTCCTTAAACTTTTGAATGCAAAAATCCTCCTTCCCCTTACCTTTCCTTCAGCTGCCCAGGGCATGCAGTCGCAAATACAGAAACATTTTACACTGAAATAGTAATTTGTTTAGCTTCAGGATTTTAAAAACAACGCGATCCTCAAGCGACATCAGTGCTTTATGAGCACTGCCAGGTTAAAACGCTGCGTTAAGAAACGGCTCTGACTGCCCTACATCGCTTTCAACGCCTAAAAACCCCCTTTAACCTTCTCCACACAACTGTTGCAACCCCTTTTCTTCCTTGCACACAACTAAAACCAACTCAGCTGGCGCAGACGTCAAAGCCCCACCGTCCATTAGTGCAATAATCCATCTGTGACCCATTACAACCCAGGGGCGACACGTTACGACTCCACGGTGGTGCCTGATAACTATTTACGCCCCAGCATAAATTTCAGCGTGGGGCTGCGAGTTACACTTTTAAAACGCGTCGAGGGCTCATGCGGCTGTAGAAGAACGCGAGGCACCCACACCTTCCTCTGAGCAGCGAGATCCCCAGAAAGGCAGCGCTGGGATTTCATTTCTTCCCTGTCAATCCCATTATATTTATGACTTCTCTTCAGTTCAGCTGAGTGACTGGTCAGAGCCTGTCTCAGAGCTTTTTTTTTTTTNTTTGTTTTTTTGTTTTTTTTTTTTTAAAAAAAAAAGCAAAAATAACACTGCTTAAAAAAGGGAGGGCACAACGGTACAGCTCGGTAAACTGTATGTTAAACAAAAGCAAGAAAAACACCACCCCAACTGTAGCAAACAAAAAAAAATTTCAAAGCAGCCCTTCCTATCATAAGCTTTCTGATGATTTATGGTTTACCAACTCAGCAAGGTTACGCAACACTGCATGCCTTTAGATGCATTATTTGAGTCAGTTGAGATTTAATTAAGATCACAGCCTCCAAAATCCCTGTCAAATGAAAATTCACAGAAGACAATACACTATATATCCTCATGCAGATAGTCTCCATTCCATGCTCTGGAATAACATAAGTTAATCCTCGTTTCTATGGTGGCAGACAAAAGTTCACTAATTTTGTTTTCTTTTGACACTTGTGTTGTTTTCTGTTTTATGTCATGAGATCATTCCCTTTTGAGAAGGGGAGGGGAGCTGATATAGGGGGAGAGGAGGGAGAGCAATATGTCTGAATATGGCAGCAGATGTATTTTGACATTCTCACAGCTCTGCCGTGATGTCATCAAGTTTTCATATAATTAACCCCTGCCAGTAAGAGCATCATTTCATGACATCTGTCCATTGGGAAGGGGGGGAAGGAGTCGGGGACAAAACATGAGAAGTGCCTCAGTGTTGCTCTCAGGCTAAAACCACAATCAAACAAAATTAAATTAAGGCTACAAAACAGCATTCGCATCTTCCCTACCAGCGACTGGCGTTTCCCAATTCATTATCTGCCCCAGCTGCCTCCTCACCTCGGAGATGCTCCGAAACCACACGCCCAGCTCATCCCCAGCGCCTTCCCCTCCTCCTCTTCCTCCTCCTGACGGTCCTGGGGCAGGGAACCCCTTCCATCTATAGCCCAGTTCCTCTATATGCTAAACAGGAGCACGTTAAATAAAACGGTATTTCTTACAGGGAAATTGCTAGAACTTTACCTCATTCCAGCGTATTTCTATTTGCATTATCTTAATATCTGCTTGCTTATCTCATGGTTTAGAAATGACAGGTGCTAGCGGTCTTTTGTTTGACAGGCCACTACACAAATAACTGTCTTGCCTGAAAGGGCTAATGCACTACTAATGAACAATAAATCAACTTTGATTATAAAGTGTCAGACCAATCAGTTTGCAGTTCAGCTCTATCACCATCTAGGCCAAGGCAGCTACTCTGTTTTAGCCAGGATTTGGGTTTCATCTCTGCAGCCTTATCAATGAAATTTTTTGGAAGTAGTCACAGGAGATCACGGAAAGCCCTCTGACAGCAGATTTCCCGCTGGCTGTGAGGAGAGTGCCTGCTTTCAGAGACTTCCTAGGCTGCTACCGCAATAAATACGCATACAGTCAACAAAAGCCGCTTCTTAACCAGACAGAAGCACGCTCTAATGACATATTCGCATATAAACACGTATTTTAGCCGTGACTTTTAAAACGGCCAGAAGCAAGCAGAATTGCTTTTTAACTTGATGTAAAGATGTGCAAGATGCCTGAAAGCTCTGCACAGTAAACATGCTTAGGAGGGGCCCGATCCAGCAAACACGAATTTAGCAGGCAGAGTGCTTACTG
>VYZM01002469.1:293040-305104 GCA_013398915.1 Dromas ardeola | reverse complement strand
TTTTTTTACATTCTCGCCCAGTTGCTGAGGAGGCAGAGAGTTACTTCACGTGCAAGTGAAAAGACAGAAGCCGCCCTGACACCGTCCCCGGGCAGACCCGGACTTTATTTGCCGGGCTGTGAGACAATAGCCCCATTAGTTATGCTGCTAAAGAACCTCGCAAGAAGCAAAGACAAAGGACCCAATTTACAGACAACTTGTGATCTGATGTTAAATGGGATGTGATACGGATTGCTTTCCACCCTAAAGTGTTTTCGTGTCAGATAACAAATTTATTAATGGGATTTTTTTCAGGTCACAAAAATGTGACCCCACCCTCTTATGAATATTTAATAAGGGACTAAGGGCATCTTTTGCAAGACCCTAAATCTGCCAGAAACAGCCTACATGAATCAGAACGCGCCTGCCTCTTAAAGGGGCACACATGCACCGAGCAGGTCAGCACAGAAAGGGCATGGGAACAGCCGGTATTTATAAGTATTGAATCTACGCAAAGTCAAGCAAATAAATACGCACACACTCCAACACGCCGGGCACTCAATAATAATATAAACCAGTAACGCAGGCAATGAGCTAGTAATAATTATCGCCTGCGCTTAAGAGAATCCTTCCTGTCCTGGACTTCAAAGTAATCTCAAGGAACTCAAATTGCTTGGGGGGATATATTACAGAATACATAGACTAAACTTTTCAACAGTTTCTCTCGCGGGCCACCTCCTCCTGCCTGCTCCGTTCCCGCAGAGCATCCCTGTGGCAGCATCCCCAGCTGCCCTGATGGCGAAGGAGCAGCGGTGGGAAACGGCTCTGTGCATTTAACACACCCTCGCTGATTTTGCAGCCGAAACACGAAGGGGCCGCACACCCCGTCAGTCTCTGCAGACCCCTCATAGGATGCTCCACAGACCCCAGTGCGGAAATCTTCTGATCTATCTTGTCTTCCCCAGCACAAACTTCTCACACACACACCACCCTCAGTCCTATGAAGTCACATCTTCAATTCTTATTTTCCAATACAATTCGTACTTCCCATATCCATATCCAGGTCCACGCAGCTCAATGAAAGACCAGTGCCCTCCTCCCGCCTTCACCGCTGGCTGACCGCACGCCTTCGGACCAAGCTCTGACTTACTGTATTTATAAAAAAAGGAGACTCTATGAAGCCTGCCACTCTGCTCAAGGCACTTCTCTTCTTTCCAGGGGCAAAGAAAAAGTGTAATGTGGCAACGCAAGGACAAGGCTGTCGGCTACATGCAGAGCAAAAGCACAGGGCTGGCTCTGGCACTGACAACTGTCCCCAGCCTTGGGCAAGTCACCTAGACGTTTTTGGGTTTTGCGTTGGTTTTTTTTTTGTTTTTTTTTGTTTTTTTTTAAAAATGGCTATCACATTGAGGATGCCTCCCCCTCTCTCAGTTTGCAAAATTTCTGGCCTGGCTCTGGAGTTGCCCACACACCCATCATTTCAAAGGCAGTCAACGGCCTCTACATCTCTGTCTCCTCATCTGCAAAATGGGGATAATACTACTCATTTCAGGATCTTCTGTAGGCCAATATTTGCAAAACACTTTGAAAATGAAAGGTGCTGCTTAAGCACCGAGCGCTGGCCACAGAACCTGCAGGCCGTATTTTTTTAAAGCATTTTATGCCCTTTCATAGAAAAGCTTCATACCTGCAAGCTCAGCCAACATCTGCCGTGGGCTAAAAACTTCACTCTATTCCCTTAGTAACGGAGATGGTAGCACTTGTTAAGTAAGGTCACCATGAAATATAATGCATTTTTAGGCCAGCAAAATATTTTAAAAGACCAAGAAGAACCATAAACTCCCACTTTAATTCCATTCAATTACGGAACGTCGTCACAGACAGAGACAATCAGACAGGGATGTTCACAACTGAACGCATAAAGTAACAAATTAAAAATAACTGGGATTGAGGGGGGCAGACTAGGCGGCTATTTGGCACCGCATGCCCACGAGATCCGATCCATATTAAGTGGCGGTATCAACACCCAGGTGAAAGAAAATAATCACCGGAGTACAGCATGGATGCCAGGCTCTAAGGTCCAAGTCAGAGGAACAGATTATAAATTACGAGGTAGATGAATAGAGAATGGTTTTGTTATGCCATTATTTTACAGGTACGTTTTATTCACAGACCTATCCATGCAGAAGCCGCGGACTTGCCTACAGAAAAGCCTCAGCTGCTTGCGGGGAAGGGGAGAAAGAAAGAAAAGAGAAGTCAACCACATAGTGCAACCTCCTCTAACCAGAGTTAACCTGCCCCAAATTAGGAAATTTTATGCCTAGTCCCAATACGAGGCCATTTCCACCTAAGACAGCAATTCATCTGTTCTCATCCTGGGGACGCTCCCCTGGGCAGGCAGGGCCAGCCGGGTCCCCTTTTGCTCTCCGGCAGCGGATGGTGGGCCAAATCCCGTGCACCCCTCCCCGAGTACAAAGTCGGAGGAGTTCAGGTGAACTTTGGTGCCGATGCTCATGGGCAGCACCGCTATGGCACCCCCCCCCGCCGCAGCCACCACCAAACCTGGCAGCGGCCAGTGCCAAATTCTGCTGCTGGGCCCACGGGCCGGTTTAAAAGCAAGCTGCTGTTTGCAGTTCTGAGGGAAAAAGCTGTCTCGGATACTATTCCCACTCCTGGATCCCCAGGCCCATTTTTGTGGGGTTAAATCACATTTTCCTGTTTTGAGAATGCTTCATGTTCCCTTGTTGCTGCTTGAAAGACCTACGAAAACAAATGGGGAAAACAACTGACTAAACAGGAAACAGTGAAACTTATTACCCACAAAGTGCTGAGAAAAAGGACAAAGTAAACATTTTTTTTGGGTCCCTTTTAATAATCTCAGCTAATGCCCTCATGGTAAAATATCTTCAGGCAGAAAAGTGATTTTTAGGCTGATGGTGTCTGTAACAAAACAGAACACCAAAGCAATTAACATTTCAGTAGCGCTTGTGTCCCTGTTGCTGCTCTTTTTTTGACGTGAAGCTGTCATTTTCCTTATTGCCCCTGCAAATTCTGCATGAAGAAGGCTCTTTAAATCCCCTCAGTGCTGTACAATGGCTTAAATTTCACTTCATGGCATGCTTTAAATTACCATTCACATCTTCATTTAATGCATCATTTTATAATGCCAGTGTTACTAGTTAATTTATATATACACAGCAGGATGTGTCAACATTCAGGTGAGTTATGAATATGATTGTGCAGGAGTTATGGAAGACATTTCAGCAAAATTATGGTTCCCTCTAAACATAAAAATATTAATAATGAATCAAACATCACAGGTAAACAACAAATTTTATATAATTGCACCCCCCCATGCCTCCAGATAAATAAATAAATAAAAATGGCAACATTTTTGCTCTGCATTCATATTTGATTGATCTTAATAAATTGCCATCTCCTTTCCTAATAAACTGTAATCTCTTGTTTCCGCCACAAAGTAAAATTTATTAGCACACTCTTCTACCAGCAGGTCTGCATCACTCACAGCACAGTGTGCAAATTGTTCCAAGTATGCTCGGGCATTATTCATAAATTATTTTTCTGCCCCAAAGTACACAATATATTGAAAGGTAATCACCACTAACTGTTCTCGGTTACCTTCCTTAATTACGTGAGATAGCATTTATGTCACGTACAGTAGAGGAAATGCTGCGGTTTTCCATTAAAACTCCATTTTTTTTGCCATGGGTTGAAACACAGTGTTCATACAGAGAAAGCCTTCTTAGGACAGGAAAGGCTGGAGGTGGTATCTGGTAGGAGATGGCAACACCTCCACTTGAAAAGAACAACCCCTGTCTACCAAAATAACCCACTGGGCACGACAACAGCGATGCCTCCGAGAGGGAAAGTAGGTGTTTTGTCATGATGTTAAAGTTGCCATGGCAAGAAAAAAACCCCACAGAATGAAACATCAACAAAACAAACGTCAATCAAACACATTTTTGCCCGTTAAGTATTAACCAGTGAACTCCTGGCCACCCCAGACGGATCCTCTCCCACTTGCTGCCTCCGTGCCGGCAGGCGGGGGCTGCGGGCTGGAGCAGCCCCAGTGCCCCCAGCTTGGCATTTCGAGGTGCATCCCCCCGGTGTGGGGCCGGGGCAGGTACGGCTGGTGTGAAACAGCGTCAGGCGCGCTGCCCTCTCCTGGTAATCTGCTCCTGTCATCAGGAGACTTCACGCTTCGCCTCCTCTGACAACCACCGCGGAGATTCCCCTTCTACAAAACCATGCCCACTTCCACAACAACTTACGCACGCTCACCCCTACGTACACACACGCATCACCACAGATTTAAATGAAAATAAATCGGATTAAATATGGGCCATTTTACGTAGAAACACTTCTTGGCCCGTTACACAGCTTACTCGCACGCAGCCCGGGAATGCCAAGCAATATATTCTGGTTCATCTGTGGGAATAACCTGTACCACCGCCAGGCATCTCGCTGGTTTTTACTCACTCTGTTGGGAACGCACGTCGGGGTATTTTCAATAAAACACCTTCTTAGCAGTAATGGGCCACTGTTCTCGTTTCAATGGTCCCCAAGGTTTCATGATACAGTATATTTAGCCGGCTCATAGTTCCAAGTTTTCCTCCAACATTCAAGAGCTATTTTTAATTTTTTTAAAGAAGGCAGCCATGGGAAGAGCTTTTGCTCATCTTTTCTTTAAAGAGGAAAACAGTTAACTTTGTACATGCAATAAAACAACTCGACGTATTTCTGAAAGAAGCGCTCAGGCAACAGCCCTCGTGGTTAGACAGGAGCCCACAGAAAAGCCGCCGCGTTGCTGCTGCTACCTGGGGAAGGAGTTCGAAGGCGGCACTGGGATCTCTGCTCCTGCTACAGCAAACGGCACCACGGCTCCAGGAATCGAATGCACCTCCAGAACGCCAAAAAGCAGCAGAACAGTGCGATTTGCAAAGCTGGCAAACAACACTAAAGCCAAGAAGACTTACTGCAGGCAGGAGGATGCAGAGGAGCCCTCTGAGATGACCTCTGGTTGCCATACCGGACTTGCAAGGTATGCTTGGGCAAGGCAGCGCTGAACTGCCAGGAGGAGCTACTAACGGTCACCATGCCAGGTTCCCCTGAATACGGAAAAAAAGCTTTTTTGGAAGCATGGCGAGGGAGGCCTCCTCGTGACCGACCACCACCCTGCGATGCACACAGGGTGCTTCTCCTCCTAACTGCCTCTGGGTCAGGAGCATCCCCTCACTCAGCCCGGCAGGACAGGGGACGGGAGGGGAGGAGAAGCCGGTGGCGCACGGCAGGGCAGGAGGAGACTCAGCTTGGGCACAGCCATCCCCTGGCCTTTGGCCACGTCAGTCATTTTGATGGTGCACGTCTGGTTTCACATGGAGGAGAACAGCCAGCCGTACAGGCTAAGCAAACACCCCAACTATAGGACTTTGCTCTCGGATCCCTTGGGGTCATCCGACCGTCTCAGAGTCCTTTGTGCGGCACTAAGCAGGGCTCGCCGTGTGCTTTGAGGTTATCCTTTGTACTTCCACCCCCGCCCTTCACAGCGCAATGCCACGATCCATCAATTCTTCCCAAATAAATGGGGACTGAACTGAACTCAAGGACAGGGTCCTCCCCTCCCGCTTCCCTTCCCCAGGCAAAGGGGGCTCCTGTCTGCAACAATGGGTTATGACCCACGGACGTTTCCTGTAAGCTGCCGCTTATCCCGATCCTTTGAGCCAGAAGGAAAAAAGACGATGCTGAGAGGAAGCAGGTCCCTGAGCCAGGAGGGGCAGCCGGGACCCACTCCTTCGCTGCACCACGGCAAAGGTGCAGCACTGTCATGGCAAAGGGTGAACAAGCAAATAAAGGAATTTGTCTGGGGCCCCTTAAAACAAATTTGCCTTCCCATCACACGAGAAATCCCTCAGATGAGCCTGAAGACTTGGGTCAGAAAAGCACAAACTCGCTGCAAAGCCTAACACCAGAGGAATAATACAAAAATCCATCTCTGCGAGTGAAACTGTTATTCATCATCGAACCATGGACTGGTTTGGGTTGGAAAGGACCTTAAAAATCATCTAGTTCCACCCCCCTGCCCTGGGCAGGGACACCTCCCACTGGACCAGGTTGCTCAAAGCCCAGTCCAACCGGGCCTTGAACCCCTCCAGGGACGGAATTTATGCTCTGGAAGGAGACGACAGTTCTCTCCTGTTAAATGCAGCCACTTCTGGGGTGGATGGTGGCAGCAGCTTCGCCATACAGAGCTCTGGAGGAATTCAGGACACCTGAGGCACCAAATCCTTCACTCGAATGAAATTGCAGGATGATTAAGCAGAGAGAATGTAACTATCCAAACTGTAATTTGGCCAGCACAATGGATCTAACACCCCTATTCTTGGGAGGAAAAAAAAATAAGTACTGTATTTGAAGTTCAAAATCTAATTAACTATTTGAGAAAAAGAATTCTGTTTTTAAAAGAAAATTCCTAACAATATAAAGAGAATTAGTGCCAAAGTTTTTGAAGAACCGCATAAAATGGTATGAAAAACGTATGATATTGTAATAATAGGAATGACTGGATTTGCTCAAATGTTCCTTATACCTTATAATACAAGAATAAAATACAGTGTAAATCCTTCTATCTACATAAGTTCCCTGTACAGAAAAATCTCTCCTTTAATAGGTTTACACCTTTAACATGTATTAGTTTGGAAAAGTCCTAGGGTATAATTACACATCTTGGCTTGGCACATTAATAGCTGTTCCCTTCATTTACTGATTTCTTTTACTGGTCAATTTGCTATTTTACTACGCTGCTCTTACAGCTCGGCTTCCCAGCAGCACCCTCCGCCAGCAGACCCTGTGCTGGGAAGGGGAGAGGGTCCGAGAGCTGGCCACGGGCTGCGGGATCCCCTTAGGGAGGTGGGTTTTGATACCTTCCTTTTGGCCATCTGCATGCACGATGCTCACTCGGGATGCGGCGTTTGCATCCGTGTGTGCCAGCAAGCCACGGGTCACAGGCAGAAGGAAGCGGAGCTGCCCTTGCTTCCTCAAAAATCTGTGCAGAAATACGCCCTTCGGACCCAGGAGAAAACCAGTCATGCAGGGCTTCTTCCCACCTTGCTGGTCATGTCTCCCTCCAGATCACTGTGGACCTTGCAGGTACCACACGGAGCCACAGGCTCCTGGCCCCGCATCCCCACGCGCTGCTCCCTACCACCGCCCCCAACACCATTTCCCCCCAAGCCCCCTCTGCCACCTTGCATCCCTCGACTCCACCTTTGCTCCAGGCTTTCCCTGTTGTCCCAAATTCTGCTCATTGCTCCCCTGGAGCTCCACCCCCATTGCTCCTCCTCGCCTTCCCTCTCCCTATGGCTTGAGAGACCCAGAGAGATGCTCACCTGGGACAGGATGCTCACCCAGCTCCACCACACACTGGGGAAAAAAGACCATTTCCCCATCTCAGAGAAGGGACGCCCCTAACAATGTCCCCTACCGGTCCCCGCAGGTTCACTTTGCATCTCTCAGCTCCAGGCTCAAAGGCGAAGCTGGCGTTCGCTAAGCCTCCATCCAGCTTTTACAGGTTTTTCGACAGTTTAAGAGGGTTTTCTTGTGTTATAGCAGAGCCATTCATTTAATGGCTTTTCAGCACTGCCATTATAAACCAGAACTTTTCAGGTGTTTATTACTCAGCTTTAAAAATTGGCTCTATGCTGAAATTTGGCAAACGAAGTGTCAGCCTAGGAGAAAATTTTATTTTTTGCCAATTTTGTACTCTAAAAAAATGACCCCATTTTGGCCTCCATAAAAACGCAGCTTTTGCTGCCTCTGTGACACTGGTGAAGTAACGAGTCAATATTGTAATACTGCCAGCAGAGCTGCAGTGATTTAATGCCTAAAATTGCTTTGAAGGTGAAGAGTGCTATTGAACTGCTAATTATTAACTATTATTACTGATCCTGCCGCACAACAAAGATGCAAACAGAAAACAAAGGGAATATGAAATGTCACTGGAAAAACAAGGCAGAATCGACAGGAGGGTCCGGCTGAACACGGAGGGGCTGGAAAACAAGAGTCAGGAGCGCGGGCAGGGTGGGGGCCTCCAACCGATGGAAGAAGAACGAACGGACTGATAAAGAAATATTATTTTTCGTTTTCCAGGCCGGTATTTCAAATACAAATAAAATACAAATGATACCGCATAGCTTGCTCCACGCCAAAGCTAGCAACGATGTACAATCAAAATCAGCTCTAAACCAAGCTGAACTGGGGTCAATAGGGACCTCATATTGCTCCGCCGGAGCCAAAAGAAACTTTGCCATTTATTTCAACACGCAGAAGACAGAGCCTTGAAGGTGCTGAGGACGGGTGACCTTGCCTCAGCGGCCCAGCGGATACACACCGACACATAAACGGGCTGGGAATTTCAAAGGGCTCAAAAGATGTAAGCGTCCCCCAAATCTTCAGGATCCTTTCAAATCCCATCTGCACGGGGGCAGCAGCATCCGCATCACACACCCCCCAAAATCTGACCTAGGCTGATCCGACTTGGCTGAAGAGAGGGGAAAGTAAGCTATCTCCACTCTAATCCTCCCAAGCCACTCTGTATTACCTCCTTAAGGGACTGCGGTTTCATAGAAGAAAGGTAACAGGGTGAGTATTTCTCCTTTGGGGGAAAAGGTGAGGACCAGGAGGCGAGCGCAGCCAGGTCACGCTTCCATTTGGAAAGTGCCGCACCAAAGCAGCGCAGAGAGGTCATCGGAGCCGCTTTCAAACATGGTAAAAAGAAAAAACAATTTATCTTTCCGGAAACTTTCTGCTTGTCTAAGTGGCAGCTATTTAAATACAATTAACAAGCAAATGATTTTAAAATTACAATACATTTAATAAGGCAGCATCACAAACAATTTGCATCTCATTAAAGCGTTTGAAGCTGCAGAATCAACCTCCCAAATGGGCTGCACGTCAAGTGGGAAACCCAGAGACAGTCAAGAGCTCCTGCACTGTCCTCTGACACCGGACACACGCCCGGAGGACGGCAGAGCGGAGGGGCTGGGTGATCCATGCGAGCCCCCGGCCAGGCCAGCCCCGCGGGGAGCTCCGGCCACGGCTCCCGGCACAAGGAAGGATGCCACGAGCCAAAGCCTTGCTGGAAGTGGGTGTAAAACGAGGAAGGAAGGAAGGAAAAGGGTGTGTGGGTGTGTGGGACAGGCACTTTTTAATATACATTCGTGAACAAAGAGTTTAAAGAAATTTCAAGCTATTTACTCAGCTATATATATATAATTAAAAGTTTATAGATTACACCGCCACAAGCCTCCTGAGACTGCTGCTGGGTTTGGACACACATTAATTCCCGGGAGCCTCCTGCAGAACAATCCCATCCCAACACGTGCGGCAGGAAAAGCCTCAAACAAGTTAACAGTTTTAAAAGCTTCCAACTCACTTTTAACTGTGATTTACTGTGGTGGCTCCATGTAACCCGGAGGATGCAGGAGCACTTCCCAGATCACACAGCACTTCCCCACGTGCCTTTGCCTTCCTTTAGAAGGACACGCTGCCGCACTGAGACCCGCTGCCTGGATCACGTCCTAGGATGCAGGTTTTGCTAGGCACACCTTTGGGGGTAAGGGCTGCTGGTTTTCCTACCAGCGCAGGGAAGCCACCCTTGTCATACAAGACCCTTCTCTGGTGGCCGGTGGAGGGGCTGCATCCATCGGGAGCCTGGTGGGAAGCCGTCACCGGTGGGAGGGAAGGAATATACACAGTGGCTCTACAGGTGATGCACTAACGAACTCCTAGATGAATGAGGAATGCAGCTAAACAGCTTTAATTTCAATTATCAGGAGGCTTGAAGGCGAGGACATCCCCGAGAGGGACATCCCTGAATAAGTCACTTTTCACAATCAGCCTCAAGTGCTGGCACCGTCTGCTAACAGTGACTTACGCACCAACCACACCTTTAATCTAAAAGCTCGCTCCAAAGTACTTCATGAACTGGAAAGGCACAAACAACACTTTCTCTAAAGTTCAGCACAAGTTCTGCTACAACCTTTTCCTTTCTGTGCCTAAAACTCCACAGGCTCTGGAGCTGCGCGTGACAGTTGTTTAACGCTGCGCAGCGCAGTTATACACAACACTGGCAGGAGAGAGCGAGAAAATAGTTTACAATTGAATCTGCAGAGGAAATTTGGGTAAGTTGAATATAATTATCCATTTGGAAGCCGGCCAAGGGCTGGGACTACTCAAAACCAGGAGGGAAGCTGTAAGAAGCGACCAGTTTTGCTCGTCCTTTGAAAGGCAGCACCTCCGAGCTGCCCCGCGGGCTCCAGCTCGGCGCTCCTTGGCGGGGGGAGTGGGGCCAAGGGTATCGCCCCCGCTGCTCCCCCTGGGGGGGCTCCACCGGGATCCCCAGGTCCCGTCCCGCTGCGGTGACGCCTGGCAGCAATGACGGGGGCTGGAGGCACCCGTGCTCCGCAGCCCCTCTGCGAGGGGGGCGGCAGCTTGAGCCTGGGAAGCCCGGTTAAAAAAAAAAAAAAAAAAGACAGAAAAAGTGACTAATAATAAATAAAAAACACTGGTAGAAGCAAACCAGTCGTCTTCTTGCCAAGCGATGTGCATGTAAGCGGCTGCTCTGGGTGCAGCACGCCTGAGAAGCCCCGGAGCTCTCCGGGTGGTTCCCGGGTCTCTCCGTCCCCAACGCCGTCACCGCCAGCCTGTGTCACCCCAAAGCTTCCTGCCCAGAGATGCCACCGACTATCGACACAGGCCACGTGCGCTTCTTTTACAGACCTGTGGTTTTTGTAGTTTGTCAAAACAGGATACTATTTAAACTTAAAATGTTACGATTTAAACAAAGACTAAATAGTTATTGCTGTTTTAGCAACCAGACATCAGGCTCTCCTCATGTACACACTGGGTTTTGTTTTTAAAAGGCCTCCGTCCCCGTCTGCCAGCACGCTATCTCCGCGAACCTGGATGCGAAGACAAGTGCCTAAGCAAAACAACGATCACTTTCTATGAATTACTGAACATGTGTAATTCATTTATCTGTAATATTGTGCTAAACTCAGCTCCAATTAAACAAACGAAAACACCTGCTTAGCACACATAGATCTTTCCATACCTCAGGGGAGGACACATCAGTGTGCTCTGTAGTACAATCTGGCTCAGAAGCCTACACTAACAATGCAAAGCTGGGATTTTTTTTTATTTTTTTTTAAATGCACATAGGCAAGGAGATATAAAAAAATACAGACAGTGTGATTTTGGGGGAGGAGTATTTTTTTTAATATACATTTTTATCTTTAGCACGTGCCGTTCTGTAACACTTAAGCGCTCATCGGGGGCTTCTCATGGGCACCTGGACCCGAGGGCTTGTGTCACTCCAGAGAAAAAGGTGGCAGAACAAAAACTTCAAAACACGCATAACTGGCCCCTGACCTCATGATGTTATAAAATTACCAAAGAGACCCTGCGTTAATAAATCTATTGAGTCAGGGGAGAAGAACGTTTCCTTCTCTTGTTCTGCTTACGGACCATGGGCATCCACCAGCGCCGTGGGACGTCCCTGCTGACCCCCCACGTTACTGGGTTGGAAGCCATCACAGTAACACACAAACCAGGGTCACCCCATCCCGCCGACCATGGGGGCAAGACCACGCTGGGCACCCCAGATGAGACCCAGCCTCATCTCACACATGCTTTGAACCACCCGAGGGCCGTCCCTCTGGGGGTGCCTCAGGAAGGGGGGTGCCGCGGGTGCCCCTGGTTTGGGAGCCCCGGGTGCTTTGCTCGGTGCAGCAGCCGCCATCAGGAGAGCCTGCAGCCTGCCAGATCCCCTCCACTTCACTCATTTCCTATTCTTTACTCAACTGCCTGCAGACAACAAGCTGTCAA
Organism: Dromas ardeola; assembly: GCA_013398915.1. Classification (NCBI taxonomy): domain Eukaryota; kingdom Metazoa; phylum Chordata; class Aves; order Charadriiformes; family Dromadidae; genus Dromas; species Dromas ardeola. Next base: position 293,221 of record VYZM01002469.1, on the reverse strand, counting down.
TCAGATCCCCACAAGAACATTTACAATTATCCTCCCTCTCTTGCACCTCAGCATGGCCCCGGACGAATAGCTCCAACCTAAACTGCTCACACATGAGCCATTTGCAACTCTTCTATCGCCGTAACTGCCCTGACTTGAGAGGCGTGTTAGGAAATTGAATTTCCTCCTGTTCTCAAAAAAA
>VYZM01002469.1:280350-293025 GCA_013398915.1 Dromas ardeola | reverse complement strand
AAAAAAAAAAAAAAGTACTTTGGTGGCGAAGCACAGAAGCAAAAGAACCGGCCTCCTACAGGTGCGAGGCAAAAGCAACCAGGAATGGAAAAACTGCCCCCGTAATTATTATAGCATCCTGCGCAAGGAATAAGGCTGTTTGCTGCCGTTTTCTTTTAGTTTGCTTTTTTCAGCAAAATCAAAGTTGCAAACGGAAAGTGGGGTTTTTTTGTTGTTGTTGGTTTTTTTTATTTTTTTTTTAAAGACAGGGTGGTCCCCTCCGCTCACTCCTGCAGAATCAGCAACAAAACACCACCGCAATTTTGCAGCTGGCCCCGCTGCTCTGGTGTGTCCACTGCCGGGCTCTCCCAGAAAAAATGGGTTTGTTTTTCTTCTGGGTAGACACAGCTGAGCGAAGGCCTCAAAATGAGCATGCTTTCCAAGGAACAAGCCCAAGTAAAAAATAACAGCGATGGAAGTCATAAACATACCTTCCCTTACAGTGCCAGTTGCGGACAAGAGGATTTAAAAATATCTTAACTATGTTCTGCATTATATTAATGCTCGTACTCCAGAGAGGAACGCCGGATACTCTGGGGGCATCTTCCAAACACGGCAGCCTGGGAGACTGCCCAGGATGGGTCCATTCCTAACAGCACCGAAACCACTGCCATGGCTAAATTGGGGTGAAATCAGTACAGTCCTCATTCACTACACTGTGACTTTACTGATCTTCTGCTCAACCGTCTGCTCAAGGGTTACCGTGGTTAACGGCAAGGAGGCATTCACTCTCCTATTAATTGATTGGGGTAGCATCTTTGACAGCTGTCAAACAGAAAGGTAACTTGCCATTATGGCTTTTTTTTCCCCCCTCCTATTTTTAATTCTTGCACAGAATGTTTCTGCAACCTTTTCTGATGAAAAATAACCTATCTGATATTTCTCCTCTCCTCTAAAGTGCTTATCCTGCTCCAAATCTGCAAGGTGTAATATCATCAAGGAAGGTCAGGTTTCAAAGAAGCTAATGGCTCCGCTGTGTGCTCCCACCACTTTGAAAAGACGAACAATAGTCCCTCAAGTGTTGCTGTCGGTGGCACAGCAGCGATTCACGACGGAGGGTTAGAAATCTGAAATTAAAATAAACTGCTTAAAACCTGCAGATACAGAGAGAGATGCAGGAGGCTGAATAAAACGGGACAATCTCTTAACCCAATCAACAAAGTGCTCATTGTTCCAGTTTAAGACAAGTAACGTAGCAATAAATATTGAGCAAAGGAAGTTAACCTGTATCCACCGCCTTTGAATAAACACAAAAGTTAAAAGTAAAATCAATGCAAGGCCTTTGGCTCCTGCCAACTCGTGCTTTATTCCTCCTTGCTTGGCCTTGTTTTGACTTTTGGGGATTTTCTTTGCCTTCTCTCTTGTTATTCATACTTTCCTGTATAAACTCCTTATCGCACAGTAAAAGGACAAACAGAAGGAACTGCCAGCGTGCAACTGAACGATGTGAACGACAGCTCGGTTGTGTTCTGCAAATCCCCCCGGGTGCAGATAACCAGGAGGAAAAGGGCTGAGGGAGACGCGGACCCACAGCCCCCGTGGAGCCGGGGCAGCCCCCGTCTCCTTCCCACAGCCCTTCTCCCCGCGGGTGACCAGGCACAGCCCTGCAGCCCTCTTTAACCACCAAATACAATTTAACGTTTACCCCATAGGATTGCACAGACAGCATTTGGCATCTCTGGAAGATACGGGCACGTTCATCTCTACTACAAAAGTCTGAGCATTCCGCTCTTGATCCGAGTACAAATAAATGCTTTGGTTAGTTCCCATTTTTCCTGAAGCGGTTTATCCGTTCCCGTGCCAACACCTCAGCCAGTAATAGGGGTTTTCACAGTGAGTATTAATTCTGACTTCACTTTTAGATCGCATTTTCTTCATTTGAGCATTATTATATTCCACAGAACCAGGCGTGAGCATCATGCAAAAGGCATTCTGGTCCACGGTTGTGAATACAGCTGTGTAGGCAGAGGAATATTTGTTTTCCAAGTAATTTGTGCACATTCACAAAATTACAGCTGTCTGCAGTTCTCCTGAAATATCTGCCCTGCTGTTTACAAGTCATAAAACGTAATCTGTCTTTTGTAAGGTTCCAATTGGTAAATTTGGAAAAACATATATATGTGTGTGCATTATTATTTATTTCACACTCAGATTGGCTGTTTCCCATTACATACCGGCTATTAAGCCTGTACAACACCAGCACTAACTTGAGGAGACACTGCCCTGAGACAACAGTGGGCAAACCTTCGTGAGAGCCAGCCAGGCCTCTCTAATGCACTTTACAGATGGCTCATCGACTTGCATGTCGCTCTTGTTCCAGAGTAACCATGCCGTAAGGAGGACCACATGAAACGGAGACATGGTTTACAATCCAGCTTCAAGCGACAGGTTGCCGCCTTGGCCCTAAGAGAGCTCCCGTTGGGATGGAGCTGGGAGGTTCATAAATTAATAATGCGGCCAGTGATAACGGTGACAGATCATCAACAAACAGGTCTTTATGCATCTATTCTTGCAAGCTAAACCAATAAGATTAAAATTACTAAATTTCCACTGTGGCTATGAACCAACAGGCCAGGCTGGCAGTTGGCGTCTCCCATCAAGTTTGCTTTGGATGTTTACCCGAGCTATTAAGAGTTAGCCAAAGCACTTCTATTGATTTTTTATTTTCTTTTCCCAATGAAAGACGGGGAAATTTTCACAAGTATTTCTGATTTTTGCCTTTTGCTTCATGACTGTATATATTAAAAACCAGTTTCTTCCAAAAGTTGTCTGAATGCACAAAACACTGTTCGCTAGGACAACGAAGTCCTTGGGATAGAAATTTCTCACAGCAAATGTGGAAATGTGCACCGCACCTGCACAACACAAACCAACCCCGCTCAAAGCCCAGGACGTAAACCCTGAGTAACTCTTCAGCCCCAAGCCTTGACGAGGAGCAAAGTGCACAAACCAAATCTCCCTATTAAGAAGTCACAGTAGGCGTGATCACTGCCGGTGGGCAAACCAGAACTGATCACCTTGGTGCTACTGGAGTGACTTTGGTCACTGATTTGAAAAAAATCTGATTTGAAAGAAAAATTGATTTGGAAGAAAAATCAGAGGTAGGGAACAAAACCCATCTGGGATCCCTCGACCCAGTGTACTCCCTGGGCAGCTGTCACTTACACCTGGGACAAATCTGGCCCGAGCTGTTCAACCCAGTTACTGCAACCCATCCAAGAGGTCCATGTGGCTGCATAGATACATTGGTAAAAGGCTCAAAATTGAGATGTGCCACAACTTAAATCACGGCAACGTATTATTTGAAGCTGTACCACTTACAAAATGCACGTCACTGTGCCAGCACAGGCAAGAAAGCGTTGAGCTTTGGTAATCACATGTGCTGCTCTCTGGCACCCATCGCTACCTGAGCTCCTCCCGTTATCTCCCCACCTCGCTTCGAAACACAATTTCAAAACTTTTTCAGCTAGACACGCTAAACCCAGGATGCAGATTTTCCAATTAGTCTCTGTTTAAACATCTGTTGGTAGACTGCATTTAACATTAGTTATTTGAGCAAAGCGCAATTTGATTAGGCTGTCTGAAACGGAGCCAAAGTCTGCAAAATAATAGCTCAATTAAATTTTGTTTTGCTTTCATTTGTCTTATACTTTCCTGAGTGTGATACAGTTGCATATAATCAAGTAAACTAATTCCTTTCAAAATGAGAGATTTCAGTGCCTTTTCCATCTCCCCTCAAAGTTTATTTAATAATCTATTCCATCTTCTCCATGCTTCATCAAACTTCATCCTGACACAAAGTACGTTTCTTTCTTATGCCTTCAGTCTACTTTAATTTTCTAGGCCTTCAATGGCTCGAGATTATGTGCCATTAATGCTACACCTTAAATAGATTAGTAATTTACAAAAGGCAGATTACACTTATCAGGGAAATAAAAACATTTCAGCAACGCAACAGCCTTTCCTTTGTACACACCACAAAATATTTTGCCAGCCTGACGACACAGCTGTAAAACTGTCAAGCTCTGGAGCCACATCCAAGCGGCATTTCCAATTGTTTCCCTGGGTTTAGTTCCTACTTATTCTGTTCTGTTGCACTTGTTGCCCTGAAACTTCAATATTAGCTCTAGAGATTTAAACACGAGGCAAACAGCTGCTCTCCTCCGCTCAAGGAAGCTAGAGCAAAATGCCTCCTCTCTTTCTCTCTTGCCTTTTTTTTTTTTTCCCCTTCTCCTTTCTTTTTAAACAATTTGTTGTAACTCAAGTATTTCTGGCAAAGTTGACGGTTTTAGGGCAAAATTCTGCTCTGTGATCATCACTGCAGATTCCTCCAGTGCATACTGCTCTCGGTCGGTGCAGGAGGAACACCAGAGCTTCCCCACGCTGACTAAAGAAACTTTGCCTTGAGGATTAAAAAAAACCAACCACCACCAGTCACAGTAACTTAGCTGCTATGTAGATGTGTATATGATTTAAATTTAAACATTAAACATTTAAACATTAACTTCTTTCACACTTCTGTTAAAAGAAAAAAAAAAGCCTGCATTCTTTGAAGGAAGACATTTCTTTTATCGGAGAAGATTTTTTTTGATACATAGTACTTTTTCTTTAGTGTTTTTTTTAACATATTTGTTGCAAAGTGTGAACACAAAGGGACAAGCTGAAATAGGTATCTGGCAGGCTCTTCCGCAGTGTGTGCTGCTGAAAGCCACGAGTACTACTGCAGTTGTTAAAAATCTGTTATTTTGATGCAGAAAGGCGAGGGACGACTCCAGCACGGGTCCAGCTCTGCCCTGCCACCGGCACTACTTTAAAATCCTCCTGCAACAAAACAGCCTGAAAAATTAGAGGCAGCTAAAGTCCATGGAAGTTCAAAATGGGATATGTCCTATTTAAAATGTAGAGAGCTACTAAATATGACAACCATCTGATGTATGAAAATTATTCACAACCAAAAACAGACAGTCTGGAAATAGCTGGGATGACTTCATTTAGACAGAATTACCCAAATCTGTTTCTAATATACACAGTACACATAATAAATTTTTACAATATGACAAGGAAAACAAACTTAATAAAAGTTCCTGATCTTTTGTTACACAAGCAAGCTATAGCCATGATATGTTTATAATATTTTGCCCATGATATCACAGCTAAGTAACAAAAGCTAAGCAACACAAAAAACAGTTACTAGGTATGACTTCACCTCGCGACTCCCGTAATGACATCGCTGTGCACATGGCCCCCGCGTAGCACCTTCCCCAACCTACACCCCGCACTCCACGAGTACTCCCTGTGTCGCCTTTGACTAATAGTTTCCTTTCCTCCTTCTCCCAGGCACCCTTTGGCCGGGGAAGCTGCGGATCTCTACGCCGAGAGTTTGTTTTTTCCCCCAACTACACCAGGACTCATCTGAACGGTAAGAGATTTTTAGCCTGTTTCCTTCACTCCTGGTTATTTGACAAGTGCTTGAAAACCCTGTTATAAACAATCTCTGTAGGAAAACAGATGATGTCTTACGATCACAGAAGGTAATTTTTTCAAGAGCCCAACTTTTTGAGCATTTCCCAGATGCACCGCGTCAATCTTCCTGCGTTTGACTATCTCAGCTGGTTTTCCAGCCCGGGCGTTTGGCCAGGCGGGCCGGACTGCCCCTCATTGTCACTTCTGTTTGATGGCACTTGCACCCACTGCTGTTATTCCAGGCTTCAGGAAATTTTCTAACCACTGGACGGGCTCCAGCGCTGTGCACTAATAAGTTGCAGATTGCAGCACTCTAAGCGTGTGTGTGTGTGTGTGCGCGCGCGCGTGTGTGTCAGATCAGGGCCACGGTTTGTAGGAGGAGAGGGGGGGTGGAAACAGTAGTTCAAAAATGCTGCCTACTCAAATTGACAGAAAAGTGACCCCTGCACTTCATCAGAAATTCCTGCAGACTGACAAAATAAAGGAGTTTGCTTTTATCACACACAGTAAGACTCATATGGAAAAATGGAAACACTACATCACTCGACCTTAGGTTGCCCCCTTTTCAACCACAGATGAATATTATGTATAAAAATTGTAAATCAATTTGAGATGTATTAAAGGAGATTCTCTTTTTCTGTATTAAAGGTAATGCCTTTTAATCTCTAGATTTATTTTGTAATGTCAAGTAAATGAGAAAGACTTAATTTCCGTAACTGAATTTTGTTACTCTTAAGTCTATTTAGCATCTCTGCATGGCGTTCACATAATTTCCTACACTTTTGCTTGCATCAGGAAATAATGAGCAAGCATCACTTACCCAACACTGAGTCACAAATATTTGCCTACATTAACACAGCATTAAAAGCCATTTTAAACAACTTAAGGAAATTGTGCTAGCCTTTGAACTGTGATTCACTACTATGAGAAATTAAGAAACTTTTCCTCTTCTAAAGGCAAAAAATCAGCTGCCGCCACCTCCTTGTAATATCATCAGGTCCCAGAGCAGACTTTCCTCTTGCAGATCCCCACACAATAGATTTCTTTGCTTAATGAAACTGCTTCTGAAATTTTCCTACGCTCAGTGTTGGGTACTTTGAAATTTCAATCTTTTCACATCCTTGAACTCTCATCAACATATTTTTTTTTTTTTCCAGAGTGTGTCAATAAAATTGATTACTTGCAGTTCTGAACTCTGTTCTGCACACGGAAATAAAACAATTTGTTTTAAAGTATTTTCTGAAGAAAGCAGAACTTGGCAATCATATCTACAAGATCAAAAAAAAAAAAAAGAAAGAAAAAAAAAAAAACAACCAAGCAAGCAAGCCTTCCCCACAAAAAGCAAAACAAAACGAAACCTCTCCAGCAAACAAAAGAGAAGCACCGTTCCGATTGCATCACGGCGGCAACGCTAGCTAAATTCCTGACATACACATCATCAACCTCACCGTTGTTCTCCTGATTGATGTATCTCCCTGTCGGATAGGAACGATCTTTTCGGATCATTAATACATTCATTAATTTGTTATCAATTCTAGCTCACTGGACTTAAACCGCTGGGTAGCATGGCTCGAGAGTGCCTCGAGAGCGCGGGTGTAATCACGTACGTAAGGACCCCTGACTGCCCGGCTGTTGAGATGCCTCATACCTACAACCGATCTGTTGCTTTTACAAGTTTAATCTCGGTATTAAGGGGCTGATTGTGGAACCATGTCGCTATAACATCTTCAACCCAGCTGTACATCATATAAACCGCTATAGGAGGGGGCAGTCTCCCATGATTCCTAGCAGCAGTGCATACCTTTAACTCCCTAATCTGTAATACTACAAAACACCGCTCTCATTTCTTCCCAAGCACAAGTGGACTACCAGCAAGGGTCCAACAGTGTTATTCCTAATTACCTTTTTTTCACTCTTGATCCTGTGGCGCTCATAATTAGTTACCTGGGGCTGCAATCCAATTTGAAGTGATGACAAGAAAGTGATCCATGAAAAAGTAATAAGTTAAATCCAATTTCAGCCTTCCTCTAATTAAATGCACATGGAACTAATGACTCAAACCCTACCATTTCAGTGATAATGGTAATTAGCGAGGTGGGAGTCACTCTCTTTTTTCAACACTGTAGGTGTAAACCACAAGGTAAAATGGCAGGAGCACTCTTAATTACATGTGTCATTTTGTCAGCAATTTACACATTTCTGACCAGTCAGGAAGGTTTCATTTGTTTTCCCCTTCCCCGAGGTGGGTAACACACGGCCGGACTCGGGCGCTGCCAGCCCGCGGCCCTGCTCCCAACCTGGTCAGAAATCACATTTTTTTAAAAAAACTTCTCTCTAAATGTTTAATGTCAAAGCAGAAAACCTGCTAGGAAATTATACTCGGGTGTTCTAACGAGACGCAGGGCTGGAAATGAGGGATCCTCACTTCTGCTTTCAGTTTTTACCCCTCAGGACCGACTTCTTTATAAGATGCTGATGCCAAACTCCCAAATACCCTGGCAGGAGCCACGCACCTCAACGCCATGGAGGGTCTGCAGCTCTCCGACCTTGGGCGAGTCACTTAATATCTCTCTGCCAGGGTTTACACGGTTATAAAATGAGAATAATCACATTTGCTGACAGTACCTCACACTGCCAGCTCTCCCAATATATTGGTATTTTCCTAGAAGCCACAGGTTTTTGGAATCGTGTAATTACAGGACAATCATAGACTTCTTTCAAGAAAAACAACTGTGTTTGTCACCTTTCTGCTCAGTCTGAAAAGCTGGAAAAACTGAATAATAAAGGCTTTAAAAAAAATACAAATGGCAGCACAAAAAGGCCCACAGGTTTCACTGAAAAAAAAACCCCTTAGTATCAAAGTTTTCAAGCTGATCATGTAACTTTGAGGACCCGACTCAGATTATGTTCTGCTTGTGGCGTGGCTGATATTTGCACTTCAGAAGCATATTCCAAGAGCTGACTAACACCTATAACTGGGTTTAGGGACGAAAAATAAAAAAGCTATGGGTCCTTTGGTAGAAACCAGCAAAACTCAACTTTGCTTTATTTCCAAAGTCAAAAAGAAAAAATGAAAGATTCAAGTAAAATTTTCATAGGTAAACTATTTAAACTCTGGAGAAGTGAAACCTCAGCCCAACTAGAGTTGGTGGCAAAATTCCCATTGGCTCGACTGAGGCCAAAGTCAGATCAACTCCCGTGTTTAAGAGTGAAACAGAGAGATACTCACACAAATGCGATAAATACACTTGCAAATTTATCTCCCCTCGCAAATTATCTGCTGAGATGTAATTTCTCTACCAGTTGTTAAATTTACCATTATGTAAAAAAGGCACACTGCGTGTAAAACCTGAGGCTACGTAACCTGGTACTCGTGTGCTCCAAGCGAAACAGAGAATTCCCTTCCCTTCACCTTTCGGTGTTTATTACATTGTCGAGCTAACGATTTCGAATTTCATAAAAAACCATAATAAATGCCCCTGACATCAAGCTACAGTGATTTTTTTTTTTTTTTTCCTCTCGCCCTCTTCTATTTCTCAAGATACTGGAAAGAAATATTAAGAAAATACAGCATGCAAATTAAATTCTACAAAAGCCCAGCCAAAAGGCTGCTTTAAAAAGCAGCGGTATGCAAAGGCGAGGACAGCTCTGTCCTCTCAGCCTCCCCCAGTCTCACCCCGAAAATCTAAACCAAACCCAAATTCTTTTCTTGGCCGTGACTTAAAGGGAAGATTTATTTTCTGTTTTGTCAACCAAAAACAAAAGTTTCCATCTTAGTAATTTCATTATTTCTTCTCTCCAAACACACACAGGTTAACTATCACACAACAAATCTCGTTTAATCACATAAAAAAGTCAAGTGATGGGTTTCAATTGCGAGATACTGACTTGGACGTCCCAAATCTGTTTTCAGTCCCGTATCCAACTTTCAGCTCAATGCAACACACAACATTTACGTCTTTAAAAAAAATTGTATTTTTAGTATTGCCAAAACACACATGCACTTTTACTTTCTTGGGAGAAAAATGTGTCTCTTGATTTGTTTCCAATCTGTGTGCGCTTGCCAGCAACTAAAATGCTTGTAGAACCAAAATGAATAATCGTTAAGAGCATCAGCAATTAAAGCTGCAAATTTTAATCAATACATCTATTAATACAAAGATATATTTATCTTGGCCAGGAAAAATGTGCACATTTTCAAAATCTTAAGTATACCTGGCCTGTTAAATTATTTGTTTCACAGATTCAAGGAAATCCAATGTCTATGGCAAATATATTATCAAACATGCTTTAGTCTTTTTTTCACTTCCAGTAATTTTTGCGGGGCTGATATTTTTTATATTCTTTTCCCAACTGCTAGTTACCAAATCCATTCCTTAACTTTCAATTTTCTTTTGTTTGTGTCATCAGGCTGTGAAACCGGAGGTCACTGCCAAATATAAAGCACGGCAGCGTGAGATAGGCTCAAAAATGTGAGTCATCGTGTATTTGGAGATTTATTTTTTTTCAACTATCAGCAGAGCACATCTTATACACTAAATATCTCAAAATTTGCTAAAAGCAGGACTCCAGGTGGAGTTATCAAGGTCAAGAGACCCCAAAGACATCGCTGGAGCCCATTGTCATGTAAAGGCGATAGAAGGCACCGTGCCCCGGCGCGGCCACAGGAGGCCAGGATATATTTAAGTACCGTGGCTATTTGATCAGTGAATAAAGAAGGAATATAGGAAATTATCCACGAGGCCGTAACAGATTAGCTACACAGCGTATACTAGATTAATTTTCCACATCTGTTTGTGGCGGTGGGGTTTACATGACAAAACCTGCCAGTCGGCATTAAAGTGCAGCGCCCGAGACGGAGGGAGCTCTTCCAGCCCCGTGTGGGACCGCACCAGTCACCCCTCCCGGGGCCCGCAGCGCCACGGAGCATCTTATTAGGAGAACCAGCACCCCCGGTGAACGGCATCCTTTCCCCCCAGTTTGATGCAAACACAGGTCCCCAGCACCTGTGTTAGGGAGCTTGCACCAGCGCCCTCGCCACGCACAGCAGAGCTAAGCAATGCCTACGGTATTCTTGTTATGCACAAAGTCTGTTTGTCGGAAAAAAAAATAGGTAACTGCTAACCGCTGTGGCTACCCAATGATACATCTATATTTATAAACTAAGTGCAAAGATGACTCGGTTCATTATTTAAGCAAACCTTTGAAAAACGGGCGCGTTTCCACTACCCTCAACATTTACTCTACGTACTGTCAGCAGCGGGTATTGCCTTGTCAGTGCGGCACCATCCAGCTTGAGGGGGTGTGGGTGCTTGCGTGGGTGCAGTTTTACTCAAAAATTCTACCCCCGGCACCACCGTTTCCTTTCGGCAACAGTTTTTCATTGCAGGGATGCACTCGGGGTCTGTTACATTCAAGAGGACTTCCAGTACGTTTAAAACGGCAAAAGCACCAGGAGTGAGGAGGGGAAAAAAAAAAAAAAAAAAAAAAAAAAAANAAAAAAAAAAAAAAAGACTGGGCAGTCATTTGAATCAGTGAGTGACAGGCTGGGCCAGCTCTCTGTATACATTAATAAATTAGAATTTTAATTGTGTCTCTGACTGCAGGAGCTGCTCCAGTACTTTAATACGTACCAACAATTGGCTATGTTATGGAATCCGCGATGTGGCCTTCACTGTTGACCTCTGCAACACAATTCCCAGTCTGACTACGGAAACTGTTTGGTTTGATCCTTTCAACTTATTTGAATCCTGACAAATAAGCTCACAGCTGAAAGGTCAACACAGTCATATTTCATCCTCTGGAGCTATTCTTAAGACATCTGCACAACAAAGCACTTCTTTTAGTACCTGACACTGGACCTAGCCAGCACAATCTCTCATTAAAAATGTCCCCAGTGGAAGAGTCTATTAAAAGGCATATGGATCAGCTATGGATTTACCAAATAAAATATTTTTGAAAGCATTAATGTAACGCTTTGGATTAAGGCGCTCTACGCTGCCAATAAAATGTATATTTGCCCAATGACAAAATGTTTCATACTTTCCAAAAGAATAATGGCTCGGCTATAAAGTGCGAGGTGTTGTCCAGCAGCCTGAGCACGGGGGTGGGAGCCAGGAACTCGTGAATCTTAATCCTACCTCTAAAACCAATTCCCTCTGTGATCCTAAGCAAGTCACTTAACCTGCTTCCCTCAGTTTCCCAGTCCAGAACTGGGATAATGCTACTTACTTATCAGACTTTCCTTCTGGGGATGTTTTGGAGATTAGTATTTGCAAAATGCTTTGAAGATGAAATCACTACACGAAAGCTCGAAGTTGTCCACGCTGGGCCAAGGGCTGCAGTTAATAGCTATTCCTCGCTCACAAAACTCCCCTTGAAGTCCCCGTCAGCTTTATTCGGGTAAAAACCGCGGGATCGGGTCCTCTCGCTTTACTGTCAAGGCCTTTAGTGATGTTGGCTTTACCTTCCATATTCTACTACATATTTAAAGAGTCTAGGATCCGTATTTTTGGAGGAAAATAATCTGAAGCACATATAAAAGGCAAGAGAAGCAGCAATGCTGTCAGGGAGCTCATGGTGATAGTATATCAAACTAAAAAAAAAATTAGAAAGAGCAAAACAGACATGAGTTTGACAATGTGCTATGACAACAAGCGGAAAAAAAAAAAAAAAACCCGGAAAGAATTTGGGGCTACAGAGGCTGAAGCATCAGATATGGAAGAGCGAGACAAGATAAATGTCCCAGCTACAGGGCTTTGTGCGACTGTCGCTGAACTGCTGTATTCAGTAACTGATTATCAAAAATACAGTGACACGCTGCAATTGCAAAGAGAGCAATAATAAACGCAATAACCAGCTGCAAACCTCCAAAGTGGTCAAGGGTCTAGAAGTGCCAGTTTGCGAAATGCATAAAGAACTAGATACATATAATTTGCCAAAACTGGCAAGTACACATTAGTATCTAAGATGTTTGAGGAGTGTGAACACGAGGCGAGGCAAGGGACTGAGTCAGTATTTATACAAGCAGTATTACTTGGAGCAAGAGGATGGAATTAAAAGTGGAAAGTTCCTGAGCGTGTGCTTTGTTATGGAAAACCGTCTGAAGGAAAATAATAGTGGTCCCACCACCACTTGGGATTTCTAACACTAGAATAGCAAAAAAAAAAAAAA
>VYZM01002469.1:262475-280342 GCA_013398915.1 Dromas ardeola | reverse complement strand
AAAAAAAAAAAGAAGAAGGAAAATGTTATACATGACCTAATAGGTCTTTCTTGTCTTTAACTCCCGTGATTTATCCCACAAGACTAGCAGAATGCTCTCCAAAGCCGCATATGTGTGCATACATCTTGTGTTTGGGAATGCTGTATTGGTTTTAGCTTTCTGAATTCATAATGGCACAAAGCCCGATAATATTTAGATTTTATTTCTGAAGATGTCCATAAATCAGCAGACAATAAAAGGGGAAAAAACACACCGATGATATGATATCCTAGTATTTCCCAATATCCTTGACACAGCAAATCAACGGTTTGAGTGAACACAGACTACAAACGGAACAGCAAACAGAAATGTTAATGCAAATCTCCTATGCACAGTGACACGGTAACAAAAGCTATTCCATTTTGTCACGATCCAACCCTACTCATAAAAGTCCATGTTCGAGATCTGTAAATATGCCGTGGGTGGGATTTTCAAGAGCACCAAGCACCGGTCCTCATGCCACTTACATCAGCCGCAGCTGCTCTGTGGACTTCACTGGGAGGAAGCTCCTGAAGGTCCCATCCCAGCGTTCACAAGAAAGACGCATTTATTCAGTTTTTACAAGCCCCAGCCACGCAGGCACACAGGCTCCCCTTACCTGAAGGGCTGGCTGTTTGTCATTCCTCTTCGGAGACTTTAATCCACTAACTTGCTGCTGCTGCTGCTGCTGTTGCTGCTGCTGCTGCTGTTGCAGTAGAAGCTGCCGTGCCACCTGGAGAGCCTGTGAGGAAAGAGGTTTGAAAATTGAGTTTACAGCAGACAGGGCATGGGGAGCTACACACATGGCACAAGGTCAAGGCACCCCTTGGTCATGGGGTACCGCTCCACTTCCAAAGCACCTCCACCGAGGAAAGCAGTGGCTTCCACAAAAAACACATCTCGGCACTTGCACACAACGGGGTGATACCCCACCACGGGACTTCCCATTTTGACTACAGAGCAAACCAGCAGCACCTGAAGTTCAGCTCCTGCTTGGGAACCTCAAGTAACTGCAGAAATCCCGGTGGCAGCACCATACAGTTATCCGCCTGGCACAGCTCATACCCCTCTTTGCTCCCAGGCAGGCTCATGTGCCAGTGGCTTTCAGTGGGTCAGGTCTGGTTTACAGAAGAGGGCAGTCGTATATCACTGTCTGCTCTCCTGAGCACCAGAGAAAGTCAAGGAAGTTTCTGGAAGGCTATGGTGGGAGGGAGAGAAGAGCCCGCAGCAGGCGGAGCCGTGCCGAGTCCCGGAGGTAGCAAGCTAAAGGCTGAGGAAACTGTGAAGAGCTGGAGTGAATGCAATGAAAAGAGGGGACAGCATCTCAACCCCCCCAGATCACGAAGACCAGCATCAGGGACTCAGACGGGAGGTGGCAGAGCAGCAAAAGGACGGTGCGGCTTCATGGGATGAAGAGGCAAGGGACAGGATCCCAAAAGCATGACCAAAGCATCACATGGTGGTGGATTATTGCAAAATTTCACATAAAGCAAAGGAGAAGTGTCCCTGGGCACTAGAGCCAGCCATTCCACGGGGCCCGATTTCTCCATCAGGTGGGGAAAAGCGCGCAAGAGGAGACATAGGGGGAAGCAGGACAAGGAGCGAGTCCCTGCCCTGGCTCCATCCCGGCCCCCAGCCAGGGGACTGCAAGGAAGAGGCTGATCCCTGCAAGACGGGCTGTGGCACAGCTGAGGCTCCGCTGGCAAGACCCGAGCCCGCTGCTCCCGGAGGATTCACCAGCGCCGGACTCGGGCTTTCTTGGTCTCCTTGGAGACGTTCAGTACATGTGTAGGTGGAAAAGTGGGAAGGCTGAAGACTTCATTAATGTAAAACAAGAAAAATAGTCCCTTTGCAAGATGCCTACACGGAAGGAGGGAAAAAGCATTCCCTACTCCTACTGTGCACGCTCTCTGAGTGATTTAATTAATACCTATTTAATTAAGGAGTCAGATACGCTTCGGGTTTCACTTGCTTCTCCAAGTTGCAAAGCGTTTCATCTCAGCGCAGAACTGCCAGGAAAGGTTTGATACCAAGGACTGCAAACTCGGAACCACCAACCCCCAGTAAAATCGTGTTATTTTATGGCCTAAACCCATCTTTTTGAAGGGACATCAGGCAGCCCAGGGGACTGAAGAACCACCGCTGCCGGCCAGCACGCCAGGGCAAGTGGGGAGGAGGGACCTTTCCGCGCTCTGCCAACGAGCCCTTCTTTCAAATTTACTAACAAGTCTCCACTGGATCAGAAAAACTCTTTAAGGGTGGATGCGGTTTCCAACACAGCTTGGTCCGATGAAGGTAAAATCAGATTTTGCATTTCAAGCTGGCTGGAGCTCAAGTGCACCCGCAGCATCTCTCAAAAATCTCCGCGTCCCTGCGAAGGGTGCGAGGAGCTGCCGGGCACGGGCACACACCAGGGCAGGCGAGCATCTGTGCTCCCACGCACACAACCAGCCCTGCCGGCGGCTCCGCCTCAAGAACCAGAAGACCCCACAGCCTACCAATTAATACAATGCAACAAAGGAAACCTTTACGCAGAAAATGCTAAGTATGCTTAAAACAAAAATGTTATTTTTATTGAATTAGCTTATTTAGCTGTTAAAGCATCTTCAAGGGTGGGCACAGGCAGCAGAAATAAAATCTAGAAGACTTAAGGGGATGGGCAACAAATACTCACCTACTTAACAGGGGTGTTGTATGGCTTATTTAATTAATGAATACTTGTAAAGCACTCTGAGTTGCTCAGACAAGACGCGCTATACAGTACAAGCGCAACATATTATTATATATTATTAAGACTGGCTCTGCAGAAGAATAATTCCAGGTAAATGTGCAATCAAATGATCATTTTAGTTCCCAGTAATTAGATTCAATAGGCCAAAAAAACCACAGAAGCCTTTCTTTAATCATACACTAAACAATCAGAACATCCCTAACCTTTCAAGCTACAGCCTTTTTGAATAAAACATCATCAACTTATAGATATTATTCCAAAAAGAACCAGTCACCATATGTGTTGTCTCTTTGAAATACAGTTGCTATAGCAGACCCTGCATGCATTTCATGTGATATGATCATATTCTATCCGTTCTGGCAGCTGAGAGGTTGCACAACTAAAATTGGCTGCCAGAAATTTTTGAAGATTCCCAGAACAAGTAGCCATGCAAGAAATGCTTGCTTTCTACTCGAGCTGGCCGCCAAGTTCTGTGCAGCTCGGCAGGGTGGCCGCTGCCACCACGAGTTGACCCCATGCCGAGGAAGATCTCTGCCTGCCGGGCCAGGCTCACAATGGCAAGGCCCTGATGGAGCAAAGCCAGGGCTCTGTCCCCGCTCCAGTCCCACCTGCACAGCACCCACATCCCCGCACACCCACCCTCATTGCAGACTCTCCTCTCAAGGTGACATCCACACCTCCCTGCTCCGCGTCCGGCTGGCACTTTTCCTGGCGCTCAGAGCTGGCGGGACCAGCGATGGTGAGAGGGAAGGACCAGCATGGAGGGTGGAGCAGGGCGGGAAGGAAAAAATTAATAAGAATGAGAGTAATGAATGAGTTGGCTGGAGGGAGCATCACAGGTACAAGGAGCTGGGATAGACAGAACAGCAAAGGGAGAAACACGGAGGGGCAGGCACGGGTGAGATGGCGGCAAGCTGACAGCTCTGGGGATTGCAGCTTGAAATGGCATTTCCCATCTCTCTTCTCTCAAGATTTCGCTCTTCCGCTTATAAATAACTGACAGCAATACAAGCTAAGCATCAGATGAGCTTGGGTTTAAGATGTGGAAGGTTGTTTATAGCTCAAATCTGGTTCTAACTGAACATCTGCACCAAGTAGCTACTGCATCCTTGGTGGTATGGTGAATCCAGGGATTCCCAAGTCCCTTTGCCTTTCTACGTTTCCCTGCTCAGCCTTTCCTCCCTCCCACCCCAGACCAAGCACTACCCCTGCCATTTCAAAGTCTCATCCGCACTCCTTACACACGACGGGATGCGTAGAAGACAGACAGCTAGCTCAGTGCGGGAAGCACCAGCCCTCATTCCTCTTATATGCAAAGCATTTCAAGCTCATTTGGAGTGCCTTCATGAAATTAATTTGCTGATGTCAGTTCAAGCCCGGTGGACACCTGCCCTCATTACGCCGGCACATCCCATTTAATCCAAGTCGACAAGCGCCGCACCTCTACCCTCTTCTCTGGTTCCACACGGCAACGGCTCCCGCGTGGAGCCCGTGGCTGGGTGCCGGCGTGGGAGCCCTGCTGAGGCTGACGATGCCACACAGCGCTCAAGCGAGGATAGACAGGAAAATTAATTTGCGAGCGAAGTCAGTCCCACAACCTTCATCAGCACGGAGATTCGCAAGCAGGCCTGTACATTAATAAAGCTTCCTGTGGGAGTAGATGTTGCCTTTGATTTGCATGTGAATTCAATGCTAGTGAGAAGTGCCAGACTGTCAGACATGGAGACCAAAGTCTCTTATCTTTCCAAAAGCTTCTGTAGCAGTTTCCCCACATTTCCTTAATCATCTGCCTTGTCCTCAACTTACTGAACAGGCAGTAGAGAGAGTAAAGCTGGACTCAGTTCAACTCCTGCTGCTGCCAAGTCCTGAAACAAGGGTGCCAGGACTGTTTACTGCTAGCCAACAGCTCTGCTAACGTGGCCCTCTTCTCACGAGCGGGTGGCTCTGACATCTCCAAGCTCTTTTCACACATTCCTCCCCACTGCCATAGTTACATCCTAAATCTCCACCACGCGCTTGCACTTCTGCAAGTGAACAATTGCCAGGGGCCGCAGTAAACCAGCTCGTGTTTGTGCATGCAGGCAACTGAGTTCTCCTTCATGGAACCAGCAGGTAGAGACGCCAAGAGCCCCCGAAACCACAGAGGTGCTTAGGATATCTGGGATCGTGATTACAGGGACTTGGGAATCCCTGGATTCACCAAGCCTGGCCCTGGAGACATTCAAGGCCAGGCTTGATGAGGCTCTGAGCAACCTGTTCTAGTTAAAGATGTCCCTGCTTACTCAGGGGGGCTGGACTAGATGACCTTTAAAGGTCCCTTCCAACCCAACACATTCTGTGATTCTATGATTACCAGCAGCTGCGTTATGTGCTGCTTATCTGCGCTGCTCAAAGAGCCTGCAAGCCCGGTCAAGGCTGCTTGGGACAACCAGACCCAGACACCAATCCTGGCCTCCAGCAGGTAATAATCACACAGCATCAGCAAAGGTCCTCCTCTCTGCACTAAAATACAAATAGGAAATCTTCCCACCTACTGAAGGAAGAGGAAGAAAAGCATCCTCTAGCAAACACGCATCTTCTAAGTGCCAGGGTTTTTGGTCACCATCAACAGGGATTTGAAAGGATGACATCAGGACAAGGCTCACTACCAACCGAGTCATCTTGGTTCTGCTCGGTGCGACACCTAAATGCAAGATACAGTAAATGAACTCCCGAGCTATTTTCTTACCCATTAGGAAATCACCCAGAGATAAGGCGATTTTCTGGCATAAACCAGAGACCAGTAAAAAGGCAACTGAAATGCTGTACTTCAGAGACATTGCACAAACTTGGGATGGTATTTGGGAGCCAACATTGGATGACACCTAACCCAGGAAGAATTTTAACAGCACATTCACTGTGAGATGAATCAAGCCTGTTTCATTCAAAGATGCCACAGAGTAAATGGGAAGCCCCACCAAAAATCCCTCTCCCTGTGCTTAGGGAAGTGGCAACCATTTAATGTTTCCCAACTAGTTAAGCACTGGAGGGGAGGGGGAAGTACACATCGGAGATGACCAAGACAATTTTATTGCAAGATAGACAGAACGTGACTTGTTTGCCCAGCTGTTGTTTGCCCAGAACATCCGGCACCGTTATCACCCGAGTTACTGTTGAAATTCGACATTTTCACTCAAGTGGCTCTATATTTTGGTTTCACCATCCTCTTGGGCAAGCTTTGCTCGGAGGGTGAAAATGTAGCCCTGCCTCTGACTTCATGTGGCTAGAAACTCCTGATTCGGGAAGGGGGCTGGGGAAGGGAAATACACTGGAAAAAGAGGGTAGAACTTTAAAAATAGAAATGCTGCTTAAATGCCATATATTTGCTTACAGTGTCAGTACATAAGGAAAACAGTAACAAGATCCAGTCCTATGGAGCCTCTTGCTAACTTGTTCCACCGCTGCAGCCAGTACAACAAGGCAGCGACTCTCCAACTGTTTTTCCATCAGCCTATTTCTATTGAAGAAAAAGAGCTCAAGCTCCTCACAGCCCATCTGCTCGAACCGATATTAGTATCAATCAGCTATTAATGAAATATGAAGACCTACGGCTATAATGGGCCTGACTCTAACACCAGGAGAAGCTTGTTTCCGCACCTGAGGTTTTTCAGGCATGGAAAGACTGATCCAGGGAACTGCAGGATGTATGGAAAGGCATGTTGGAGGGTGGGGAGATGAGCAACAGAGACGAGGATGCAAAAGAAACCGGCACCTTGTCTCACTGCTAGTTCCCAGGGCAGTTGTGCAGGAACCGTCTGCCTCCAAAATGGAGAGGCATGCAGAGAGAAGTTGCAAGAAGGGCACAAAACAAAATCCCAAGTGTTTTTACAGATTCCTAAGGATTTTGGGCCTTTCCAGGTGGACAAAGCTGCCCATCAGGAAAGCAACTTGAGAAAGGAGGAAGGAAGTGTTCCCAGAAATCAGAGATGGTCCCGCGGCCATCTGAAGTGTCCAAGCAGTAAATCTGGAAAGTTACTCGCCAGCCAAGATCATCATCTGTCCGTTATTTCAGTTATGGTCATTAAAAAGCAAAACACAGCACAACAAGCAGAGAGAGATGAGACAGAAGATATTTTCAGGGCAAAATCTACCCTCAGAGAAAACATGTTACCCCAGTCTCAGACTCCAGAAGCAAGACCTCCTGTGTTGACCTCTGAGCAATAACAGATAGCCAGATCCTCACACAGCTAAGACTGCTGCTAAGCTTTCCCCACCGTATTTTAGGCAAAGAATGGCTTTGCAGTATCAGGCATGCAGTTCTCCCACCATCTATATTTCCCCGAGTTTCACAATGGCTTTAGGGACGGAGGGACAGCCTGGTCAGCAGCTAAAGGGCCCTCTCCCACCGGAGGCACGGCCCACCTCTCAGAAGGGTTTCTTGCTTCCATTTAGTCTCGCAAGGCAAGTACCTTTGTTTCTCCCGGGTGGGACGAGGAGGGATTTAGACTCAGCCAGCAATCTCTCTTCTTTCTCAGCTCCCATCTGTCCTCACACCCCGCTCCACTCCACAGCTGCTCCCAGCAGAGCGGCAAGATGCAGCTCACAAGCTCGGAAGCCCGGATGCACCCGAGCTTCAGAGCTGCTTCATGTCTCTCCCACTCCTGCCTCCTCTGCCTCCTCTCCTGCGACACTCTCTTCTCCTGGAGCAGCAGATGTAGGGGAGCGGTGGTAGGAGGCAGACACATTGGAGGGGAGCCCTGCTGCAGCTCTCCTCCGACAGGCTGAGGAGCCGCACAACGTGTGGAAACCAGCGAGGAGCGGAGCAGTATGCAAAAAGGAAAAAAAAATAAAAAAAATAGTGCAAAGCGACAGCAGTGGGTAGTGCTGTTCCTCTGGGAGGAACAGAACAGGGGGAGGTGAGAAGAACCAACTAGAGAGAATAGGAAAGGAACCAAAATGAAGAGGAGGAATAAAATGTAGAAGATGCAAAAAAGAGAAGCAGATGTTCTTGCAGCACTTATTCCCTCTGACATTCGTACCCAGCTCTTTCATCTTCCTCCAGAACTGAGAAATGGGCTGCTACATGCTCCCTCCCTGTTCCCACCACCCTGACCCTCTGTGCCACACGTCAAAACGAGCCAAGGCCAAGAGCCCCAACACTGCTCCCGGCACCGGAGCGGGGAAGCCTGGGGATAATTACAGGCAGGACACAGGGCTCTGCTATAGGACACAGCTAGGATCCAACATATCCGGGTGAAGCAGCTCTGCTGTCCAGCTTCTTTGCCAGCCTTGGATTCAAATCACCCCCATCCCCACCTCATCCTCTATTTCTTTGTTTCATTAAATAATTCTCCTCCATCTACCCTGTACCAAACTCCACTCCACAGGTGCAGCAGAGGGATGCTGTGAGCCACGGGAGATGCCGCTGGCTGCCCACACCCAGCGCCTCGCTGAGCTGCAGCTCCTCTGCAAGGCTGGCTCCATCCGAGGGGCCACCAGCCAACTCCTCAAAGAGGAGGGCTTCGACAACAGTCCTTTACTCAAACAGAATGATCAGCTGGCCCTGAAGGCTTTGCTTAGATACAGCAGACTGATCTAGCCAAGTGACTAATGGGTGATTCCCATGCTGGAAAAAGAGAAGGGACCTGGAAGTCCACATGTACAAAGCCCAGCTCACATCCTGTCCCTGATCTGACGGGGGCAGGCTTGGAGCAAGGGAGCTGGCAACGTGCCTCATGGTGAAGCATCTCCTAGAATAGTTCAGTCATAAGGACAGAAGACGAATCTTTATTTTTCTTCCAGCAGGCTTAGTTTCTTTCCTCTGGAATAGATCCTGGCTATCAGTTGAGGACATCCCCTCCAGAAAAAGGCACTGGCAACAGAAACCCTTTCTTCCAAACCCATGGGGTGGAGTTGCCTGTGTCCCAGCGCTGCTGCACTTCATCCTTGTGGGTGCTGAGGTTACAGACCCGATGCTCCTGCCCTGACACCCTGCAGCCCGTCCCACGGCTGGCAGGGTCCCTGCCTGCCACCCCAGCTCTGCAGCAGCAGGGACCCAGCCCCACGCAGGGGGACAACAGGGAATTGCCTCCAAACCACCAGATGTTAATTTTGGAACTTACTCACTAATTCCACCAACTCGGGGGGGAAAGGTGGGCAAGGTATTTTCTTCCAACACGCAGAGACACAAGCGGGATGGAAGGGGGCAGGCAGCAAGAGGCAGCAAGGGAACAGGTCAAACGCAGCAAACCCCAGAAACCTGCGAGCCCCGAACCAGTCACAACAGTGACAACGGCTAGAAAAATCCCATTCCTCAGGCACAAACGAAATCCTCAGGCGGTTACACTGTAAAAACACCTTCTGTCTCCTCTTTTAAAGAGTCACAGTCAAGACTCATCAAAGCCATTTAAAAAGCGTCTGGCAAAAAGTTCCCAAACATTAAAAATGGCTCTCTTTATTTTGGCATGTCAGGATTCACAGCATGTAGCGGTCTGTACCAGCAAGAAGGGAGGGATGGGCCAACACATCCTGGTAAAATGAGAAAGGATACAAATCTTGGCTCCCCGTGCAAACTGAACCAGAACTGAACTATGTCTGAGTGATGAAAAAAATCTTATGGGATTTCCAGCTCGTTTCTGTAGGCTCGAGATCAGATTCTGAACTACTGTGTTTATCCAAAAGTGAACCAGACCTTTGAATATTTGGAGGACTATTCACTGCTGAGCCGCGTTTTTCTTGGATGTCAAAAGCACGGGAAGTTCTCATATTTTTTAATAGAGAAGAGGGGTAAGGTGGGGGGGAGAAGGAAGAGTGCCTTTTTGTTGCTACAACATAAATAGTATATTGCATACAGCTGCTTGCGCGCTTCCCTGTCTGGTCAACAAAACAGGGAACATATTTTAAGCTTGTTTTCCAAAACACTGTATGACAAACTTGCACTCAGAGGCCCATGAAATAAAGCCCCTGACTGTGGACATCTCACCACGCACCATCGGACACTCGCTGCTGCTGCGTGAGTGAAGAAAGCAAAACGTTGAGACAGCCCAAAACATGGTAAACTAACGCTGTAAATCACATCTCTGCACTTCCAAGCCTATGGCACAACCTAATTTAGAATAGCTTCTAAAAACCTTAATTCTAAAAGATTCTGGTAAAGCAAAAATAGGCAAGGTTCAGATGGAGGTGACAAAAATGATTAGAGGCCTCGGCAGATAGGAGGAAAGATTGATAAGGGTGGGAGTGTTTAGTTTAGCGAGAGATGAGTAAGAGGGGAGATGATAAAAGTACACAAATTGTGACTCGGCCTGAGAAGGTACATCTGGCGCTATTTGCAATTTCTCGTAACGCAAGAGAAAGGGGACACTGAATCAAGTCAGGAAGCAACAACCACCAAAAAAAAACTTAAAGCAGATAAAGGGATTTTTTTTCTTTTCTTTCTTAATACACAACTCATAATTACTCTCTGGAACTTACTGTCACAAGATATCACCAGTGCCAAGAGCACGGGGAGGATGGAAAGAAAGGATTAGACACTTGCACAGATAGTAATGAGAGCATTTACAGCTACCTTTGGAAAGATAAAAATATAAATTAGGGTACAAATGTTTGTGCTTCAGGGCACGAGACAACCTTTAATCGCTGGAGGCTAAGAGGAAACTTTCCCCCGGGGACAGGTCCTCTAACTGTCCTTCAGGGGCCCAAGGACGACACCCAGGGTTGCAGAGACCCCGTGCCCAATGGGATGCAACCCCTCCTGCCCCTCTGCCTTCTCGGGTACCTCCATCCCGCACCGCTGACCCCAAACCCCATTCCCCAGCCCATCCAGAGCCCCTTCGATGAGCCACCGGGCACAGGGTGGCTGCCCACGTCCCCGGCCCAGCCCCTGCCCATGTCACCTGGCCCCAAGCCGCTCATTTCCTCTTTCTTCTTCGCATCACATTTAAGTTTCAGGTCCTTATTTTGCCAGCCCTTCCTCTCCCTGGTATTTCAACTGCCATTTTCTCCTCCCTCAAAACTAAACCCACAGCTTCAGTCCCTGCCATCCACTTGGGCTCCCCACTGAGGGCTGACCCCCAGAGCTGGCGGGCGAAGCATCCACCTCCACCTCCCCAGACCCACCAGCGACGCGCACACTTGAGCGCAACTTCAAGATGTCAGGCAAATTTCCCTTTTTTTGATCTGAAGCCGTTCTGTGGAGGGAACCTGCGTCCCTGAGGAGGACGAGCCTCCTGACGATATGGCACCTGCGGGGCAGCGGCAGTCAGGCACTATTACGGACCGCGGAGCTCATGAACGCACTGGAACTGACATGCGATTCGGGGAGACAAAGAGAGATTTTGAAAGCAAGTCAGACTATTAAATTTATACCTACCTGCACAATGTGAAACAAACCACATCTCGGTTTCCTTTCATGTGCATGACAGTCTTAACTTGTTTCTTTTAATCCCATAAAAGCAGCTAAAGCATGCAACATGCTTCCCAGAGATGAGGCAAACCGGTATTTTACTTCCTGACAGTGATTTAGTTTATAGGGTGGTTTTTGGTTTTTTTTCAGGGAAGATAATGAGCATTGTCCTAAGCTGGTATTACAAAGGAAATGCTACATGCTAGACACCTGGCATTTAAAAAAGAATCACATAAATTGACACTGTCTGTAACGGACCAAATACAGCTGCAACCCCTCGCGCTGCACAGACACCGGTATCAGCGGCAAAAAGCTCCCAGCAGCACTCTCCAAGCCTTCTTCAGAAGTCAGCACCCTTCGACAAATGCAAAGTGCCTCTCATTTAGTCAATCGTACCCAAAGTAGGACTAGGGAGAGGACCGGGGCTGTGCTGAGGCAGAAAGGACCACGTAATAAATCCAGCAAATCCAAGGGGGTGAAGCAGTAATCCATGGAAACGTTCCACCCAAGAGGGGGTTTTTAAGTGCCTTTAATTCCCAGCTGCAAACCCAGTAAGCTGCCAGAAGGCGGAGACCACCGAACACAAGGGGTTAATGGCCTTGCTAGAGAAAATTATACACATAATTTCCTTTTATCATAAAACAATACGTTTATTATTTTCTGTATATCTGTTAAAGGGCATGGCCTTCTGAGTGGAAAACAAAACACAGCTCGGTCACATGTTTATTTGCTTCAGCTACTCCCTTTCCCTTCTGATAAATAATCAAACATGCCATCCAGAAAAAACAAAACCAGTGAGCTGGGAAATTTGATGGTCATCAAATAGACTAAGATACCAAGAAAAGCAGCCCACTGTTCCCACAGTGAGTTTTCTGCCCCACACCTACACTAACATCTGAGTAAATAACTTCAGTCACTCTTTCCATTTTCCCCATGCAATTACTCCTACTGTTAAACAAATTGTCCTTAAGGCAGTTGCAAACACCATTTTTTTTCCTGCGAAGTAGAACAACTTCTGAACATTAAAAAGCCAGACTAGCAATATATTTTAAAAATATGTTTGTTGTACTTGCGGTTTGGCTGAACACACAGCTTGATTTCTCTCTCTCTCTTTTCTAGGAAGATGGGGGTTTACAGTTTAAAATTTTAAAGTGTATTTGGATCTCGGAGAGGCAGGAAAAGCCTCCAGGAGGATGGGTTTTCTCCACAGGGCAGGCAGCATATTTTCCATTTTCTCTTATGTTTCACACTATAGGAACACCACGAATGCTTACCGAAAAAAAAAAAGTTACCTGCTATTTCAGTGGACTTTTGAGGGGGGAGGAACAACAGAGAAACACCAAGTAGTTTTTTAAGTCACTTCAACAGAGAGGGAAAAATCCAGCATACGTGTCGCAACATGGATTACCCAGAGGATCTACGCTATCTTCCAACAACCCCTGAAGACCATTCATACAACAATCATTAATACTGAAAAACTGCAGAGAAAATCCCTCACGTGAGAAGTTAACAACCATTACCCGGCGTGAGCACGCTTTCCCTTTCCTTTTGTAGTACCACAGGTCTAAACAATAGTAATATGAATGAGATAATAGCCATGCTTGTCTCAGCAGCCTGATTTTTATTAGCATGAAATTGGTACAAATATTAGCGAGGCTGGTTCGCGAGCAGTGCCAGAGCCACGATGCAAACAATTTGCAGAAAACAAAAAGCCACTCGGTGGGCTTGCACCTCTCTCTTTTGCTGCCCAGAACAGCAGCCACATTTCCTTTTTTTGGGGGGGTTGTTTGGTTGGGGTTTTTTTTGCCACTTGTGCAAGTGCGAGGAGAAGCCACAGCACCCGGCGAGCAGCGGGGACGGTGACACACAGGGCTGCTCCTGCTACAGAGGGTCGTCGCGACGGGCGCCCCCGAAGAGGAGTTAGCCCTCGCCACGGTTCTCCGAAGCCGTGCCAAAAAACCCACCCTCGTTGTCCACACCGCAATAAACAACCTGAACCGGCTTCTTTTGCTTTAAACCCAAGCGATTCCCCTCTGTGCGCTGCCAAGCTGCCGGCACAAGGCAGCAAGATAAAAGTTCAGCCCTGCCTGCACGCTCCTTTTCTCTGAGCGCTCGCAGAGAGAATGAAGAGTTTAACAGAGTAAGCTCTTACTGTCTGCCTTTAGATTTCCGTCTTCGCGCTGGAGATGTGTTTCTGGCTGTTTCTGTGAAGCGGGGGCTGAAGAATGGTAAAAAGATGTTTGAATAAACAGGAAGTGCTGTGCAGCCGGAGCGCAGGCTGGAGGGAGACGGCGCTGGAGCACTGCCCTTCGCCGGCAGCCACCGGGTCTCTGCCTCCACAGTAGCAACCTCTGCTTTTACTAAATGACAAAGAAACCGCAAAGCATTCCTTCCCTAATTCTCCCCTCGCAAAGTGGCGAGATCGGCGGGAGCTCGCAGGTAATCTCAAAGTTGGGTTTAGCACTACACCAGGCACAAAAATCTAGCAATTCGGCGTTATTAAATTCCCCCCCCCGGGCCCCCCGTCTGTAAGCAGAAACATGCAGAACTAATTATGTCCCCAACTAGACCAAACAGCGGCAAAAAGCACACCTCGCTCCTGTATCTAGGCAAATTCATATTTGCACATAAGTTCAGCCAAGCTTGACGTTCCTACCCTCTACAGTGCTGTAACTTGCTCTTAAAACCGGCTGGCGAGGCTGGCCGGGCTTCAGAGCTATTTTCTCTAACTGCGTGAATTGAAATATAAACAACCAGCCAAAAAATGCAACTTGTCTCAGGCGCAGGACTTGCATCCAGCATCTCCGAAAGCGTGCGTTTGTTTAGCATTCCGGCAGATGCCTTCCCTTCTTCGTCGTCTCCTTCCCCTCCCTAAAACAAACTACCTATTTAACTCGAGATGACTAACTAACCGTCTCCCCACCCAATTATCAAAGCCCTGTCTTCTGTCATATTGGTGACACGACACAGATATTGTCAAGAAAAAGTAAACCAGGGCTGGCACTCGAAGGCAGCTCGTGAAGAGATGAGCAGTCGAACAGCCATATTCAATAAAAAAAAGGAACAGGATTCCTTTAGAAAATGTATTGCTGTTGTGGCAACGTGCTGCTGCCACTGAAGGGACTGATTTGTTATTTAGCATGTAGTCTTGGACTGTCTGTCATTCTGGGTGCTAATGCTCTGCTAAAATAACTCATTGGGAGCTGTCAGTGGGATGTTTACATAGGCCCCCAATCTTTTCTTCATACAAGGAAATTTTTTACTGGAATTCATCTTCTTTTGATCTCACATTCAAAGCAACAGCAGCTTGATAGACATGCAAGTCTGAAAGCAAATCCAGACGCTGAAGATAAACCGCCAGAGTATGACAGGCAGGAGCATCTAAAGCTTATAAAAATGAAGAGAACAGCATGTCGTCTGAGTATTACAATAGCAGAAATCAAGAGACATATTAGGTGGAACTGATCAGCCACAAAAACAGTTCAAAAGGCAGATCATAGAAACTGAAGACTAAGCTAGGGGAAAAAAAAAAAAATTGGAAAGATCTGCTTTACAGAGGCATCACCTCCCTTCTGAGTACCACAGCGTTTCCGCTCCAGCATGTAAACTTAAGGGGAAAAAAAGAGGAGGGCTTGTGCCGCCTCTACTAACTCAGCAGTTCTTACCTCCAGCTCACCAATTAATTTGCCGAGCGTACGTTTCAATTACGTGTTATTCAAAGCGAAATAAAAATAGGACACCGGGCCACTTGCGTCTAGCCCAGCCCTCCAAAACCCCACAGGGATGGGGAATCGGTGGCTGTCCCTTCGGAGCCCGGGGAATCGCATCCCCCTGCTCAGCGCGAGAGGGGCCCTGGCCTCGGCCCCGGCCACCATTTTAGCCTGTGCGCCTTTCAAAGGGCTGAGGCTTGGGATGCTCCGGAGCTCTGCCTCTCCCACCGCTGCAGAAATATTCGTTCACAAGATAATTTTATTTAAATTGAATTACGTGTGCAACAGAGTCCGCAGATATGCACCAAAGATGACACTTGCCGGGAAACAATTGCTGAAACTTTCTCTAGAAACCCACACATTTTAAATTTTTCTTCCCCAAATAAGCTTCTTATTCTAATTGAAGTCAGCAAATATAATGAAAAAGTAATTCTCAAACAATTTTGTACTTAGAGCTGTTTGTTAACAAACACGGAACGAGCGGCAGTGTTAGGTTAAAGGGCAGCAGGATTCCACATTATAATTTAGCCTGCGGTTATTTCTGATTAAGAACACCCTCCGGGACAGCAACGCAAGATCTTCTTTTGCAGCAGGCACAGCTTTTAAAATTAGCCTCTTCTGCATAATAAAACCAACAGGAAAACTGTGGATTTAAAACTGTATTAACCAATTTGAAGTGGTGCAATCAGTTTATGTCGCGCTTTCTGCAAAACACCCTTCCCTGCCTTAGTCAAGTTACAAATGTAAAAATGCTGTCTGGATTCTGAAACTGTTGTAAGAAAGTCACCTTCTGTCATGCTTATGTAGCTATCTAATGTGCTAAAGGCTGATTATTTATCTTTAAACTGTACTAGTTTAATCTTTTAAGGTCACCACTAATCTGCTCCAACCTTTTAAAAAATAGCAGCTTTCAAGACTTACTGCTGGAATCACTAAACTCAACGCTGAATGTCATTGTAACGGATACATTAGCCAGAATGAGCGCAGTTTTACAATGTAAACACCAAATATAAATCCCCACCTAAATGAGAAGAAAAATATGATCTCCATGCCAGGAGAAACGTCAGTAAATACGACCGACACAGTATTTTTTCACACAAGTATTGTTCCAAATCATGTTGCGATCTCCCTCGCTCCTCCCTTCCCAGCACAAAACAGTCAAAACTTGGGTATAATTTAAAGGATCATTAGGTGCTTTTTCTTCATCTTTTCCCTTTCACAGCAGCAACTTTGCATTGCCGCTGCAAAGCCTGCCAAGTGCATTTGGAAGTTGCTCTAAGTCCAAAAAGCCCCTCGCAGCTTATTTGTGTGTGTGTTGCGCAGAGACCCTTCTTAGTCTTCTGTTTTCTTTTCCCCTAGACTTCTTCTGGACTTGAATGTCACAGTAGACCTTGAATGTGAAATGGCTTCAAGCTAATTGCTTTAATTGCTTGAAGATGTGCAGGCAGGTGAAACCCGATCCCCTTGGCCATTGTAGAGACCAGGAACAACACAGGAATGTTTACATAGTGGTTTGAGTTTAATAGACAGTAGAGCTGAGTTTCAGACAGCTAGCAAAAACACAGCTAATAGGTGACCTCTTAATGTAGTCCTCCTTTTTAAAAACAAAATACAATTTCATTTTATACAAGGCAATGTCCCTAAATGCCAAGGTTATCTGCTTGACTTTTTGAGTGAGCATGCACTGCGTTGCACCTGACATTTATACCAGAAACTCTATCCTGAATGCATTTCCCTCTACCTTAAAACAAAAAGCACTTTATGTGTCAGTCACCTTACAAACAGATTAGAGCTGGATGGGGTTTCCGAGTAAAGTGCAGTCATTTTAATTTAAAATTGAGTGGTTTTCACCACTGTCACTCTCCTTTCGCCCCAAAAACCTTCCCCACTGCATCCCTGCATTCTCTCACCCGGGCATTCCCACCCTCCGGTGGGGACCTGCACAAGCCCTCAGTGGGCTCTTCTGGAAAGGCAAAGTATGACTTTGACTGCTTTTCCAGAGCTTCCAGTACATTTGCTACACACTGTGAAGATACGGACTGGCTGCGATGCGCTTTTTCAAAGGCGCAGCTTGGTTTCATGTACAGCACAAAGTCGGCAGCTCTTCCTCGGGCAAAATTCCTCCTGACTGAGAACTGCAGCATTTGGGGTCACTGAGAATCAGGCTTGCTTTCCAAGAATCATGAGGTAAGTAAAACACACTCGAAACCAGCCAAAGACTGGCGAGCAGGTATAGCCCCAGTGTGGAAAACAAAGCAGAAAGAGTGATTTTGGCAGTAGCGGTAGCATAAAGGTATTTACTGTAAGTCTAGTCCAAAAAACAAACACCGAAAACAGATAATACCTAAATACTCACTTTCCTGGCACAGGCACTTCGAGTTTTGTTGCCAATCGGTTAAAATCACTTTCACTGGGTGAATATTAGCAGGGAAATGACACGTATTACCTCCCAGACAATTAGGAAAAAATAAACTAGCGTTACATGGGAATGAAGAAGGGAAGGCAGTGTGAGGAACAGGACTGGAAAAAGCTTAAATGCACAGAGGCCGAAGAGGGGAGGCCAAACCAGCATTTATTTAGTACCAATGAGAAAGGAAAACAGCCCTCAGCCCTGCAAGCAATGGGCATTTCCAGTCTCATCTTTGCAATTCTGCTGAGAAAGTTTCAAATTCTCCAGTATCCTACGCTGAAACTACCACCCCTCGGGCAGAAGCGAAGAGAAGCAGGAGGAAGGCTCCACCAGCCACTTCTGGATGCAACCGTCGTTGGCAGGAAGACAATAGAGGCTGGTTGCTCTGCTCTACCTTCCCTGTTATTCCCAATCCTCAGAAGCAAATGAGTAACTGATCTTAAATAATACAGAACAAAGGGAACAATAGGAGCTAGAAAGCAAGCTGGGATACTTGGGAGCACGCCTCTTTCTGTTGAGAGCCAACCTTGCCGGCACACACGCATGCACTGAGTTGTTGTCCCGTGTCCCCCCATCACCTCCAAAAAGCTCAAATCCCAGCAAGCGTGGGGTTTT
>VYZM01002469.1:226974-251258 GCA_013398915.1 Dromas ardeola | reverse complement strand
GTGGGGGGGGGTGGGAAGGAGGCTGTTGGTCAGGATCCCACAGCAATAATTAACCTCTCATTTGCCAGGGCACGCACCGCTTGCTGACTAATCTGAGTTTTCTTGCAAAAAAGGCAACAAGAATGACCCTCATGGACATTTTGCCCGTCTGAGCCTGAAGACTGCTTGGAAGATGGGGTATTTGAGACGCCCCCTTCATCTTTGCTTGGCATGAGCAGGTTTGTCATCGATTCGTTCTGATCTTCAGCAATTTTGGGCACAGCCCAAAAGGCCACGAACGGCTGGCAGATGGAGCTGCGGCACCAGCCCGTGCCACCACGGCCTCCCATCCTGCTGCTGCTGCGCTCCGTGGTGAGCCATGGGACAGGCACATCTGTCCTGAACGGCTGCAACCTCTAACAATTTCTGCATGGCCCATTACTCAACCAAACACAACCGTGCTGGCCTCCCACCTTGGCTTCTGGTGCAGAACGGCAATGGGGGTTATTAACAGAAAAGGGCAGCGCGGAGGAAACGGGCGGAAGACCACCACTTAAAATACACTTAACTACTGCAAGTGAAATTAATAGTAATAAAAAATAAACTCGTTCAAAAAGTTTTCCTCTGCGAATACCTATCGCATACCCTACCACCAGCGTCAGTAATAAGTTTTCAAACGGATAACTGCTAAATGAATGTATCTGCTAAAGGAATCATTTCTTTTTTTTTGCGCACTCTGAGGTTATGTGTTTAGCAGGCTTCGATACTTCAATGAAAAATTGAGGTGGCAATGATTTGCAGACTAAATTAATGTTAAATACTTCAAAGAACTGGACAAACAAGTCAGCAGCAAAAATTTTATGGGTTCACTTCCTTCAAGGGAACTTAAAGAGCCAGCATTTTATTGCTGTGAATTCTAGTCACTCCTTTTACCCCTCAGCATCTGTTTGAAATATGTAGTAGACAATTGCTTTTTTGGCTCTGACTCAGGTGGTTGAAATACAGGACAAACAGACTACTGTATATAAGCTTTCCTCCAGCAATGAAAATTTTTATTAACTCTCTTGCATAGCAAACTCGGCTGCCTAGCTTCCAATCCCTATAGAATCATCAAGGAATGTGGCTAGTTATTAATTCTGGTGGTCAAGCACGGGGTGGATATGCTGAGACTTGTCTGCAATATGTAACCTCACATTTCAAAAAAAAAAAAAAAAAAAAGGAGGAAAAAAAGCTACAGAGGGAAGGAAAAAAATAAATGAGTTCTGTTTAGTTCATCATTCACATGTGTAAAATTCCAACCTAAATACTAGCTCTGTACATAAATATGTCAGCCTTGTCAAATGCTCCAGCCAAAGAAAACACGGCCCATGGTGGAGGGGTTCAGAATTACCCTCAGAGCCATGAACCTGCCCCACCTTCCGTCGCTGTGTTAAATTCAGGAGCTTTCTCACATCGGTGTTTCATAAACACAGCCTGCAAATGCTGCCTAAAAATTACCCTTCTCACCCCACCCAGCTGAAGCACCAGGGAAAAGAGAGGAGGAGGAGGAGGACAAAGGTACATAAACCAAAAAAGAAGGTCCTTGAACTCCAGGAGACTTAACTTCATTTAAAAGGATCCTGACCACCTGTAACTCCTGCATTCATTGCTCCTGCATCCTCAACACTACCTGTGTAGTGGTGACCGCTTTCGCAAAGCTTTTGATCACTGAGAAGCGATGCGAGATGGTTTCCAGCGTTTAACGTTGAGTAAAACACCCTCTTTAAAGTTGTGGTTACGGGCTAATCTGAGTCAACCTTTGGCTGTTGTGGTGTAGTACGGGCTGCTTTTAGCCTTCTGTTGTGTTTCCAATGTCATAAATCCCTAATAGCAGTGATCAACATTTAAAAATAAACACTTGCCATGTATTTTGTACAAAAAACCAACCACAACTGTCTGAAATCCCACTGTTTTGCAGATATTACCAATTTTCGTATTTTTAGTGAATACTTAACACATAGATTAATAAGTCGTTGGACTTTGCTTAAAGCTCCCCTTCAGCTCTGCTATATTTTTGAGAAACAAGGCAGCGGTCTACAGCTAGCTGTCTATTTGCTCAAGCTAATTTCCGCACCAGCAAATTTAATAGTTTAAATGAGTCTGTTCCACCAATGCCATAAATCAGAGAACGTGACTGCAACATGAAGAGTGTGATGAGCCATCAGGGCTGCATATTGCACGCTCCTCTGTATCACGACACGTCCCGTGACACTGAATCTCCCTGCTCTCATACACCATGACCTGAAGCAATGTCCTTGCACCATTTTCTGGTCATCACATCCCATAGGTATCCATTTGATCTTCCATTTCTCTTCCTATTTCCCCAGGGACAGCACAGAGGAGGATGCTTCTCATCCCTTCCCCTGCAATTGCTGTTGCTGGATGAGAAGAATGCGACTCTTATCTCTCCTATTTCTTACTGCCAGTAAAAAGCAGGGTTCCCCTTCCAGCTTTCAGCTCCTGCTCACCGTTCGTCGGGAGCGCAGGCTCTCCGGCACCTCGGTTCATCTGGCGAGCACTCGCTGCGCTGCTGAACATCAGCTCACGCAGCGAGAGCCCGTCGCTGGCCTCGGCCGCCTCTTCAGCAGCTCCCTCGCAGACAGATAGGATATTATAAGCACCACATGTGGTGGCCAAATAGCACTGTTATCTGTCCTGAGGCTTGTTTCTGCCCCGCCAGCTCCCAGCACACCAGGTACCTGCTGCTACCATCACCCTCCAGCTCCCACCCGGGCAGCCATGGCCACTAGCCTGCAAAACTTTGTCCAGTGTCTCTGGGCATCTCATCAGAAAGCATTATAGATGCGCAGCCTCACAGATACACGACTGCTATAACTCACCCGTGTCCAATTCATTCCTAGAAAGGAATTGTTCAAAGCTGGAATCCACTGGAACAAGAAAGGTCAAGCCCTGTAACCCTTAGGAGACAACCTCAAAACCTCTCTCCAAACGAAGCCTGCCATGCATGGGGTCTAGCAGGAAAGCAATTTTGATGCACAACCACAGCATACTTTTCCACATCTACCGAGTCATACTGACTCCAAAAGAGCACCCTCTCCATGAAAAGGTAGGTGCTAGATGAAAAAATGCAGATTGTTCTGAGGAAACCTTGAAAAATGCGGTATAAGTCCCTGCTGGAAAAGGGCATTCATACTATTAATCATATTTTCCTTAAATCATTTACCTAAAAAAGCCAGCAAACCACGCCAGAAACAAAATAATGGTTCTCCAACCAAGCTCTCAAAGCTACACCCAGAGGACTGTAAACTCCGTCTGCTAGTCAGTAATGAGTAGTCAGCTTTTGTCACCATGTAGATAAGGAAAGGAAGCAGATGCAAAGTACCCTATCATACAGTTTGCAACCTTCTCCAATACACGGGATGTCAGAAAGTCATAGAATCACAGGGTTGGAAAGGACCTCTGGAGATCATCTAGTCCAACCCCCCTGCCAGAGCAGGGTCACCTCAGAGCAGGTTGCACAGGAACGCGTCCAGGCGGGTTTTGAATGTCTCCAGAGATGGAGACTCCACCACCTCTCTGGGCAGCCTGTTCCAGTGCTCTGCCACCCTCAAAGTGAAGAAGTTCCTCCTCATGTTGAGATGGAACTTCCTATGCTCAAGTTTGTACCCATTACCTCTTGTCCTGTCGCTGGGCACCACTGAAAAGAGCCTGACCCCATCCTCCTGACACCCACCCTTTAAGTATTTATAAGCATTCATAAGGTCACCCCTCAGCCGCCTTTTTTCAGACTAAATAGACCCAATTCCCTCAGTCTTTCCTCATAAGAGAGGTGTTCCAGTCCCCTAATCATCTTGGTAGCCCTTTGCTGCACCTTCTCCAGCAGTTCCCTGTCCTTCTTGAGCTGGGGAGCCCAGAACTGGACACAGTACTCCAGGTGTGGCCTCACCAAGGCAGAGTAGAGGGGGAGGATGACCTCCCTCGACCTGCTGGCCACACTCTTCTTGATGCACCCCAGGATGCCATTGGCCTTCTTGGCCACAAGGGCACATTGCTGGCTCATGGTCATCCTGTTGTCCACCAGGACTCCCAGGTCTCTTTCCACCGAGCTGCTCTCCAGCAGGGCAGCCCCCAACCTGTACTGGTGCAGGGGGTTATTCCTCCCCAGGTGCAGCACCCTACACTTGCCCTTATTGAATTTCGTAAGTCCACAGACATAAGTCCACATAAGTCCACAGAGACACAACTATAGATTAGAGGGCCTACAGTCAACCATTTTATCCTTTCAATATGGTACTTTGGAGTGATCCGTATATCGAAACCACAGCCAGATATAAACAGTCCGAGAGGCAGAAGAATCCATAAACTGCCATGAACAGGCAGTATTTTCTGCTTAAGCATTTTTGGCTTATGCAATAGCATGGCACAGCCCTGAGCACGCTCCTCTGAGCAAGCCGGTCTTCAGTTACCACAAAAGGGCTTCGTGTCTCTCCAGCTCCCCACACCTTCTCAGGTGCCTGAAGGAATCCTATAGGTGCTTTACAGAAAGTTGTGCTCATCTGTGTCTTAGGCAAATGAGGCACTAAAGAAGCACTAAGTGCCAGATTAAATGCTGCACATAATTCTCATAATAAATTGTGAAAACAGTAAAAAAGCAAGAGCACTGCAATAAATTGCTCATAGGGTTGCCTAATCCTGCAGCCCTGAGCCTCAGGCTTTGCTTCGGTGCTGGTGCTGCCTTACCCAGTTACACAGCGGATCCCTTTGGTGGAAGGGAGATGCTCAGCCACAGGATCTCACAGTCTTTGCCCGGCAACACCTTGTGCCTGCAAAGTATCACCCTGAGAAGGAGATGGAGCAGGAAACCACATCTCACCGTTGCTAAAGCCATGGGGAAGGTGGCCTGAGCAGGCGTCTCCTTGCTCTGCCGTCTCATCTTCTTCAGACAAACCACTGCACAGTGCAGGAGTGGCAGGGAAGGAGAAACGACACGGCAGGCTAGAGACGGACGAAACAGTTTTATCAGCAATACTTGACGTGCACATACACACTTCTCAAGAGCAGCACTGATCTTCGAAATTTCTTAAAATTGTGTTCTGGTAGTTATTTTCTGGCCTGAAAGCACTCCTTGAAAAACACAGCAAAAAACTCTGGGAAACCTGCCTGCTTTCCTCATATTCCGTTTTCTGGATAAAAAACGTGGCCTTTTAATTTAAATGGTGCCACCTGTTGTCTTTAGCCTTTTTTTTTTTGGTCACCTCCACTCTTAATTCTCATTTAAGATTCAATTTAAGTTCCCAGGATGAAGCCGGATCCTGCAGTACGAATTCAGGGTGTTCGGCAGAACAGTTCTAGGAGTTGCCGAAGTAGCACATCGCCTCAACTAGTTGCATAACTTAATTACAGTTGATCTGATAAAATGTCACCTCTGTACAAGAGACCCCAAATAACATGCTTTCCCTGAAATATCCGGAGTCTGATTCATCTGTTTTACTCCTGCCTTATGCTGGTTTAGCACCACCGGCAACAGCAGCAGCATTACACCGACGTGAAGCTGAAATAAACCCATGGAGAGACAGACACATCGCAAACACACAGAAATTAATGTGCTTTTCACTGCTGTTCGTGTACAAACACACAGGGAAAAAAAAATTTTTTTTGCTTTTCTTCCTCGCTTTTCGCAAGTTCCTGGCTATCATTCTGAAATGTAGATATTCCCATCATGCCTCGGTGTTTTTCAGCCCCATGATGCCCTCACTTTTGATTGTGTAGATGAAGTTGAAGTGCACAGGGTATTTACTGATCCAGTTATCTTGTTCTGTGACAGGCAGAATCAATCAATCAAGGGGCCAGCTTTATGCTTACGTATTCCAGGCACATCTCCGCACTTCAGGATACGAGATCACAGTGTTATCCAGCCAAATTTGATCAACAAATGCAGTTCCCCTGTGCCACAGCAATCTCAGATGAAGATGTTATTATGTGGAACTGAGCAAAGTGATAAAGACAGTACAGAAAAGGGAGGAAAAGTCCAGCTGGACCTTTCTGACAGCCTCTATATACTACGGCTGCAGCATCCCTTTTTCTGAGGCTAACAAAAATAGCACATTCCCGAGTAGCTGTTGCAAAATGCTTGCTGGCCACCCTGTAAGTGTTGGTACTTAATGAAAGAAATATTATGCCACAGAGTTTGCTAACATATTCTTAAATGCTGGATAACAGATTACAACCCTTGCCACTGTATTTGTAGAGATTTTTATAACACAGGATCACATACTGTATTTTTCATCACTCTGTTGAACAAGCCTTACCAAAACCTGAAAGCCCAAAAATATATTTTAAAATCACAACTGGCTTAAGCAACCTTTAAGTATTTTTTTTTTTTTTTAAATCCCATCTAGAAAAAGATGCATGTGGATGTGCAAATGTTTAAGTCTATCTCAAGGATAGTTGACACCACGCTTTTATTTTGCCAATAGCTTTTCACTTTGCTATTGCCCTACAGTTATTTTACATTATTTAATCCAAAATACCATCTTTTTGATTCTACCTTTCTTTGCATTTTAAATCTTTAATGGGAGCCTTTGGCAGTCCATGGGCACAATTATTAGATATCTGCAGAGAGAAATTGAAAAATTAATCATACTTTCCATTTTATATTTCTGTACTATACATAAAAATTATCTGGTCTTAAAGCTGCATTCTGTGGTCTTTCGATATTCTCTCCCCAGCATGGTAAATACTATACGAGAATCGGTGTATCTTACATTCAAATCTCTTCAGCTAAACAGTTATATGGAGAATGCTGTGTTCTCTTTTCAAGTGCAAAATTTATTTCAGATCATTTTTCAATTAAAAGGCATCTGCTGCTACTTATTCTGTTATGCACTGCCTAAAAAATCAGGGTAAAAAGTACCCTAGACTAATCATATTGATGATACTGAAGTTGTTTATTACCCATTTATGGGCTTGGGTACTTAAATTACAGATTTTCACAACTGTATGCAAAATGCGTAACATAATCCTTATGCAGTTTGTTATAGAAACTGATATATGCATTAATCTGACCTTTGTCTAAATAGACCCTTAACCACAGGGACAAAAATCCAAAGGCATCTATCAGCATGTGAGCAGTATCAAAACTGCTAAATCTATTAAGTTTGTTTTCCTTTCACTATTATTAAACTGGAAAGCAAAATTCAACTGGAAAATTATGCCATTTGGGTTCCCTTGTCATCATGTAATAAGTATGAGAAATATATGTGCAATAGCCAAATGGCCAATAGACAAAACACCCACTCCAAGTGACGTACTGTTTTCCATACCACTCAGACAAAATCAAAACAACAGAGCTGTTGCAAACAAAAACAAAATAACATTTCCCATAAGCATTCCAGACAGAGAAAATTTACAGGAAAAGAAAGCTGGGAAAAGACCCAGAACGAAGTGAGTGTTTGTACCTCCAGCCATAAAACCCGCTTCGGCAGAGCTGGTAAACAACAGTTTAACATTAAAAACACATAAAGGCTAACAATTGATTAATTGTCAAACTTTGGAGTTAAAGATTTACATCAGACGGGAGGGAGGGCTGGGTTGCTGGCGCGGACCCCGGCGGCCGGGAGGTTCAGCTGCCCACAGCCCGGCCCGGCCAAAGGCAGATGCAGCCAAGGAACATGTTTCATTCAGAAACGAGCAGGATGCGAGCCGGCGTGGGGAAAAGCCCCAGCGATAAAAAGGCAAGGAGGGGAAAGTAGGCAATCAGGTTGATTGCTTCAGAGCAGTATGTTCTGCAGAGACTTCAAAAAAAAAAAAAAAAAAGGAAATCCAGCTTTTTTTTTTTTTTTTTTTGAAAGTCCTTCCAACTCTCTGTGCAGCCTGGCGGAATAACAACTTTAAAAAGTGAAGATGTCGCTTTTTTATAGCTGACTCACATTTATATAACTTTGTTAATGCATCTGCTCCCTGGAAGTTACAGTATCTGTGTTTAGCTGCGATACCTGCCCATAAATCGTGGCAGCGCGGCGAGTATCAACAGCTGCATTTTACTATTTCAGCCCGTCAGTTTACAGTGTCTCCATCACAGCGAATTCCTGTCAGCTGCACTCTCGCTAACACAATTCCTATGTTTTGCCTGGCAGTAAATGGACGCTCCTGCCCCAGCATCATCTAA
Organism: Dromas ardeola; assembly: GCA_013398915.1. Lineage (NCBI taxonomy): Eukaryota > Metazoa > Chordata > Aves > Charadriiformes > Dromadidae > Dromas > Dromas ardeola. The sequence continues at coordinate 243,112 of VYZM01002469.1, read as the reverse complement.
ACAACTCTGTTAACATTTGCCCCCGAGCGTCTCTCTCTTTGTCCAGTCCCTGTCTTCTAACAGATGTCATCCAAGTCTAATCAAGCATAAAATGGTCATAAATATTTCTTTCTGGTAGATTTCACATTCGCATTTCATGCAGGGACATGATATTTTTCTGCTACCTCCAGGGAGTACCTAATGCAAAAACCAGTTACTTACATTCAAGGCTCATGTTCCTTTAGTAAAACGCAGCACATGTTCTCAGTTCAAAGACATAAAAAGGCACAAGACTTTATCTCCTTTTGTTTAACTGCACCCTATTTTTTTTTTTTAAAACAATGTGTGCCACAGCTCCCATCTAGGTATAGCACTGTCCTTTGCTTCACAGGAAAACACACAACCACATAATGCCGAATTATGACCCTACCACTCTCTCAAGCACAAGCATTTCTGAATTTCATACTCCCATACCTTAATTGTTGCACGAAAGATAGATTTTTTTTTTTTTTTTCCCCCTCAGCTATTTCCTTTAACAAGCTATTTAAGGGCTTCACAAGATTAGAAAGGCACTTCTCTATTTTGGTTCATTTTATGCAAAATTTTGCAACCTGCCTCATCATATTTTATTATAACAGTTAAATGATTCTAGGATACAAATTTAAGATTCATGCCTATTTAACAGTTGATAATCATGAGATACAAGCAATTTCCAGTGCTTAAACTTTGAAACTATTCAAGATAATTAAGTCTTCTTAACGTCAGAATCATCAGAGAAATTATATTTACCCTTGGTAAACTTGGTAAATAATATGTCAGACTGGAAAATTAAACTAACCCTGGATTATTCACAAAGCCGTATGTCTTATTATTTTTTCCCCTGTTATGTTTGTCAAAGCAGAAATGTGACATAGCTATTTAAAGTGAACCACACAACACTTAAGGATATGGATCACAACAGCGAAGCTGTTTTTCCTCCTCCTTCTCCACTGAGCCTAATATTTGATTACTGTTAGTCAAATCAAGCTTTCAGGCAAATAATCTCCATTTTTTAAGTTAATGAGATGTGGTCATGTCGACAACAGCTTGCAGAAACTTTTAATTCCAATTCCTGCAGGCTGTGCTGGCCTCTTTTACAGCAACCACTGTATGAATGAGTCAAATTTGCCAAAATGGCTTATGTAGACAAGTGCACACTTTAAAGAGGCACTAATTAAAAATACCCACTGGTATCATAATTTAAATACCATGAAAATAAACTGTAAAAGTAGCTCAGCTACAATCTTATGACTTTCCTTAGAGCTCGTTTACTTTAACTAGATGATGTTTTATTGCAGATGTATTCGCAGCTAAAAACAATTTTTCGTCTTGGAGGAATTCAAGATTTTGATATAATTAAACAATTTATGTTAATATTTGTTTCACATAAGCTATTAAGCAAGCCCCCCAGAACAAGTGCTAATTGAGAAAGATGCAAAGAAGTAGAGTGCTGAAGTAAGCAGCAAATCTATACCGTTGATTTACTGCTCTGTCTGCAACTTCCCCCCTCATTACAGCTCTCTTTCTCCCTCTCATTCTCTGCTATAAGGCTCCCAGCTGTACTGAATCCCATTAAAACACTTTCCTTGGATGCTATTATCTACTGCTTTCCTCAAAAAAGGAAGAGAAGGAAAAGGGAGAAAGAGGCGGAGCTTGGTATTATGCTCGATGCACTTCCCTGGCCACAACTTCTCCCAAATCCCTTTTGTCTTTCTCTTTTTTTGGCAAGGAATGCGAGCGGCACAGTTGTAGTGTAACAAAAGCAGACGTGAGACCAAAAATGAAATACATAAAAAAACTGGTGCTGAGAGGGTTAAACCTATTTAAGGGGTTAAATATGCAATTACCACTGACTAAAACCAGAGAGACATCTAGATAAATAGAAGAAATGAAGTCCCCAGGTTCCATTCAAAAGCCTTCATCACATTACTACCAGACAGAAAACTCTTTAAGTACCATTTTCAGATGTTAAATCATTGTTCGTGCAGCACATATTCTCACTGTTCCTGGGGGAACAATATCTGAAGACAGCGTGCTAACAAATGCAATCCAGTAAACAGGCATTTTTCCTCTTGTTGTTAGTACCTTTGTGTTCCAGCTCCCAGCTCTGTCATCCATGCCTTCTCTCTGCTTTGAAGTTAAAGTACTGAATGAGCGTTGTCATCTATTACCCAGAGTGTGCATGTAGATTATAAATAAGAAATAAAAGTGACTTTCAGTACACTGCTTTTGCATTAGCAAGTTGCCTTCTCTTTTACCTCCTCTGTCCTTCATACTTTGCTACCAACATTATATTAAAAACCTGACTTTAAGTGTTTCTTGTAGAATGCTATAAAATGTGTACACAGCGGAGACAAAAGTTTTACTGAAACAAACAAGTCCAGCAGTTTAACCAGGTTCATGAGTTCAGCTTCAATAGACTGTTTAACCCTTATCTGCAAATGTCCTTCAGGCCCCCGACACATTAATTGCATCCCCGGCTTCTTTTGCATGCACGCTACTGAAAACACAGAGCTATTAATTACACTGAAGTTTATGTACAGAAAGAGTCCTTTTCTACTATCGATCAATTATTTATTAATATTTTCCGGTGCAATGATCTCATCGCATTTTTCATTTTAAGGCCCCGAACAAACACTTTTCACACGAGTACCAGCGCTGATCTATTTCAACTGCATCTGCTTGTACCTGGTCAGAAAACTCTTCACCACAAACATGGTTAAGAGAGTTACAGATGTTTCTCCTGTTGCTTCATCTAAAGAAAGAGGTGAGCAAAGACAATTTGCACTTCCAGTGGCCAAACCCCTCAGTCTTCCCCCTGCCTTCAGCTGGCTGAGGCGCAGCAGGGCTACAGAACTCCTGCAGCAGGGCCAGTTTGATTTGGAAATGGAGATTACCGAGGTCTGGTGTCTTAATCCACACACACTGCCTGAACTACGGCAGTTTAGGAAGCAGAAAGGTTTCTGAAGACCTGAGGGGTGGTGGGCACCCAGAGAAGTACACGCCAAGGATGACACAGAGAGCTTTGTCCTGTTAATGCTCCAGTGGGGACTCCCCTGGGCCACCTCTGGGCAGAGGCACAGTGGACTTGGGTCTCACGCACCGGCTGGGACCCAGATGTGCCTCTGCAAAAAAAAAAAAACAAACACACAAAAAACAGGTTCTGGGGAAATCCAGGCAGAGTCAAACCAGGCTGAGCCCAAAATGAGCACTGCATGAGGACCTGGAAGTCACACAAAGTCAGCTCCGGGAACACTAAGCACAAGCCTGGGAACGATACACTTCTAAATAAATAATAACAGAACTTTTACACTTAATAAATTCCTCATTATTTATCAGAACATCCATTTTAGATGACCAAAAGCATCCTTATGCACCTAGCTTCTCTTCAGTTCTATGTTCAGCTCAAAGTTTTGGCAAACATTAACTCTTGCACGACATCTGTGTTGTTTCAAGATGCTGGGAACACAGAGACCTGAAGACCAAAGCTGCTCTGGAGGAGGAGTGAAAAACGCTGGACGGGACACACCGCACAGGGACTGGCAGTGCCCTGGCTGCACCTGCGAAACTATGGTATCAGCCAAGACAATCTCTCCGTGCGGCTCCCTGCCTCCGGAGACAGCCTCGGCTTTTGGGAGAGAAGAGAAACCCCTCGGCTCTTCTGGCTGGGCAGCAAAATTTGCGGTACATCTGGGGCCGAGTACTGGCTGGTCAGGTAAGGAATCTGCAGGGCAGACACAGAGAAGCTCTCCTTCCCTTCATCCCTCCAGGTGTCCTGGATCTTTCTTCCTTTCATCCTTTTGGATAAACAATAATGATATAAGGAGGTTCAAGTACAGTCCAGTGATTTTCACTTGGACACATGGGAGCCAGTCCTTTCATAAAATGCTTTTGGTAAATGGTTCAAGTCCCTGTAAAGAGCGGGGCAACGTAGTAATGATTTCCAAGGTTGTCACCTACTGCCTGTCCGTAACATCACAAAGAAAGAAATCAGATGGAGAAAAACAGAACAGAAGAAGAGGCACATACCCCTTCCTTCCCTCTACCAGGATAAGATGGAAATGTGATTGTGCTGAACAATCTTTCATTAGCAGATAGCACATCCACAGGCAGCTCAAACAGCCTGGAGAACCCCAGCCTCCTTTCCCTTAGGTAAGGTAGCAGTGGATGGTGCAATCTCTGGGTGGAAGAGAAGGATCCGCAATCCCATGTGAGCGTGAAGGGCACGCTGCTGATCCCTCCATCGGTGCCAACCTGGGCTGCACCCGGGCACAGCAGACCCTCCTGCTCTGGGAAAGCACCAAGTGCAGGGCCTGACCACATCTTAACCCTGGGCAAAGGGGCAGCCCTTGTGCCCTTGGCATTCAGGATCCTCAGTGTCCCCATGGAAGGCAGACTTAGGCACACAAACGAGACACAACCGCAGTGCAATCGCCACCTCAGCTGGCTGCACGCCGTGTATCACTGGTAGAAATACAGCAAGTACCAAACCAGACGCTCGGAGCACAAATCTAAACAAATGCCTATGCAGAGGGTCCCGAGGTGTATTCTCAACGTGTCTGAGTACTTCCTCCAGCACAGACGTGGGATCCATTTTGTCCTGTGTGTCTCTGGCCTTAAGGGACCCCAGCAGCATTACAAGCCAGTGGTCAGCCTTTCTTCTGCTGATCCTGAATAGGGAGATTTCAAGGGGCTAGAGTGAAAAAAAAACGTCATTCCTTTCCAAGAAAGACGATCAATCCTTCAACTGGTGGCTGCTGCGTCACTAAAAAAAAGCAGCGTCACCTTACAGGACAGCATGCCAGAGATTTTCTGAAACACTGCGGTGGCTTTGGTCAGACACCAGGTCCTACCTGCTGGATGCCTGTCGCTCCTGGAGGCCTGCCCCTGCCTACCGCACAGAACATGAAGGGGTATTTTTTTTCTCTGGTAGGGGCCAGTTTTCCATCCACCTCCTGTTCACAGGACTGAACAAACCGAGCCCCTGTCTGGCTCCCTTACTCGGCAAGTTTGTATCTCACCCAAGATTACTAACAAGTAAATACTCCCGGGTTTCATGAGTTCATTTAACAATAGCTGTATCTCCCCAGCACCAGGGGATCAGCTCCTAAAGACAAGATCAGAGAAGGTGAAAAGCTGGTCTTAGGAAACATGAGATCAGGTACGAAAGGGATTCTTTGCTGTCAAAGCATAATATGTCAGCTTGTGATAAACCTGAATTGCTTCATATACCAAGGATCACTAGACATTAGCTGCTTTTTATATGGCAATACGGCGCAGAGGTTTCAGACAGAATATTGTTTTATGTTGATCATGATAAAACTCTCTGTAGCTTTGATAAAGCCTGCATACAGGCTTTTCATTCAAACTAATGAGTGATACTGGCTGTTGGATGCCGAGACACGCTCTTGATGCTTTCCAATGGTTCAACTCGTAACTAGGAATCAATTCAGCCTGGATAAGCAAGAGTGTTAGTCATCTAAGGGGTTTTGAATGATGATCCTGTTCCCTGTGTTTTCCCTAGGTACAGCTGAAAAGGTACGGTGACAAAGGGAGCACCACATGTTGGCAAAGTACATCTCTTACCAGAGGGATCTCCTGGGTTCAGCCCGCTCTGAACGAACAGTTGGCTGACGCTGTAATCAGCCATCAAAAAGCTCAGACCCTATGGGCTGTTCACTTAGCACAGGCCTTTTGCTGCTCTGTTTTCCAACATCTGTTTCAATGCTTGTCATCTCCTTGCTTTAAACAAATGTACTGCAGATGTCTTGTCTTGTGGACGACAGAGACTTGGCAAAGACGGGAATAGTGGCCTCCAAATGACAGAGGCGCAGTTATGAGAGTTATTATTGGGGGGTTCTGGATGGACTCTGGGCATTAAACACGAAATGGGTTTTTACACCCCTAGCCCCACCCCATCCTGCCCTTTAAACCTTCTGGTTTGTCCTTCAGGTTTTAGAGACTGATGAAGGACAGGGATCAGGGTGCGGACTGAGATGCAGCCTACTCAGAAACATGTGGCCTGAGTCTTCTCAAAAGATTTATCATTGACATATGCAATTAAACGGGAAGACACACTCATTTGCTCATCTTTTGCTCCAAGGACAATCTGATACAAGACTGGAGATGGAGGGACATGATGTGTGGTGAAGATAGCAGCTTCTGAGACCAGTTCTGGCCTGAAAACAATAGAAGAGAGACTTCCTCGGGCTAAGACTGTGCTTCTGGAAGATCCAATAGAAGAAACAGAATAGACACACACACAGATGAAACAGGGACAGGTTACTGCGAGGGGTCTCCAGGCGCGTCCCTTCCAGGGTGTTCTTTTTATGCAAATCCAGTTTGAGCTTCCACTAGGAAAACCAGTTAACTGAGATTTGGCATTTTGTGTCTTTTGTGAGTGCTACTTTTGCCCCTGTGAATGCATCTTAATAAGATTCCGACAATCTCAGTTTTCATTAGCTTGGTTAATTGGTGCAATAGTTGTAAAGAGGCTGGTACAAGCCAGGCGCTGGCTGGCTGCTCTTCCCAGTGCTCCATCCTGCCCACTGAAGGCGACACAAGAATATCTACACTGTTTTGAACATCAAGTGCAGACGACAGGTCAATCCAAGATACAGGTAATTTTTGAAAATCAAGGGGAAAACACGTATTCATTGGTAGGTCTTCGAATAGAGGAAAAACAGGAGAAGTCCTGTATTTTGACTGTAAAGACTTTTGATAGTATCTCAAAGGTTATTTTCATAAGTAAGCTAGGAAAACATAATCTTAACAAAATTACTGTACATTGGGTGTATGTACCCATGGATCACTCTCAGAATGGAAAAAGACAGCAAACGTGCTGAAGAAGTCAATCTTTTTTTAAGAACAACACAGATGAAGGAACAGACAACTCAGAAAATCTGGGGATGATACTACATTGGGAGTGATTGCAAAGGTGTTGGAGGAGAAAGTGAGAAATTGTCTGTAAAAATGGGATGGCGTTTATTAAGGATAGATTATTAGATGCTACAATTCAGCTGGAATACCCAAACTTTGTAAATACGGCAAGGAAGACAACCAATTATGCAGCACTTCTTTGGGGGGAAAAAAAAAAAAGCCTAAGGATTACAGCGGATCACAAGTTGAGTATGAGTCAACAGGGTCATGCTGTTGCAAAAATGACACGTACCACAGTCAGAGGCATAAACAGGAGCACTGCCTGCAAGTTAGGCACTGGGAAATTCATTGTCTCCGCTTGCTCCAGCAAGACTTCAGCTGGAGGATCATGTCATTGGAACACTGTAATTCCAGATGAACACAAAATGATTGGAGAGAGTCCAGAGGACAGTGACAAGAATGACCACAGCTCTGGAAAAAAGGATTTACAAAGGCAGAGCTTAAGATTGCTTAAGTTCTGAGAAGATGGAGGGCACAGACATGGGACCAGCATTCATATATGAAAAAGGATGCTGTAAAGAGAAAGGAGACAATCTGCTCTCGCCTGGGTAAGAGGCTGTCCTTGAAGGATAAGCATTTTGGTCAGGCATTGGAAAGAAGCTTCCTAACAGAGAGTTGAACACTGGAAGACCCTGCCTGAGCAGGTGCGAAATCTCCATGGACAGACTGGTGAGACACATACCAGACACTTCACTCCTGCCTTTGGTCTGCATGGAAAGACTGGAAAAAAAAGTCTGTTTTTTTCCAAAATCCACAGAGAAAAAGGCTTAAGACTAGAGAGGATTTCGCAGCAAACCTGGCCAAGTGGGCTGCCCTGTTCTGCCAGTAGCTGCAGCACCCAGCGAGGCCATCAGCCAGCGCTGGAGAAGTTACTGCTGCGGGCTCCCAGTGACCTTGGAAGGATCCCCAATCGTGAACACGGCACGCGCTTCCCTGCCCCCAGGGAAAGGCACATATTTTTGCTCGCAGTTTATGAATCTTTGACGTACAGTCCCTATGACACAGCCTTGGAAGACCATATCTTTTATTTATTATGCCTAGCAATTGTCCTTGTAACCAATTAGGAAAAAAGGCAGGTGGTCAACAGAAACTCTGCAAAATAAAACCCCTCAGCAAAGCAAACACCATACCTTTCAGAGCAAAAAACCCCCCTGTAAACAGAGCTAATCACTGCTAAACCCTTATAATCCAGTCCTTGCCCAAGTTAAGAGACTGGAACCAAGAGTAAAACACTTCAAAAAGCATTAATCGCAAGAATTGGTGACTCATTTCTCAAGGAAAAGATGGAGTCAGAAATATTTAAAAAAAAAACATCTCCAAACGCTTGCTGTGTTGTGAAAAGGGGCTCAAATCCACCCTGTCACACTAAGGGACAAGGGGTCCCATGCCACCCACCGGGACGGCTGCTCTGGGGACCAGGGGAAAGGCTGCCATCACAGGCTTCACGCCAGCAGCCGTGAAGGAAGACTTGTCAAACAGAAAACAGCCCGCTTTTAGCTCCTCTATAAAGTATCTACAGTTACCAGCATTCCCTGTACCTTGTTGAGTATTGTGTTCAATAATATTAATAGGCTCGTATTTACCATATCTTAAAAGCTAACAATCCCATTGCCAGCGCTAATTAAAAAGACAAGAAGCTGAAAAGCAGCAGTGGATTATTTCTTCAATATGGATTCATGCCTAGATTTAATAAAACCTGCTTTAGTGTTATAACCTTACATTTGTTTCAAGAACACTATAAAAGATAAGTCTGCTTTTTGTTGTTTATTGACTTGGAGGGTTTTGCGTTCGGATCTGCAATACAGCATTACAGCTATGGGAAAGCGATGAAGTAGACCGTTTTCCCTGAACAAACCAACGCTTCTGCTACCCAAATACCATGTCTGGGATTACGGCTGTGAGGAAACCAGCACACCTATTCAGAGAGAAGAACTCTGAATATATGAACAGACAGTAAAATGCAGGATTAGGGAGGTTTATCTGTAAGGAACCCTCCCTGTGACCTTACAGAAAGCACTTCACCTACAGCTACGTGCGAGCGCCACGGCCAGCTTTTCTAGGCGGCAGAGCGGAGCTCCCATGCACGCTCAGCAGATCTGATGCCTTCACCCACGCCAACACGCCAAGTATAATGCACATTCCCAGTGGGAATTTTTTACTGCATCACGGCACACAGCTTACCAAATCAAAACACTGCACTTAACCTACAACTGAGGATAAAATTAATGACAGACGGAGCAGTGCCTTAACCAGCCGCGTCATCAAAAATGTGGTAGACTTTCCAACAAAATCCAGAACCGTTGCTTTCCATGCACACCTCTCTGCCTTTCTCTGAGTTTGAAGAAGGGGATTGACATAGTATAGGAGTGGGTACATCATGAAACACAACAAAGTAAAAATAAAGTACAGCCACTCTTCCAAAACCAGAGCTTTTCCTAGGCGAGCTCATCTTTAGATCAAGTTTCTCATTTAAGCAGAGGCCAGAAAACGTCTCCTGGAGACTACTGAGACTGGACTTTGAGGATCTGAGTGCTACAAATGCTTTCCTATGCGTGAGGAGAATTATAGCCCATTTTATTTCTAACTTTCCCTGCAAGATGCTGGACCCCACTGCTTCATAACAAGTTCCATTTCTCCTTCCCTGTGCCTGTCTGACCTTTCTCCTTCAGTGAATCACTTAATTATGTGGAAACAAAAATACGAAACTATGATGGTTTAAAAACACAAGTGCCCTAGCTTCGTATGCGAGACAGCAGCCAAAAACCCCAAAGTTGTGGGGCTGCTGCTGATTAAAGACACCAGAAGGTGCTAGGGAAGAGCCACCCTCTGCCTACACAGCCCTTGCGAGCAGCTGGGGACCCTATCCCTGTTTTAGCACGTATCTCACCGACTACTGGCAAAAGGAGAAAAAAGCATGAATGGCAGATAGTCAGTGGTCTTACAACATTTCACTAGTGTTGCAGTTCTTTCCTGGCAGAGGTTTTTTGGTATCAGTGATAACAACAAGGAAAATTTAAGGAAAACTTGATTTGAGTACGTCAACAGCAACCACATTCCTTTAGCTTGTGATCACTCTAACTCAGATAGACAAGATTTCCCCCACACACACCTTTCCTGCACTTAATTTCCAGGTAGAGTTTGTCAAAGCCTGAAATCCCACCCGAACTTTGGCAATTCTTTCTAGAAAAAAAAAAAAAAAGGAAAAAAAAGAGGACCCATACACAAATATTTGGCTAAGCGACCCATAGCAAATTGCGTAATGCCAGTTAAAAGTTGTGTTTTTTAAATATCAGCCCCAGAGGTTTTATCTGAAATAAAATCCTGGTTATTTCAGATTCTGGAGGCAAACAGCGACCTCGCTCTGCATCTCCAAATTTGAAACATTTGTGTTCTGCCCCTTAATAATGATGCCTCTTGCTAGAAAAGAACAAAATCCTTTCCAAAACTTGCCTATTTCATTTAATAAGGTAAGAAAGCCCCAAACATGCATATAAGAATTAGTTCAGCCTTGAAACTTGATCAAAAGAGGTCACCCAAAATCGGAAATACAGTGCTCCACTCTATCAAGTTAAAATGACCCATCTCCAAGCCTTCAACTGCCTTCTGCGTGCCCTCATGCCCGGCGATATTTCTGTCTATAACAATCCCACTCCTCAATCCTTATGGTCATTAAATGAAAATCAGGACTAGGTCAGCACACAGAACACAAGGAATTACATCCATTTCTGGCGTCCTTCTCCTCGGTTTGCCTGAGAACACGCAGTTCTGTGAGGGCTGGGGGCGAAGGGGAGAACCGCACTGATGAGTTTTGCAACGCGTTGCCAGATAGATTAAATAGCCTAACTCTCTCCAACCTTCACTTTACCAGCCTTACTTTCGGTAGCCTGGGAAAAAAAAAAAAGAAAAAAAAAAAAAAACAGAAAAACCCTTAAAAGAAAAAGAAGAAATATGATTAAAAATAAATTGAAAAGCCCAACTTGTAATAAAGCTGGCACTTGCCCCAGGCTTCAGAAATGTCTGAGACATGACACTGACTTTACAGACACTCTACAGACACAATATATAGCATTTATTGGGGGGGGAGAAGATACATTTGCACTATTTAAAACAGGTTGCACATACATTTTATGTTTTGAAAATGTAGGGAGCATGACTAACAAAACACAGAATGAAGCAACAAAACAAGCAACACTCATCCTACAAAACTGTCATTATACAATGTCACTGTTTACACCAAGCCTCCAAAAAATACCTTCTGTTAACTTTTTTAATTAATGGGGTGCTATACAGTTAAATAAACTCATGAAGAGTATTCATGACTTCCGCATTTTTACTTCATATACCAATCCTTATTTATAACATTACTGTTACAAATTACAATACTGTTGATATTCTTCTCGCTTGCTGTGATACCCAATGGAACTCCCCAGGAGAAAGAACATAACACAGCAGACCAGCGCATTTGATTTTTCTCTCATTTAAATGTATGTAAGTCAGAAAAACTCCACTGAAATCAATGGCTACGCTAGTGAAAACCACTGCAATTCCGCTGCTGCTCCTAAGGCGCTGCCAAACAATCTCCCTGCACGCAGCACGTTTACCAAATAAAGCTGAATTACTTCTAAAACATCAGCAATCCATGCAACTTCTTACTAATGTGAAATTACTTAAGCCTTAATTCAGCAAGGTACTTAAGCGCATTCCTAATTTTACAGGCATGAGACGTACCAGTGACCTTAATGAGACTACTCACACACTAACATTTAGGCACATGCTTAAGCATCTTACGACAATAAAAGCCACAATGAAGAACAGTTCCGTGTGAATTAAAGGCTGCCTTACACCATCATAGGCACACTACCATTTTAAGTTTGCAATATCCCAGGTTTGGTTGCATCATTTACTGGAGAACCCGTAAAGTATGCAGATCAACGGAGGAGGAATAGTCTCTAACAATTTGAATCACGCCAATCATTCAAAACAGACTTTTAATTTATATCTGATGCCTACTGAACCTCATTCACAGTGTATACACATGCTGGATAATAGCTTTAAAGCATTCCTTTGCGGAATTTCCCTAAACAGCACTCCTGAATGTGGAACTTTACTGCTTATGAGTAAGCATAAGCAAATATAAGCGGAGAGTACACACCTACGAAAACAGCTGGGAACAAACATACCACTGCTGAATTTTCACATGAGATGCAAGACTAAAAAAAAAATCCAAACCAGCAAACATATTTCAGAAGTTACATCTCTTCAAAGAGCCCACATAAACCTAAAAGATTACTGCATGATCTTAATTTACCAGAAGAAGTAAAAGCAGCTATTGTAAATAAAATAAAATAAATACAGAAATAGACATCCATAGCCTAAGGAGGACTTCTGGATTTGGATGTGCACATAATCCAGGTGATTACATGTGTAATGACCCAGCTTCTGCATGTGCATGCTTGTATCCGCACACACAACTGCGGAGCTCTGGGGTGCCAATGTCAAGGTGCTCTGAGGACTCTGATTTATGTAGTTATTTATCAAAGACCTTAGAAGCAAAATAAAACAAAACCAAGGCAAAGAAAAAAAAAATGTCTCAGCAAGTGCCACAAAGTGGTAGTTTCCCCTTACCCTTCAACAGTTAGAGAAAATTTAAGGCTTGTTGATGTCAATAAGTAGTTATAACAAAGACATTAGTAATAGTGAGGATAGAGAATGCTGTGTGAATGTTCTCAGCACGGTTCATTGACAAGAGATCTAAAAATTGAATTATTAAGGAAAAAAATCATTGATTCTAAAATCCAGGCAAGGTAGCCAGCCTATGTTAAAACTTATTTAATTTTTCTAGCGCTGCTTCATTCCTAAGCTCTCAGAGCCACAGCTTTTCCACTGAGAAGCAAAAGACATTTTACGCACAATTTTCCCTCTACTAGAAAGAGGTATATTGTGCCCTTCAGTGAACATAAAATTGATATTATCATCTCTTAGTTTATATCTCACTACTTAACCTTCAGATTAAAAGTTATTAGATTTGAATGACTAAAAAGACATCATGTCACCTTCTGTTCAATGTTGGGAGATCAGAGAACTTGGAGGAAAAGTCTGAATGATAAAAACACAAAGTTACCAGGAGCATAAAGTTGTTTTTCACGTTCTCTGATGAAACGGCACAAGCTCTACAAACGCAGCGATCTTTTCACCATGTCGTAACCATCAATTATCAGTGTACTACAATACAAAATCAGACACAATCCCAATAGCCTGCATGGAGTTTAATCTATACTTTCAAATCGCTCTCTCAATAGCAACAGCAGTTTAATAATTAGGCTTTATGTCTATTCGGACAAAATGACTCAACACGGACGCTCCCTCAAAGTCTAACAAACAAATTTGGTCTAACCCAGTAATGTCAATATGAAACAAAGACTTTATCTTGGATCTAGTTTAGCAGTTTTGTTCTGAAGAGATAAGTCCACATCGTGATCAATGGGACCATAAAACTCCTGATGCAGTTTGCAACCTCTCCCTACGGGTTTTCGAAATAAGATGAAACCCACCAAACTATTTAAAAAAAAAAAAAAAAAGCAGCCTTACTTTAATTTAAACTGTGATATATTCAGAATTCTTTCTAGTCTAATCTTTTTTATCCACCCAATTAAAGAAGCCTCTCAACAACACACCAACCCCCTACTTCTTGTACATTTTCCTCGTCTTTGGACATGAACAAAATCTGAAGAAACCACAAATTCCCTCTGGAGTTCACTTCCCTCAATCCAACAGTTCACATCTCAACATTTCCCAAAACAACTACTGCCAAAGGGCCCAAGTGTGGCATCTTCACATCGATACCACAAACACCCCAACTGCAGTCAGTGAGACGGACTGGGAAGAATTCACTGATTTGCGCGCAAGCAGCAGAGCCTAGTTCAAATTTCTCATGTTTAACAAACATTATTTTATCTCCTATACATGAACAAATTAGTATTTTCCATTTGTATACATTCAGTGGAATAAAAATGTAAAAAGTGAAAAACAGGATGCAATGAAATATATGGAATGCCGTCAATTTTTTTTCAAGGAAATAAAACCAACCACCTTCTTTCCTTACTTTGTGGCCATGCAGCAAAACCAGTATTTATCTAAACTCTTCAGAAAGCTTGAAGTGACGATTCATAATTACAGTACAGTTCTGCTCAAAGACAAAGTGAAGAAAAGAAACTTCCCGACAGTTCTTTATATAAACTTCCTCCTTGTTTCTCCATGTACCAGTTGCGTTTATATCGCTGTTCCAGTTTGTCATAAACAGTCACCTTGTAACCCTTTTTATCAAGTAATCTACGCACTACCTGAAAGTACACTACACTCCATCAGACAAGCTATAGGTTTACATTATACAAACATTCCGATTCTGCCTGCTCAGCGCTGGTTGTCAATAAATGCAAGCAATTGCAAAACAGCAATGTGTGTTTTTTTTCCTTAAAAGAACACTGATACGAGCCTGCCAGTTCTGCAAAATAAACTCTTTGCAATCTCTGCAGCTAATCTGTCAACAAATTACTATTAAAGTCATACGTCCTAAAAGTTCAAAAGCATTCTGGATTAGACAAAAGATACTGAGTTTTATACTCGTGGGGCAGTACTTGAAGCTACGGTATCAAAGTGGATCTTGCTATTGATGTGGAGAGGTTTGTATTTCTGCCACCACGCAACACAGCATTTGGTGTCTGGCTGCTATACATCGCAATTCAACTTTGTATTCATTCTCTTTGTTCAATTCACAGTCTTGTTTCTCTGCTAATAACGTGAAGAACACTTTCATGAACAGTCCTGAGGATAAAAATAAACCACAATAAATAATATTTATTTTATAAGCTAATAAAAAAAACCCCACTGGTTAGGACTGAAGCATCAAACCTTCTATTTGAGTAGACGTCAGAAACCACTGAAGCAACTAAATCTGTGATCATGTACATTAAAAGGAAGTTTGTCCCCATGAGTCTTTACTTATTGCTCCTTGATAGGCAAGAGTCACCCCATCATTACGTACTTTCTGTCCAAGCTTCCCTCACCCAGCCTGACTTTCAACTTGTGGGTCACTCCAACACCCGTTTTGCACCTCCCAAATGTTTTCTGTGATGCCTCAGAGCCAACAGATGTTGCCAGCCTCTGCCTGCTACCCCATTCCCAGGTTTTCTGCCTCGTCTCTTGGTTCTGCCTCTATGGGCACGGTGGGAGCAAGCTCCTGAGCCCCACTGCCTGACCCCATGCCAAACGCCCACTTGTGATCTCTTTATGAAGTCCAATGACCCAGGTAATCTTCACGTCTATTCCAGGTTTTATAGGCCGGTCACCAAAACCCTGCCCATTCCACTGCATCCTGACAGTCATTCCCCTGAGATGCCAAACACTGGGACCTGTGGAGTCAGCAACAGCAGGAAGGCAACCTCTCCCACTCTTAGCAGGTGCCAAAATACCATGGGAGAGGGTTTTCCTGCCCTTTCAGTCTGGTTCTGTGGGTGACTTCTCCTATATGTATCTCCATTTTTATCCAACTCTTTCACAGATGTACTGTCCCTGAAGAGTCACTTTTATTGCTTTAGCTTTCTTACTTCACGATTACAAAGACAAACATCAGTTGGAGCTATTTAGTTTTATTATACATAGCAGAACTCATCCCCACATTTAGAATCATAGACTCATTTAGGTTGGAAAAGACCTTTAACACCATCAAGTCCAACCGTCAACCAAACACTGCCAAGTCCACCACTAAGCCATGTCCCTCAGCATGACACCTACACATCTTTTAAATACCTCCAGGGATGGTAACTCCACCACTTCCCTGAGCAGCCTGTTCCAATGCTTGACAACCCTTTCTGTGAAGAAATTTTTCCCAACATCCAATCTGCCCTGGCGCAATTTGAAGCTATTTCCTCTTGTCCTATCGCTCGTTACTTGGGAGAAGAGACTGACTCCCACCTCACTACAACTTCATTTCAGGGAGTTGTAGAGAGCAAGAGCGTCTCCCCTCAGCCTCCTTTTCTCCAGGCTGAACAAACCCAGATCCCTCAGCCACACTATTCCTGATACAAGCCAGGATGCTGTTGGCCTTCTTGGCCACCTGGGCACTGCTGGCTCATATTCAGCCAGCAGTCGACCAACACCCCAGGTCCTTTTCTGCCAGGCAGCT
>VYZM01002469.1:203733-226522 GCA_013398915.1 Dromas ardeola | reverse complement strand
TCCACTAAGCAGGTCACCTTGTCATAGAAGGACATCAGGTTTGTCAAGCAGGACCTGCCTTTCATAAACCCACGCCGACCGGGCCTGATCACCTGGGTGTCCTGTATGTGCTGTGTGATGGCACTCAGGATGATCTGCTCCACA
The DNA here is from genome assembly GCA_013398915.1 of Dromas ardeola. NCBI lineage: Eukaryota > Metazoa > Chordata > Aves > Charadriiformes > Dromadidae > Dromas > Dromas ardeola. Next base: position 226,378 of record VYZM01002469.1, on the reverse strand, counting down.
ACCTTCCCCAGCAGCAAGGTCAGGCTGACAGGCCTGTAGTTCCACAGATCCTCCTTCTGGCCCTTCCTGTAGATGGGTGTCACATTTGCTAACCTCCAGTCAACTGGGACTTCCCCAGTTAGTCAGGACTGTTGATAAATGGTTGAAAGTGGCTTGGTGATCTCCCTCAGTACCCCTGGGGGGATCCCATCCGGCCCCATAGACGCACCCCCGGTCGCTCACCATTTCCCCTTGGATTATGTGGGGTTCATTCTGCTCCCCACCCCTGTCTTCAGCTCAGGGAAGACACGGAGGACAACTGGTCTTACTATTAAAGACTGAAGCAAAGAAGGCAATAAGTACCTCAGCCTTTTCCTCATCCTCAGTCCCTATGTTTCCCCCTGCATCCAATAAAGGATGGAGATTCTTCATAGCCTCCTTTTGTTGCTACGCCCAGCTTAACAGTACATTTTACAAGATTGCTAATGCTAAAATAATTTAGCATCACATCACTCGCTGTCTCCTTGCATGGAAGACTCACCCTAAGATGACATGGGAAGCGTAAAACTTGTCCTACAAGTCCTCCCTGCACTTACTACAAGAGTGCTCACACCATACATTGTTCCTTCAAACATATGAACATCTGTGGTGCTCCATGTTTTTCCACAGTAAAATACTTACAAGTTTGTAAACCCATTAAAACGTCCTAAGAAACCTGAAGCATTTCGGTTTTCCTCTCTCATGCTAACAAAACTAGTAGTCCTTATTAATTACCATAGAATCATAGAAAGGTTTGGGTTAGAAGGGACCTTAAAGATCATCTAGTTCCAACCCCTTGTCATGGGCAGGGACACCTCCCACTAGACCAATAATTAATAATTCTTCATAATAATAATTCATAAATGTCACAAAAAACGTGACCGAAAAATCAGCACGGATGTTTACACAGGCCATTGTATGTCCGGGTTTCACTGCTCGGCCACGCTCATCACGGGAATACACAATTAACCACAACAGCAAAGCTCAAACTACCCACCGCTGATTATTTTTTTTTTCCAGACAAAACAAGTGCCAGGTGGCAAAAAGAAAAGATTTGAATGAAATGCTCTTAAGAAATAGCTGTTTAATTCAGAACTCATTCATTTGTATTGACGAAGCGTTTTGTAGAACGCATTCTGTTAAGTGACCTGAGAGCATATGTTGTATACGGAGAAACATCTAAACATTATGCTCCATGTTGTATGTGTATCTGTAAATGCTTGCATTAGCTGTCTGAAAACAACGAGTTTTAGTTCTTTTCAGCCATTTAAAAATATTTTCCAAACACAAAGATTGATATTTTTATGCTAGCTCTGATTACCCTTTTGGTGTTATCAGTTTTTGTTTGGGTGTTTGTTTTTTTTTTTTAAATAACTGTTTTAAACTTTGCAATCAACTTGCTTTTTAAAAGATAAACTCCATGGAGAAGTTAGTCATCAAAACCAATTAACAGCAGAATCCAAACACAGAACATAAAGGTCTTTTAAGAACTTGGAGAAAAGCAAGCTCCCCGACCACGTTTATTGTACTGGCAGAGGATAAATAAACTATAAGCTAAAATCTGAGCTGTGTGAAAGCAAACCCGTGCCTGGCAGTCCTGCTCCCACGGGGGCTGGCAGCACTCGTAGCTGTGCTGGGCACCGTTTGGGGGAAGGCTGGAGGACCCCATAGGAATGACTTGGTGCCACTCCTTAATTGACCAAATGGGCGGCTGTTGAATGACACAACCCATTATGCGGGAGATTACGACATTATCTAAGGCAGCAAGAGCCCTGCGGATGGCTATGGAGAAGCTTTGGCACAAGGTGCCGGCAGCGAAGGTTCATAACTGGTGGTAGGAGCGGACGAGCAGAGGTCTGAGCAATTCTGGTCTACCATGTGCACGTGTGTGTGCATATTTGCATGACCCCCTGCTCTGTTTCCCTCTGCACAAAGCAGCACTGGAAAATTCCATAGCGCTCCTATGGAAAATGCAGCGTAATTAACTCATTTTGATATGAAGCCTTTTTAAGACGAGACCTTTGTGTTGAACATATTTTACTGTTCCACTCCTCTTCTACTGTCCTATATTAATCAAAGCTGTAACCCCTGTTGTCTTTGCACTACGAATCAGAATGTGCCCCTGGCGAAGAATGAGGGAAAAGTCAACAGGAATTAAGTTTCAGTGCAACTGTTTACTCAACTGTGGCCTGCAGTTATTGAAATTTTATCCGTGGTTTTGTGTGACTACTGCAGTAATGAATTCAGCATGGCTGTGATTTTCTCACTGATGGTATTCTCACTTCAAGTAAAAACCTGTAGGATGAAAATGATTGAAACAACCAAAGTCTATGCGTTTAGTATCATCCATTTTTCTGACTTGTTTAATTATGGCAGCTTCCTGTCTTAGGCTAGCAAACGGGGTCCCCTGCACCTCCGCAAGCCTTCGGTTTGCTTTGTTTTTGAGTGCAGGTTTTTTCTTCTCCACAACAACCTGCTAAAAAGATCCCTGTACACTTAGGGGAGTCTTAACCAGCTGCCAATCGCTTATTTAAAAGGTTTTAAGAATGCTTATTGCATTAGAGAAAGTGCGGGTTAGGCGTAAGTGTATTCACCATGGCTCTGCTGCAGCCTTTGTTCCCAAACACGTTAATGATACATGCCCAGCACTTTGGTGTAAAATTTCCTTGGAGGGTTTCAAAATTTTATCAGGGAAAAGACAAAGACAAAACGTATTACATGGATAATTTACACTGGTGTACTTGGTCACTTCCCAGAAAATACACTAACGTACGTACAAAGGCAAAACACACAATTTGGTTCCAATTCCTCTGAATTGAGGAGTACTGACACGGGATGTATTTATTTATTTATTCTGACATTTTGCCGCAGCTGATACCTCCGCAGCCTTTCTCACTAATAGAAAACATTCTGTTGATAGAGGTTGCTAGGTTATATTAAAATTTGTTGCAAAATCAAAATGTAACATTAGTGTATTTTCCACCCAGTGACATATTTTGGAAACCAGTTATTTGTATACAGCGGTTCACCCAATCGCTGCCACCAGACTCAAAACATTCAGGCAACGGAAGCAAGCCCTGATCTTTGGGTATTTCCAGGGAATGATTAAAAAAGAGCCCTGGAAGAAAAGTCCAACGTTTCCCTTTACATCAACGATTGCAATCCCCGATGGACAAAAAATGTACAGAATGTCATAGGCAAGTCCTAAAAGCATCCTCTGACTGGCAAATACAAAGGGGTTTGGGGGTGGGGGTTTAAATGTTTCATGCTTTTTCTGGAAGTAGGAAACTTGTAATACGTCTTACAGTACCTGCTGTTGCTGAAGATGTGCTAAATCTGCAGCCCCAATTTCAACTGAAGGTGTCTCGCCGTTTGATCTCACTTCCCGCAGGCTGCACTCTAGTAAATGGTTGCCACTGCTCGCTCCATTCTGAATGGCTGAACCGTTACTTTTTGTCTCAGTCGCAGATTCTTGCATCATGACTCAAAAACCTGAAATAATTTAGGGGAGGGGAAAAAAAAAAAAAAAGCAGCTGTTAAAACAGTTGCTGTATATAAGGAGACATGCCCTGTTTTAAATCCTGCCAAAACTGTAAACATTTGTCATTTCCCTTCATACGATTTATCTTTCATTAATGGTTCATGCTACTAGTTTGTGTTTATTTATCTGTTGGTACAGCTATAATTTTAGTAAGTTAGTTCTGTTCTAAATATAGTATCATTTGCTCAACATCTTTTTTCCCTTAGAGAAAAAAAAAATATTTTTGAACGAACACACAGAATCCATAATTAAGTTTCTCTAGTTACATCTGGATGCTTTCCTTTGAAACGGATGAGTCATTCTTTGCAACAGATGATGGACAATATCAAAAACTTGATACATGGTTTGTAGGGGCAGGTAGGTGAAGCAGAGCATTCACTTTTGCAGTTTCCATTCACATCACGATATTGCCAAATTAGCACCTTTTATTCTCTGAAGCAATTTAGGCTGAGTCTGGGATGTGCTGGACGCCATCAGTTTTTCGTTTGGGGCAAACTGCTTCAACTGCTCGCAAAATTAGTCTTTTTGGGAAATTTCTTGGCTATGGATTTGGATGCACTATGGCATTATGGTGAAGAGCCTCCTGCATTATTTGGCTAGACATCACCTTAGTAGCCACAGCTATTCACAGCCAGCCCACATGGCTCTCGACTCGTGGTGGATGTCTGTCCCTGGGTGCGGGTCGTGGGACCCACAACAAGGATGAGGATGAGTGCTCCAGAGCTCCTGGGATCCACACATATCGGGGAACTAACTGGCAGCGCTTGTGCATGACAAGACCCCCCCAGACAAAGCACGTATGTCAGTTTTCAGCCACAAACCTCTGAGATCTTTTGATGAGTTGTTTTATAGCTATTCCTACCTGCTAGGTCCCAAGTTACATGATTTAAATGTTATTAACCTGCTCTGCTTCCGCCAGCCCATCCCTCCCTCCCTCCGTGCCTCCTCCTCTCAACCCTTACCCAGGGAAACACAGGGTACGGTAAGCCAAGCTGCGTGCTCCAAGCACATTGCCTATACCACGTTAAGTCATCACATGCACTCGTGAGCCAAATACCTCGTGCAGGGTAGTTTACCTTGAAAGTAAGATGCTTTATATTTAAGGAAAAACCTGTTTGAATTCAGTAGCTACCCCCAATCAAAAGGAAGAAGAAAAATCCTCTCCCTTCCAACACGTAAGGGAAAAATATCAATCAGAAAGGGGGAGAGAAAGCAACGCGTTTCAATGGAAAAGTACCAGGGGAAAACCCTTTCCCTGGGAACTCCACACGTGTGTAATTCGGAGCCCCCGGCCACCGAAGGCACGGTACCTGCTGGAGACAGCAATTCCTCCTTCCTGCCCAGGTGTCTGCTGGCCCTAGGTGACATTCAGCATCAGACCCCACGTGTACAGATAACACTCCAGCCCAGCACACCAATAGCAGACCTCTCGTTCATTTGGTAGCTTCAGGTGTTCATAATGATGAACTGATAACCAAAATGTCATAACTGAGAAGCAGCTGACTAATGAGGGCTTTGTCACTGCCACGCTCCGGCGTTAACAACTCCTTGCTGATTCACGTCCGAGGCAGGTGAACCACTCATTAGCCGGACCCTGCTCCAATCGTGATGGGATCTATTCACGCTGACGGCCGCCCAGGCACATGGACAGTGCTAGGACAGATTCAAATGTTCCGATTACATTTAAATAAATTTCAGCTGGTCTATGGAAACTTCTTTCTGTCTGTTTTCTGAGATCTTCGAATTATGCAAGGGGACAAAAGGGCTTGGGGGCTCATCATAAAGCTCCTGTCAACTCCCTCCTAAAAGCTCCAGAGATCTAAACTAACCTACGGCTTTCCCAACGCCACTAGCAAATGCTTTTGGGTTTTAACATGACCCTGCTCTAACACAGCCTGAGCATGGCGTGGTTTTCATTTTCGGCACTATAAGCAAAGCTCACAAGCATGATAAGGTCTAAATAAGCGTTTACACCTAACATGCAAGGCTGGATTACACACCGGGCCAGCGACTGCGTGGCACAGGTTGCTTCGCAAGAAGAGACAGGAGCGAGATTCTCCAGACAGCTCACAAGTTACTCAAAGGTTTACCATCCAGTTTTTATGTGCTACTCTACTAAAAAGGACACACCTCTCTTAACCAGAGATAAATCAAGAAGAAAGAACTGATGTATATAATTGTTTTCTGCTTCCATCCAAATTTGGGGTCAAGCCTCAACTGGAGAAAATAGAGCATTACATTAATTTACCTCAGCAGATGATCTGGAGAAGGATGACCACCACGTAAGACTGAGTTAGGAGGTTAAACCCTGAGACTCATCTCTTTGACTGTTGTGATGCCCAATGGCAAACAGTGGGTGGCACGTAACCACACCTAACGGAGGAAGGACATACTAAAGAACTGGTGGAAGGTGCCTCCAGCAGGTACCATGGTGAAAAGAGATGCTAAAACCAGTGTGCCCAAGTAGTAAAGAAGTACATTTCATTCTCCAACGCTTCTGATGCAACAAACTGACTAAAAGCGAGAACCTGGATAAACTGCTAAGGAGGGTCAGAGAAAGCACCAACCAAAGCGCCAAGATGTCTTTGACAGCAGCAAGAAGAATGTGCACCACTGAGGAGCAGATCTATCACTGCCTGATCACGATTTGTTGGCTTGCCCTTCTGAGCGAAATATCTCCAGGACACAGAAAATAATTCACAACCAAACTGGTCAAGAAATTATTTATTGTCTCTAGGATTGCAAAACGCTCCTGGAAAGGAACAACAGTAGAAATTGCTACAATTTTTCCAACCTGTAGGACTGAGAAAAAGAGGATTATTTATAGTATTTGGTCACAAAAAAGATCATAGTTCTTGAGAACCTTCTCTATGACAAATTTCACGCTCCATTTTACCTTTCAAAGTACCCCAGCCAGTTGCCCCAGCCCCTCCACTGTCTGTGCCCACCCTACGTAACATACCCAGCAGAATCGGCAGCCGCCCTCACAGCAATGGAGCTGGAAACAGAGTTTGCAAAGAGAACGTCAAAAGAGTAAAAAGAAAATTGTGATGGTTGGACTTTGAAAAAATTATTTTAAAAGCAGAAGTGAACATCTTTGAGCAAATTTTGCTTTAAAAACACCCATTCACGGGCAGTCAACTTCAATATACCTTCAGCTGGACACCAATACAAAACAAATCCACTTTGCTAAAATACCTCCAATAGAAAACAGGGTTTTCAGGGGAGAAAAGATAAAACTGTTTATTTCTTCACTGTAGTCAAATGTGAGTTGACATAAATAATCACAGTTTGGTTTGATCATTAAGCATCATGTCATGAAAATCAACCTGCGAGAGCTTTCTGCAAGAATGATTATTATTTGTCTCTTTGAGCACACCTAAATGAGCTGAGGTGATAGTACACTGAGGATGGCTGAGATAATTGTCTCTCCTCAGCACAGAGGAGCGGGCCTTACAGTAGCCTATTAGTGAAGTCTGTCATTCAAAATTGTGAAGGAAAAAAGCAAAGCAAGGTTGACTTTACGCAACATGATTAGGTTCTGTGGGAGCTAAACTGAAGCTTCAGGTCTAGTACAACAAACTGTGATTCTGGTCTGAATACAACCCCAAGTAACCAAAATAGTGCTGAAGAAGCTGTTCTGCATAATAATTTACTATAAGAAATACGGTGCTCCACAAAAGGTTCCCTGACATACAAGATACCATGTTCTGACTTAAATTTAATGGCAAAAGAGCACGTCCATCTCATGCGTTCTAAAAAACAGAATGACTCTCATATCAATTCTGCAGAGGAAAATGTGTTTTTACAGATGGGTTCTTACCAGTATAAGTGTCTACCTTTTTTTGTTTTTTTAAATAAAAATTCTACGATATTTCACATTAGGAGGGACAGGGAACGACTCTTAAGATTATTAAAGGTGACACAAGATGTTTTTTACCTATGACAGGACCAAAGCTAAGCTGCAGTATGATCGACAAATTGTAAAATTTTATCCTGAAATCAAGGAGCACAAAATAAAAGAACTGTTCTTATATGACTTAATGTCAGCCTGGTTTAAAAATCTCGCAATGGCGATCAATTTCTCAAGATTCCCATCTTAACCTGCACAAAACCTTTTCTAGCTTTGATGCACAGTCAAATACAAAGCCAGAGACATACAGTTTGGCCCACCTCCTTGGTGAATAGGGTATGTTCAAGGTAGTGGAGTAAAATTTCAGTGGAGTGGAATCAAAGCAAGGAACTCTGTCAATAGGAAGGACAACAGCTCATCACCTTCCAGATGACGTGCACAGAAGTAGGGGAGAGCTAATTTCTTAAGGGCATGGTCAAAACTGAAAAAACATAGGTCGGATGTGAACTTTGTCTGAATCAAAATGATCTGAGGACTCCAGTGTCGGTGTTTTGAACTAAAAAGACAGAACCTGAAGGAATCCTAATTTTGAAAATGTTCTGTGCTAAACCATTTGAAAAAAAAAAAAAAAAAAGGAAAGGAAAAAAGAAAAAAAAAGTCCATAACATCACAAAGACCAGATGCTGCAGATACACATCTCAGCTCCACTGGACTATTTAGATGAGCAAGGTTAAGCATGGAGATTAGTAGGCAGGAGGTGGGCACTGAAGTGTGCAATTTCTGCAATTCTTCTCGTAGTATAGTTTCTAAAGACTAAGCAGCATTGTTTAATGTCAGCATGAGGGAGGATTTACCGACTGAAGCACCCGTCAGAATAAGGACCTACTGCAAGTCTGAAAGACTAAGGGACTGATACTCAGATGTATTCAGATGCCTCACCATACACGGAGGCATCTGGCAAGACATTTTTAAGAGTCCTGAATAAGCACCAACCTATATCTTTAAGCATCTCATCACCTTTAAAAAACTGCCCCTGGGGTCTTCTGGGCCTTAAAATCTTTGCTTTAACATGCTTCCAGACTCAGCCTGGACTACACGTTCAGAATGTAGCCTGCGTGTTTCAAAGTTACTTCCAAAGCTGACAATTTTATTTCAGCTATTAGTACTTGGAGGTGTTTACAAATATATATATATGCACATAAAGATCATTCAACGTTTCTGTCCCCCGGGAACAGTGCTAGAGCAAAAATGTTGTCATAATACATCCCTTCTTTGTCACATTTGTGAAAGATTTTAAGCTAACAAAAAGTTCAGTCTTTATTCCAGGGCAGTTAATTAAGGTTGACCAAGTCAGGCAGAAGTAAATTAACTTAGCTGATCAATTATTTATATGAAGCAGAATAAATGCCCTTAAAGAACTTGGCCCAGCCATGAAAGGACATGTAAATTAAACACAACACAGATTTATAAAATGTATTTCTACTTTTACAGACAGAAGAGTTAATGGTAAAATCAGTTTTAAGTAAGTGATCAAATGACAAGATCTAGTCCTAAATTCTCCAGCAGGCATACTATTCAGACATGCATGGTTTATAAATAAACACTTTACCTATTTGTTGCAAGCAGTTCCCCAAAGCAACCTCAGGACTCACTTTAGAGCACTTCTCTGTATAATTATTAAAAAAAAAAACCAAACGGCATTTGGAAGCATTTCATGACAACGCAACACTACAAAGGCAGGATTTTACCTCTTGAAAACAAAACGCGCTCCAGAAGGCGACCAGCAAGGCAATACACAAAGCCTGAGCAAAGCTGCTTCTTACCCACAAGCACAGGTACAAGAGCAAGGCAGAAGGAGCCTGGCACTCCCAGCGCTGCCCGTTATCAGTAACGAGGACCACAAGAGCTTTCCCAGGAGACCACTGCCCAGCTCACAGGTGGTCCCTTTTAGTCCTGGTATCTTTGGAGCAAGTGCCCTGCAGGGAAAAGTGCCTTAGGCTCCACATCCCGCCATCACTCCTGAATTTTTCCAGGAACATGCTTTGACAGTCTCCGGCTGATGCTGGAACACCCATCTCCTCCAGCTGACAGCCCGTCCCTAGGTTGGTGAGGCAGCCAGCAGCACCGTCCCGCCATCCATGACTTCAGTAAAAGAAAAAGGATTCACTAGTGGAAATTAAAAGCCTTGTGTAAGGTAAGGCTTTGATCTACCGTGGGGGAAGGCGTACAGATGTTCAGCTGCTCATTTACTAAATTACACCATGTCACAATTAACTGTGAATCAGCCAGCTTCACATGAGCAGCTCGAGGGCTGCCACCACACTAAGTACAGAAATAATGCTGGGGAGGGGAGTCCAAACTAGCCAGGTGGACCAGATGACTTCTCTCTGCCTGTGTTTGTGGTTAGCACGACTATTAGAAAGAGCCATCCCAACATATGGCATGATTTAACTAAATCAGATCACGCTGAACTCACCAGCCTTTCTCAACTTACAAACCCCTCAGCTCTCGTCATTGCAGATGGGTGAATACCCGTCATGCTTTTAGAGTTTTCAGTAGCCGTCATTTATCCTGCTGACAGGGTGTATTTTAGGTATAATTATGTACTAACTAACTATAGATCAACTGTCAGTACATTAGGGTACTTTTTGGATAAAACTTCATGCTTACCCCTTTGAAGGCCACTCGCCTACACAGTACTGGTGGTTGCTGAATTGTGCAGGAGTAGGAGAAAGGAGAAGGGGATTCAAAGAGCAATTAAGGATGATCTTTAAGAATCAACCAAAATAGTAAGGCACGGAGCAAGTTAGGCTCTGCTGTCCTGAAAAGCGATGCTGACTCACGTCTGACAGCGGTGTTTGGAGGAGGAGAGGCAAACCTGGAGCAAGGCAAGGGAGGAACATGCACAGTACGTGTGGAAAGAGGAAACAAAGAGACAGCAATGAGGTGAAATCCTTTGATATTTCCTCAGCTTAAAGAGGTAATTCAATGCATTAAAATGGATCCTTGAAATTTCAAAGGATGAAACCCGCACAACAAAGATTGTCGAGAGTGCTATTTTCTAGGATTAGAACAAAAATGTATTGGGATTTGCCATATGATCTTACATCGCTGAGCAAGACTGTATACTTGCTGTTATGCAAGCACCATCTTCCAATAGCGAATTTTCATAATTATAACAGAAAGGCGTAAATTTTCTAATGCATGGCAGTTCAAAAAGTAATCAAGAGAATGAGCCTGAGGGCTATTTTAATGTATGCAAAGCTAGTGACCCACAGTAAATGGGAGGTAGGCTTCAATGAATGCAAAGTAATGCACACATACTAAAGACCTGGTCTGATGAGGGACGGCTAAAATTAACACCCAATTAATTTCCGAATTGACAAACAAATGAAACCCATAAATCTACTTTCTCATTAATTTTCTTGTGGTATAATTTAAAGCAGTAATATGAGGGCAAAAACTGAGCATTATCCATCATAAATATCAAAAAAGATAGCACTGTAACACCATAAATTATGCATATTACCTGTTGTTAAAAATGATTAATGTATTATCAACTTTATCGTGCACTGTATATGTCTAGACGTTATCTAAAATCTGAAATTTCATTTACTGCTTAGGAAATCGAGGGTCCAGAAGAAATGGGATTATCTGCAGCACATCCTCGGCTTTGCCTCCTAACACAGGCGCAGCCCTGGTGCTCTCCTCTCGGTTGGACCTGTCCCAAGCCTTGGGTCGGCAGAGGTTGCGCGCATCGCAAAGGTGATGTGCCGAGCCTCCCCGGGGAAAGGAAACAAATCATGCTGCTCTCGGAGCATCCCCGTGAGACAAACCACAGCTCTCGCACCCGGCTCACATGGGGCTGCTCCCCTTCCCTGCCCTCCCACCCCATGCTGGGGAAGAGCTACTTGTGATGCTGAGCCGTGGGGAGGGAGGTAGAAAAGGAACAAGGAGGAGGAAAACATGAAGCTGTAACTAAACTCGGTGAGTGAAAAGCCAGTGCCTTCCAAAAGTGCTTGAGCACATCATCTCAGCCAATGGGAGAAGAATGCGGGTTGCCTTACCTCCTCCCTGGGGGTCACTCCAGTGAGAAGCTGAACTTCCACCAACCTGAACCTCTAGCAGGGTTTATGTCCACTTGCCACCCTCAAGTCTCCTAAGTAGCCAGCTTCACCTACTCCTGTCTAGATGCAGGCTGCCACAACTTTTTATTTATTTAACTGTATACAGTGACACAACCTCTTTCACTGTTTGTGTGCGTGCCTCGCGCTGTCTGGGTTACTTCTTTCCAGCAGCAGCGTGTATCCTTAGGGCCACGGGAACCTGAAATCATTTGGAGGCAGCTCAGTGAAAGGCTGACTGATGCTCTGCAGGAGCTGAAATTCAAGACAGCTGTGGTGAAGAGAAGGGAAGGAGAGTCAGAAGCCTAATCCCACTTGTGCCACACTGACTTAGTGTGAAATCATGGTCAAACAACTTAAACTTCTTAGAGAATCAGTCACTGCAGTTACCCCTAAGGAAATCTCTTCTGCTGAGGGTTTTGCTGACCACAAACAGTAAGAACAGAGAACAAGCAAATCCAAGGAAAATTAATTGAAACAGACATTAAAAGGCTGCCATTTGCTCTCCTCAAAAGAGCTATAGCTGGTCCCCAGAAAAAGCTAGTGCACCAAAACATACCCAGCTGTGGAAGTAACAGGCCTCACTCCTTTCCTTGAAGTAAGACCCAAAGCATTAGGCACAGACGATGGACAACTCAACTTTCCCCAAATGAGTTTTTTGCATCCTCTCTTCATCTTAAAGATGCGTACAGAAGTTACTCCCAGTCTCACCTTGGATAAACAAACCCCCTTTGCAAAGCCAGCTCTATCTCAATCTACGCCTCTCAGCCTGACAGCTATTAAAATCCATATTCAGCACGAAGCTCATGCCATAGCTGCATAAAAGCTCTAGAGCTGGGCCACTTCCAAGCGACTGGCAAATATGATGTAATCATTTACATACCATCATCAGCAGAGTGAGGTTCCTTCCTCTCTCTTGGGGAGAGCTGTCTTTCAGCCGTGAGCTTGACAGAAATCATCTTTACCATCACTGGGATCATCATTTATTTGGAAGGAAAGGAACGGCGGGCAGCAAAAAAATCCCAAACCAAACAAGAAACCATACTTCATTGTACCGTATGACTCTGCAGCTGCTACTGTGTGGACATGGGCACCATCCGCACTAGAGGAAAAACCCCTCCAGAAGGAGGGACACTTAACTGCAGCTCGGTGAGGCAGAGGGCGGCTGCAGAGCTGCCTCGGTGCCGGTCTCGTGGCTGGTGTCTCTCGGGAGGTACCCACCTGCACAGCCCAGCCCGGGCGCAGCAGCGTGCGGGGCTCCCCGCGGTTTCAGGTAAAACAGGAACAGAAACTGCCGAGCTCTTTCTCACAGCCCAGGACTTATTTGTTTGTATGCACACTGCTCTGAGGTTCAACACAAACTCTCAGTCTGCCTCACAGAAAAACAGGAGACTATTCAACCAAGTAAAAAGCCAAAGTTGCATTTAGTAAATAGTCAGTTTACGCTAGACAGCAGCAGCACCACTACAATAAGATGATATCAAACCTTCCAGGACCAAGTGCTGGCTGTAGATGAATTAGACTCCCACCCTCCACGCGTATCCCCATTAAAGCGTTTCTAAAGTCTCCACCAGTCTCCAGAAGTCAAAAACCACCTCAAAGCCAGGTGCAACTTTGCAATACTTCTGCACAATACAGTTTTCACTTCACTATTTTCACTTAGTTTAATGCAGCGAAGGTTTGATTCGTCGCAGCAACACGAGTCAGTTAATGACCAGCTTGTGCACTTACACATTTCAGGTACCTCCTGCTTCCCCTCCAGCCCCGACATCGCTCTAGTAGCCAAACCGAGCAGTATGTTTGGACCACTGGTGCGAGCTAGCGAATACAATATATCACATTTTTGTGCGTATTTTGTTGCTTGCTTTTCCAAGGGATGAAAAGGACAATTATTTAATTTTACCCTTCAAAAGCTTCTTTTAAATGTATATTCAAGGTATTTTAACAGCTTAATTCACATATAAAGAAACAGACACCACCGTCATACAAGACGACTTGACATTTCTTTCTCAAGGTCACTCTAAGAGGGTTTACTCCCTTTGTGTGCGAAGCCCTAACAATTTACTGTTAGTGCTAACAGGTCCTGCCTGGCATTTGAAATCCAAGCCCCACTCAGAAACAGTAACAAACAATAATTCTGAAAAACAAAGGTGGTGTGAGTGAATTTTTCTTGCTCATTTGCAAAACAACCCAAAAGCAACAACTGCCAGGATGGCGCGCTCTAATTAGGACTCCCAGAAACCAAAGAGCAAACAGCCAGCATACAGAAATTAGCAGATGTAAACGCAGTTTTCCAGTTACAAAAAGAAGAAAAGCAGCTCTGTCATCTCACTCACAGGAGGAGGAGCAACACAGCACATTTTTAAATTTGGTATTTTCTCTCCATTCAAACGGCTCTGCTTCTAAAACAGATTTTCCTCAGATCTCCTCAGAAATAAAAGTGAAAGCTTTGCCTTTTCAAACTCCATCGAGAGCGCATGCATCAATTAAAATCCAACATGAGAAAAGAGGGAAACCAAAAAGCTCCCGACCAAACGCTGACACAGAATGCAAGGCTGTACTTTCAGGGTGATTACCTGGTTCATAGCCCTATATCTTTGTCCTAGACCTTCTAACTCCTTGTTTGCTCCATGCAGGATTTTCTAGCCATCAGCCGTCTACCGCTGTGCTAGTCGTCTTTGCAGGAGTGCTCTCTCCCTTCTGAAAAAAGCAAACAACTGGATAGATATCATTACACTAAGGAAATCTCTTGGAAAAACCAAACAACTTGCTAATCTTTCTAGCCCCTTCACCCAAGTTAAAGATAAGCAAAGCAAACCAAAGTGAGTTTCAACCACATTCCAGGGACAAGCTCCCCTTTTTCTCCTTTATCAAAATCCCAGCATTTAAAGGTTTTTTTCCAGACCTTGCAGGATAAACTGCTGCTCACACCCGCAAACAAAGCAATATTTGTTTAATAACTGATTGCTGCCATGGGTACAGTAAACAAGGGGCCCAGCATTTGTGTTTATGAACAAACACATCATCTTGCAAGAGCAATTTAACATTAACCAGGTGGAATAATCAACAGATTTCATAGGTGACACTCGGGGCAGGACTAATGTAAACAGAGCAGGGAGGAGAAAGGGGCCACTCTTAGGGAATCAAGGTTGAGGCAAATGCATTACAGAGTAAACAGCTGGGAAGAACTCAAGACAAACAAATAGTCATTCTTCTGACATTTCGAGAAGCAGAAAGGTTGTACGTTACATACATCAGCTGCTGACCACCATGAAATCAAACCAGTTGGGGACCAGGCCTTCTTGTTTACACAGTGCCATGTTTGCTTATAAACAACAATTTGCTGTTACCAACCTCACATTACTCATTGCATAAACGAGCAGATCAAGTGAAATCCTGTTAACTCTTCTGTGGATTGAGGGTTTTTTCCTCCCCTTCAACAACAACAAACACAAAGCCTTTGCAGTCTTGCTGTGCAACCTCAAGACAACAGGCAGCAGGGGAAAATACGTAGCTGTGCATCTGTTCCGATAAAGGGTAAAGAAAGGAGTTGAAAACACTTGAAAGTGTTTTACAAAACAAGATTTACCGGCCAAACCAGTGATGTAAAAGATCTCTATTTACATTTTTTTTTTAAAATCAGCAACTGCAAAAGGGGGCATGCAAAAATTTTCATTTGTCCCCTGGAACAAACAAGCGAAATGATGGCTTTCTACACAACTTAATGTGCCCGGCATGACCGTGTATGTTTGTGATTTTACACACACACATCCATGCCCACGCCAGCTCCCTGCTCCGTAGCGCTCTCTATGCAGCAACATGCAAGGCTGAAGCAGCGAGGCTTGGTTCAGCCCTCCTCCTCCTCCTTTCTCTCTCCCATGCTCAGCTCGTGCTTCTACCTCCCCATCACTGATCTCTGCAGATCTCCCCAGCTACTTTTCGTTAACCCAAGCAGGGACAGAAGCCCCTCTAAGGTGGTCTTCTCACAACTGAAACCTCTAGACCTCAACTGCTCCCCATGCAACGTCCATCTCTTGGCCCCGAGGCACTGTGACATTAGCCTTCATGGTGCTCAAGACGCCAAAGTCCCCTGTGTTTGCCTCCTTCCAGAAAACCTTTCCTTTCCTGTCTCTTATTCCCATAACGCTCAAGAAGTTGCCCATCAAAATGCTCCTCCAGCGAGACTTCTGTAACTTCTCTCTCCTGAGCATGGATTTCGGGGAAAGATCTGAAGTCCAGGGAGACAAGATGGATGGTTCTATCAGTGGGGTTAATCCAGGGCTCTGGGTTACATTCCTGCCCTGACACAATCCCTGCGTGTGACCTCCAGAAGTCTCTTCATCCCTCTCCTATGTAAAATAAGCCCTTTGAGACGTTGCACTAGTCGGATAGGGATAGAGGATGTAATTGTGGTCTATACCACTGGTCCTTTTTTTCTCCCAGCTGCACTGTGGCCCCTACCTGGTTCACCACTACCTTCTGATGAGCACCAGCGCCACCACCAAACACTGACTAAAATCATCCCAGTTTTGAATATATGAAGCATCCAAGGTCACAGCTGGCCCTGGCACTGATCTCCCCTCCCTCGCCATTTCATGTGCAAGCAGCGCGGTGGCCAGAAGCCTCCCTGCTCATCATTTTTTCACAAGTGTTAGAATAGTTGGTACTTTTCTCCACAGCAAATCCTGGTCATCTATGGCTGGCCAAGAACCTCCGTCTTCCTTTTCAGAAAGTGTTTAGCCTTTTATTGTAAAAAAAAAAAAAGTTTCAATCCCATGAAATCAGTACAACCTATTAATAAGACAGGTATTTAAATAAAACCCAAATGCAGTATTGTTCAGGCAACCTGGTATTTTTTAATACATCAGGTTGACATCATAATAGCAGGCAGGATGAAAGGTACGACTCTAGGACGGGGTTGGCGTCCGCACACCAGGAAAACAGAAGTGCTGCCCCATTTCCTGTGCTTCAGCAGAATATTTCTGATCTCTGGGGCTGCCGGGGACTTAGCTCTGAATTAATGATTACACACAATACCCTCCTTTCTCCCCTCCCTGCAGGACAGCGAGGGCCAGCCTCACCGAATGACTGTGGGCAGGCAGGCACGGGTCACAGGGGATTTAGATATTTCACAGTGGCTTCAAAAATTTAGACACCGCAACCTGAAGGCTTCTGAAAACATCAAGCTTCACATAAAAGTCCTGATATTTCCCTACTCGAGACAACTGCTCTCACCTTAGCCGCGCTGCCTGTTCCACGCTCCTCTTCCAGCACGTAAAATCACAGTTTATTCAGTACAAAGTAACTACAGTATGATAAAAACTATAAGCATATCATTCAAATGCTTTATTGGTCAAATAGATGGATGCTTTTATTAGTCCAACCTTTTTTGTAATGGAGTGCCACTGATGACCCAGTGTTAGCCTCATTCCCTGCTATTAATCACACTTCTAAGAGCTCATTTTGCTTTAAAATCTTAAGAAATTGCTATAATTTAAAGACATGGTGTCTACATAATGGGAAATGCTTCACAGATTGTATCATTCCATATAACACAGAATTTTTATGGCAATGCTGACCACGATACCAAGGTATTACAAAACTTGAATAAAATATTTTATGAAGAAAATCTAATGTAAACTTACTTTTGCATTTGTGGTTTGCCACATCCGTAATGTTTTAATCAGAGCCTTTTGGGAGTTGCAGTTTTCAACTGTATGGGGCTTACATAGATTAACACTAAAAAAACACTCCCTGAACAAATATAAACAAAACAAAAGAGAATTAAATGAAAATTAAATAAAATAAAAAGGACGGACCATGAGAGAAAGACTGTTCAAGCTATATTTAAACAATTTAACACAAGGGATTTATCCTTTCATCAACTATATTATCTCTTTTCTGCACAGGGAAAACAGATGATGTTTACTGTGAAAAACTTTTATGACAAAGTGGAAGCTTCTTAAGAATTTACCTACACCGAGAATTAAATTAATATAATGATGGTCTTAACCCATATTATTAAAATGTATTTTGCAAAATGTTTTGACAATGTTGACTGCTGCAGGAGGGAAAACACATTTAAGACAATTTCAGCCAAATGCAAAAGCAGAAGCCTTCCATTTTTCAAATGTAAAGTAAAAAGCATTTTCAAACATCTTCTTATGAAAGAAAATGCAGTGCAATTATGTTACATGGTGCACACAAAAGCATGTTCTTTTCCTCAGTTCTCTAACAAGATATTAGTACCTCCTGGCCTTAGGAATACTATGTGTAAATCACATCATATTCAGAGTGTCTGAATTAATTATAATAGGAGCTGGAGAGAAATGTTAACTTTCCAGGTTGTTGCTAAGGATTAGCCCTTGTTTACAATTCTGTATTTATAGAACAAGAAAAATTTGTCAAATGAAGGGCAAAGAGGAATGCAAGAACACAAATTTAGCTTTGATTTCAAAACAAATCAGATCTTGCAACCATTCCCTGAAAAGAAAACCAGTTTTTAATGTGAAGATGCAAATGAGTCTCAGAATATAAAAATGTTTTATAATTCTTTGCATTCAACACTACTAGATGTTATTTAAAGAATTTATGTTAGCATTTCTCATCCTCACACAGCAAGTCCAAGATGCTGCAAACAGCATCTATTTAAAATGGATCGCGTTTCTATGGGGCACTGGGTAGCTGAGGAGGCCGAAGCAGAAGGCAGCAGCGGGTATGCCCCCCAGGCAGCAGATCTGTAGGGGTTCACGGACTACTCCAAAGGGGTTCAAGACAGCATGCTGGGAGGAACAAGCCCCTTGCCCTCAACAGGCTTAATGCTGGCTACATGGAGGTCCGCATCTCCATCCAGAGGGCAAGTCATGAATCTCAAAACCATCGGAAAAGACAACGTTGGCTCCCCCAAATGCGATGCGAACAAACCACCTTTTAAGAAGGGCACTC
Organism: Dromas ardeola; assembly: GCA_013398915.1. Taxonomy (NCBI): domain Eukaryota; kingdom Metazoa; phylum Chordata; class Aves; order Charadriiformes; family Dromadidae; genus Dromas; species Dromas ardeola. The sequence continues at coordinate 207,897 of VYZM01002469.1, read as the reverse complement.
AGGAGCCCAAGAAAGGTTCCACCGTGCAAAACATGGCATTTCTGGAGAGCAATGCAAGGATGGGCGGCTCAAGGCTCAAAGTCCATGGGAAGGGTCCCAATGAGCAGAGTGCCCAAGCTTTGCAGGGACTTGCAGGTCTTGGGCACCTTGGCAAAACTGGCCGGGGAAGTTTACACTGCTATCATCACTATTCCGAGGATAAAGAAAGCACTTCGGCCTCCAGCACTTTCATTTCTTTTCGCAAACAAAGGCACACCCACTACAATTAAGCTGAGAAACCATTTTCATTAGGCTCCTTGTTTTCACACACTTAAAGCCTTCTAAGACCTGAAGTCCCTCTCGCGCTCCCATCAGTGTGGGCTTGTGTGTGGAAAACTAAGCAAGGGCTCTTTAGTGGTTTCACTTTATGGAGAAGCAAATGGAAAAATGCTTTTTCCCATTAAAAAAAAAAAAAGTAACCACCAACTTCTAAGCACGGTGACTTGCAAAAATGCTGAGCACCCACAACTGAGAGCATCTAACCCCCCTCAAGAATCAGGCCCATAACACAATAAGAAAAATGCACTTAGCTAAGCTTTTGTGGAAACATATAGTCTCCTTGCCTTGCCCTGTCCAAGGGCTACAGCTATCAGATTACAGCTAGGACTGCACGATGCCAAAGAGAAACCATACACGTGCCTGTGAACATTGGTACGCAAGCTAACACACACACACAGCCCCCCCGAAAGTACCCAATATACCAGTTTAGCACCAGCCAGACCAGAGTAAGTGGTACAGAAGAGATGCTTTCCTCCCCAGATTTGTCTTGATGTTTTCTTTCCCAGCAATAGCTCCAGTCTGGGTCCAGAGCAAGGATACCACCCCACCACATTTCTGTGCTGGAGACACATACATACTGCACACGTTGCTCAACAGCCACATGCTCAACAGTGACACATGGATCCCAAGCACCCAAAAATACAGTTGGTCCTCACCACACTGGCCCAATAGAGGGGGAAAAAAAAAGCGTGAATTTTTTCCACCTCAAAATTTCATCCTGTGCCTGAGAAAACTCCCTAAAAAAGCTCTGTCGAAACCGATTTGTTTCTACTCACCAAAAAAAGCACATATGCCTACTTTTGAGTTAGGATGCAGGAAGCCAAGCTCTTAATCCCTCTTCTGCATTCACCCATGGCTGAAGAGCAATGCCCATCTCTGAGCAACCAGCAGAGATGGCTGGGAGGGGGAGAGGCAACAGCAGAGAGGAGCAACTGAACACCCAATAAGCCTCTCCAGCTTGCCTCAGACAACAGCAGCCAGCAATCGTGGGCACTCCTGTTGTTGCCCATATCTTTTCCATGCATGATGCCAAGGCAACAGAGAGCTTCCCAATAAACAGTGCTGTGGCTCCATGACATCTCCAAAAGGAGCTGTTTAGCCTTGGACTGGAAGGGTCCATCACTGCCAAGGCTCGGCAGAGGTTGCTCCGTGCTTCTGGGAATGTCCTTTCTGATGCTGGATCCTCAGCAGCATGCGGGGCTGTTTACAACCAGCAATGTGTGTTTAATGTTCAAAATCTGCACTGAAGACAGTATTTGAACATCTCCAGCCACATGCAGGTGCACCGTCACACAGATGCGCTGGCTCCTGAACACTGTAGAGCCAAGGCATGTGGCTTCCTGCTCCAAGGGTTTGTGAAAGAGAAGGATACACTCTATTTACAATCTATTCAAGACAAGACTATTCAATGTCAGGATGTGCCGTAAGAGGGTAATTTGCACCCTAAACTGTATTGTACGATACCGCAGTCACAGACGGTATGATCTCTTCCTTTGGATTAAAACTGTTTGCACAAGTCAAAGCAGAACAAGGAGAGTAACAAAACATACAGCATATTTTGTTCTACGCTGCAGCCACATATTTCAACTGCCTCAGCCGAATTCTTAGAATAAACACAGCTTTAGAAGAAAACAGCTAGAATAAAGAGCTTCTGGAAAGTTCCTACCGATTATGCATGCAAGAATTCTGCTACTGCTTCCTCCCATCATCTGAAAAATAAACCAAACACCCAACTTCCACAACTATCTACAAAAGTGCTATTTTTCTGAAACATGTTACAATACTATCTGAGGTCTGCAAGTTGCAATGAATGCATCTTGTTTTGCGAAATACACAGAGGAGCTCAATTAAATGAACAACTGTAAAGGAAATAGAGCTGATAAAGGAATTAATGCTCCGTGTGCCAGATCATAACATAACATCTAGGATAACAAAACCACGTCAAACATGCAACCGCTGAAGACTTAAAAAAATGAAATAAAAAAGTCAAATCCTAAAATATTTTAAGCATGTAAAATTAAGATGTGCAAAACTTATTTTACAGGATTGAGAGGGGAGCACGGGCAGCAGCAAAGGGATCTCTTGTAGCTGTTGCTTCAAGACTTATTAAATACACAGAACATTTTACAAACGATCACCTGCTCCTCTGGTGATCTGCTCAGTTCTCAACCTGTATTTTTCCGAAAATCAAGCTAACCCCATTCCCTATCCACTAAGGCATGGCTGAAATTATTTCACAAGTCTGAGTTTGCGTCTCGGTCTCCTTTTTTTTTTTTTTTTCCTTCCCTGCCGTGTGCCTGTGCTTCTCAGGCTGCCCACACTCTGGAAGGGAGCCGCCAGCCCTGGTGCCTGCTCAGGCTGCCTGCAGACACCACACCGGTGGGAGCACAGATTAGAGCTCAGCCGGAAAGGAGACACTGAGGGTTCTGCAAAACCTCGCACATCGGCTTTTCTCCTTTCGCAGTTGGCGTGTGAACTTGTAACTCGGAAATTGCAAGTTCCCACCAATTTTTTGGCAACTTGAACGTAATTTTTAGGAAAACATAGTATGCGGCTTTTGGCACACGGAACTACGCGCTAAGACTTTTCAGACAAAATATGCAAAGGTGATGGTCTCACAAGCCTTTAAGGGCTTGCTGGATGAAACATGGGTTTGGAAGACACGAGTACAAAATTCTGACTCCAACAAGCAGTAATAAAAATCTATGTTCGAACAGCTCCACAGACACTCACAAAATGGGCATAATATCTGCATATGGAACAGCTAAGGCAATGTGATGAACCCATGGTTATACACCATACAGCAAACTGGGCATCTAGAGATATCTAAATCAGTCTTTCTTATATACTTTTGACTTAAAAGGCAAGACTATAGGCACTTTTGGCAGCCTTGAAAATCAGTATACTCGGGGGAGAGGAGGGAGGAAAATACTTTAAATTACAGAGATGCTAATCTCCCACTTCTGATGTGTCCAGCTATTAGTCAAGTTGCTTCGGCAAAACATCTGGCCTGGGCCATGGGCCTTGCGAGCAGCGCGAGAAGCTCTTGGTCGGGCTGCAGCCTCATCGTGTCAACGCAACACCCGAGCTTCCCCTGCTCCTCTGGCCATGCACTGCATGTGGGTTACGTGCACCTCTTCCTATCACCTCGCCACTAGCAAAGGCTACTGCATCCCTTCCTCCTATTAGAGATGTGGATTTAGCACAGTATTTATTCCTTCCCTTCTTTAAGTAAGACCTTTGGTAGAGGTATGAAGCTAGAGGAGCTTCTTCAGGAACATCACTCCCAGGACTGCTGACCTGTATAGAGTTTCCAATGGCGAAGATCTGGCGGGTGGTAGCCGTGATTACTACCATGGAGGGATATAAGGGAAACAGTACGGACAGCGTCAGAGCTTCATGCACCACAGCCAACAGCTTCAACAATACTAAACACACAAAGTATTAATTACCAACATTATGGCCCATAGATGGTCACGGCCCACCAAAGCTGTCCAGACAAAGAACTGTAGCAACTTCAATTAAGGGGTAAGACGTACCGTGATTAATATAGCCTCAACCTAATTTTGTTGAACTCATTGTGAGAAAACACAGACTGTTATATTTGAAAAGGCACATAATGTACGTGTGCATGGACATTTGTATATATGCATCTACACGCTCCACATATTACTTTGTATGGTAAGAAATTCCAATAATGCTCGGATATGGGCTACAAATTTATTGACATCACCAACTGAAAATTCTCATGCTGTTTTTTTGTTGTTGTTGCTGGGCTGTTTTATCATTCGAAAATATGTATAAGAAGTACAACAGGATCTTGGAAGAGACAAGAGAAAAACAAAC